>JAUYWG010000057.1:3525679-3539501 GCA_034779775.1 Enteromius afrohamiltoni | reverse complement strand
ATATATATATATATATATATATATATATATATACACACGACTTTTGTACTTCAGAAAAACAAAAAAGGGTGATCAGAAGCTTTGGTGATCAGAAGAGACCTTAAAAACATTAAAACTTAACAGAAAAATCATGACAAATAATTTTGTTAATTTTAAATACAAGGTAGTTCAATATTGCAGTGAGACTTATGCCCTTTGTAAAGCTTTCCCAGAGTGGTTGTATTGTTTCCATGGGAACAGTGACATCGACTCTGTTTGGTGGATCTACAGAATTCTGGTTTGTGTAGTTCTTCATTAAACATGAGTTAAAATATTGTGGCTTGAACAGACACATATCATCGATCTGTACAAAACATACAGTATATTCCGCCCAAAAGAAGTTGAAGCTCTTTGTTAGGATGTTTTTTCCATTCTGGTTAAGTGTTGTTTTCGCACCCTTAATGCTGCTACAGATTTAGTCATCTAGGAAGCAGGCCTGCTACTGGCTTTGGTAATGTGGCGTGAAGAATCCGCAGTGGCAGCAGCCAGCGGTGTAACGTGCCCCACCATGCCTCCAAGCTGCATCCAGCATCCTCTAACACAAGCACTGCAGATATCAAGCTAAAAATAGAAGGCTAATTTTTGCATGACAATGCCGGAGCACGACTTAAGAGTGGGAAGCGATTCTGGAAGCCTCCTACATGCTGATGAATCAGGACCGGAAAGAGCGAGCTTAGAATCAGTCATGTGCAGAAATGGTGTGCTGTGAATGAGAGTGGGCAGGTCTCAAGGGTGACCATACACCAACCTGCCAGCAAATGCATCCCTAGTGGAAAACAAGATGTGTAAGAGGCAGGAAGCAATGATGCTGGCTGTGATTTGTTGTGTCAAATTCAACTGTAAACAAACTGGTAACATCTCTGATGACAACATGCTCATGAGTAGAGGGTTTTGGTTAGTGTGACAAAACACTAGAACAGAGCATTTGGTGTCTGTGTTTATTACACACTATAGTGAAGCTGGGAAACAATGAATAGCTAAAAACAAAAACATATTCGGTAATGCATTACAGTGTACTTTAAGGTTCTATTAGCATATTAACTATACCATTAACAAAACAAAATATTAAATTAGCTCAGGACCATTAAATAGCATTAAAACTATGTTTAACTTTAAGAATGTAGAATATAGTAATCTAGTTAAAAATAAAATTTAATAATCTGAATTATATGAAATAATTATTCACAACAATACAAAATCTGACAGTCAAACTAGCTTGGAACAACAAGAGAGTGATTTTCACTTTTATGTGAAAATAAAGGATCAGAAAAAAGAACTTCCCCTTTAAGCAGACACAATGTCAAAGAGAGGCTCTTTATGATGATGAGCTCTGTTTAACTCTGATGTCATATTATTGCAGTGCTGCCTTTTGTGCAGCATTCTGGTTTGATAGCTCATCATCCCGCTGTCATCTGGTTGGTTAGAGGCAAGCGGCCCACCTGTCCAGCTGAGCTCTGCCATTCGACAGGTGTCGGGGGTGGTGGTTTGCAATGTGAATGCTGAACGTACAGCTGACAGGGGTAGGGTGGGGGTGTGCAAGGATCCCTGGAGTCTAATCCCATCAAAAGAGGCAGTGATGCAGAGAGCTAGGTGCCACGCGGCGGTGGTCAAGCTTGGTGTAAGTCCGATAGCAAAGATTTCAGCCCGTTAACACACTTCCCTTAGGATCCAGTGACGACCAAACCTCAAACAGTGAAACACTAATGTGTTGTAGCAGTAATTCAATGCAAAACATAAATCTGTAGTGACTGTTACATAATTTACCACGTTCAGTCCAAACCATAGTCTGCCCACTTAAAGCTGCTGTAAAATATTACAAGGTCAAGTGGGCTGATGATGTTAGCACACATTTGAAGTCAAATTAAAATTCTACCACCACAAGAGTCTGCAACTAGTGCAATGTTATTTCAAGCTGCAAAAAAGTTTTCAAGCTGCCTGCTCCCAAAACTAATAAATTTGACTCTTCAACATCATACTAGTAGCATTTGTAACCTGCATAAGCTGCATTATGTCCAAAAGTTAAATGTAATTCTAAGAAACATATGCGTGCTATCAATGAGAGCTATTTAATCAATAAATAAAATTAATAAACAGTAAAGCAAAAATACACAAAACCCTTCATTGTACTATCTCTGTGTCGAAAAAAAAAAAGGTTTTATAACCTTAAAAAAACTTCTTAACGCAAATGCTTTTTCAGTTCTGCTGTGCTCCTCTAGCTGTTTCGAATGCAAGAATGCATCTTTTGTGAACAGTTCCCTACTTGTTCAGTGCCGCTACTTTTGATAATGTCATTTGGCCATTGTCTGTAGAAATAGTAGGCCTGGATGACTTGCAAATGCAAGCTTGAATTGTGAAGATGCTCTGAAAAATCACATACGGTTTTTATATATAGGTTGAAAAGATGTATTAATTGTTTGACATGATAAAGATTCTCCCATATTCTGGAAGCCATGTAAACAACAAATTAAACATAAATTTACATTGGATTATATAGAGAGGGCACATTTCTTGCATACCACTGAATCAGACTAAACCCTCTTTACGGCTTCTCTCTGTCTCTGACTGTCTCTGCCCCCAGACACCCCCCACCAACTCCAGACCCCTCCTACTTCTGGCCTTGATGGGAAAGCAGAGCTCCCTGGAGCATGACTGACAGTACTGGTAGCCAATCACTCATCTAGATCGGTGCACTACCTTATTGGCCATTATCTCTGCTGTCAGCAGCAAGGCAGAGACGTGAGCGGTGTCTATCCCAGCAGCCTCTTTGTTTTTGTCCTTCCATCCAAACCCTTCCATCCACAGACAAGGACGCAGCTAAAACCAAACGCTGAAGCCTGTCACCCTTTCATGTTTTAAATCTGCGATAAAAAGCCCATTTCATAGATAATGTGTGGTCAGTATCCATCACCATCACTTCTAGTGTGCACTCTTGTGAGATAGGCCATTGCAACAAATTGAGCATTGGTTTGAAATCTAGTGGTTTTTAACCATTTGTTAAATCTTTTACAATTAGTTTTTACAATTAGTAAAACACAAAACTAGCAAAAAATGGTTACGTCAAGTTGCACCAGAATAACTCCACGAATTACTTTTGGCAGGAAATTTGTGTATGTATATATATTTTATTATTATTATTTTGCACATATAGCATACATGAACAACCCCCTTGCCCACTTTTTTTGAAGAACAATGGCAATTCATCAACTCAATGCCAAATAAGGCACTCATGAAAAACTTTTATTTATTTATTCATTTAGTTAGTTGGTTAACTAATTTTGTATAGTCCACTTAAATCCTGGAAATTCTAAACCTCAAGTCTGGATTTAGATTAAAAGAGTCAGGAGAAAGGATTTACAATTTTATAATACTCGTTTCAAATCAATTCTGAATTCTGGGCGTATTCTGCCTACAGAAGATACTGGCTCCAGTATTACTGGCTGGCGTGACAATATGACTTTAAGTAGTTTCTAACGGAGAGGTTCAGGTACATATGTGTGCAGTCTGGAGGACAATTGGGAGGTGTAGGATCAATACTTTGGGCTTCCGCTATCTCAGCCTGGATGTCCCAGAGTATGGGTGCTACGATTCGAGAAGTAAGTGATGTGAAAGTCGAAACGAGTGAAGAAAAGAGCCCAGCGTGCCTGGCGTGAATTAAGTCATTTGACACTGCGGATGTATTACAGGTTGCAGTGGTCGGTAAGTACAAGAAATGGCAACTTGGACCCCTCCAGAGGAGTGGCGCCACTAATTTCATATCTGATTTCATAGCGAGTAATTCTCAATCTCCAACATCGTAATTGCACTCTGCTGCAGTAAGTTTGCGGGAATAAAGTGCACATGGGTATAATTTGCCTGGATTTCCATGTCTTTGCAAAAGCACGGCTCCAATACCGGTGCTTGATGCATCTACTTCCACCGTGAATTCCTTCTCAGGGTCAGTATGCCAGAGAATAACCCTGACGTGAACCTGGCTTTGAGATCAGTGAATGCCTGTTCCCCTTGTGGATTCCATTGTAGGACTGTTGGGCTTTTCTTAGTCATGGTGGTGAGCGGAGCTACTACCTGTCTGAAATTTGTAATGAAGCGGCGGTACAAGTTAACAAAACCCCAGGAACCTTTGTAGATCCTTGATGGTGTGAGGACGGGGCCAGTTAAGTACTGCAGTGACTTTACTTTCTTCCATGGTAACCCCTTCGTGACTGATAATGTACTGATAACGATGTAACGATTGAGCTCTGCCCGGAACACATTGTTAACTAATGCCTGAAAGACAGATGGACTGTTGGAAAGGCCGAACATCACCACCGAATATTCGTAGTGCCCTGTGGTTGTTAAAAAAAGGCTGTTTTCCATTCATCTCCCTTTTTAATCCTGATGAGGTTATAAGCACTCCTTAGATCTAGCTTGACAGGGCTTCGCGTAGTTGCTCCAAAGCTGCCGGAACAAGGGGTAGTGGATACCTGTAATTAACTGTAACCTCATTGAGTCCTCTATAATCTATGCATGGCAGTAGACTGCCGTCCTTCTTTTGAACAAAGAAAAATCCAGCCTAGGCGGGAGAGGTTTAAGGCCGGATAAATCTTATTCCTAGCTCCTCCTCGATGTAGGCCTTCATGCATTCGGTTTCTGGGTGTGACAGGGGAAAGACTCGACCCTTAGGTGGTGTGACTCCTGGAAGTAATTCAATGATGCAGTCGGTCTGCTGGTGTGGTGGTAAGCGAGTAGCCCGTTCTTTACTAAAAGCCTCCTTAAGATCCAGATACTCAGCTGGGAGGTGATCGAGTTTGTCCTCTATGGTGGTGACAGAGGTGGCAGGAACTGAGGGTACACAGCCTTCAGTGGTTCAGACGGCCAGCCGGTTTGTGCGGCCAGGTTATAGAACCGGAATGTATATTCCGCTGCTGTGGTGCTGCCTTGTTTAAGTGAAAGGATTTCCTCACTGGGTTAACAGCCTCCTGTGGTGTGATCAAAGACCTCATGAAACTGTTGAAGAAATGCTGAATAACTGAGAAATTACATCCTCTGTCCTTCTCAGAGTGCGGTTGCTTTGAGTCGGTAAAGCATTCCAGGTAAGTATCCAAATCAGTCCGAAAATTTACAGGTGTAAAACGCTAGACAAAACTTTGTGTCAATCGTAACTTAACCTCTCCCTTATAAACTGATAAACTGGGAGATAAACTGAAACACCTGGGACAGAAATCCCAGAGGTGCGTGGGTAACAATGGTCCAGATAGGAACTAATATTCCGGAGATGGTTCCCGCTGATGACGGTCGGACAGAGCCACGGAGAACTGCCTTATAACAGATTTAGCTTTATTTTTTATATCAACATTTCTCTTTTTTTGGTAACAGAAAGTTGCGTGACTTAATAAACCAGTAAAATTTGCAACAAGATGAATACATCATGAAAAGCACGTATTTTGGTTTGCAAGACATAAGGGCACATGTAGATCACAACAAATGAAAGACTCACTGAAGACTGTAGGAATCCATGTGCAGCTTTTCATTAAACGTATTTCATTAAACATTAACGCAGATATCATAAACACAGGCAAACAGGAACATCAGGGAACAGGCAAACTCAGGGTCGATTAAACAGGCAGAAATGGTCAGGGCAGGCAGCGAGAAACAGGGTCGGTAAACAGTCCAGGTAATACAAAAGATAAACACTCAGAAATAATGCTCGGAAATGACAGCCGGGGCAAGTCAAGACTTTGCGTCGATCTACTGAAAGATCAGCATTTAAATAGAGCAGATAATAGTAAACACCTGGGCCAGAATTAGTCACGTACGTGGGTAAAAGAGTCCGGGTAGGAACTTTAATACTCCGGTGAAGGTTCCTGCTGCTGATGACTGGAGAGAGCCTCAGAGACGCAGCTTGTGATAATGTATCTACCTTACAGTAGGTTTAATTATAATCCTAAGTATGAGCTAAAATAATAGTGATGCTTGCCTTAGAAAGCAATACAAATTATTACAAAAGCATAACGTGTTATGTAACATGCATGCCAAATGATGCAGCAGGCTCAGTTTAACAAGTATGTAAATTAAAGGCCAGAAACAGGTTTGTTGTTGATTCAAAACTGCGTCCGAATTCACGTCGTAATATTATTGCACACATAGGTGAGCAGAGCAAACATCAAATGTTAACAACTAAAGCTCAGCAGACTCTCTCATGCTCACTTCAGGTTTTATTATAGCTGATGTCCTGAGAGTTAGTGACAGGGAAGAGGAAACAGGAACGGCAGAATGTAGAAGGGTGTTAAAGAGAGGAATCGTAATGATCTACAGCTGTATTTTCAAAGACAAATCACTGTACCTTTAAATCCAGTTGAAACTAGTTGTCGCCCATGGCCACAACACTGTGTGTCTCTGTATATATATATGTGTGTGTGTGTGTGTGTGTGTGTGTGCATTTGCAGACATGGAAAGATGACAGTGGTGCTTCTCAGTGAAAGATAAGAACTGAAGAGTTTGCCTGTGCGTGTGTGTAAGTGTGTGTTGGGCACTTTTGGGACCAAATGTCCCCAAACGATTGTAAAACCTAAAATCAGTTACATTGGGGGTCCCTTAATGGTCCCCACAGGCACCCACTGCAAATACAATAAAGTATGTTAACCCTTTTACTGCCCCACCAAGAAAAAAGGCTATTTAAAAAAAAATAAAATTAGAAAATTTTGTTTGCATTTCTTAACTCCTTATGTCACTAGTTACCACACTCAATAAATGTTTTTTTCAACACATGCCATAATTTTTAAAATATCGGCCTCTACCAAACGGTTGAGGTGTCACTTTATGGTAAAAGTCAGAATCCATACAAATACTATGGAAATATCAAATTAATATATTTTAATGCCAAAATAGAATATATTTTTATACTGAATCTTCTTTATTAATTGAAGTATGCCATAAAATATTTCAGGTTTTCATTTTAAAACTGGAAATTATATGTTTTCTTGTTTTTTTAACATTAAACTAAAATAAATAACATATAAATAACTAAAAGTAACAAAACTGATGGCATTCTTTCTGCATTCAAAAACAAAACAAAACAAAAAAACTAAATATAATATAATATAAACATATTAAACGTAATATAACAGCATTTTAGGTTATGTCGTCAAAATTCTGAAATGTCGTCAATTGTGGCAGAGCAAAGGGTTTTTTTTTTTTTTAGATAAATTAACATTTCTTTGTAAACCAGCAATTCTGTGTCATGTACAGTATGACAACAATAAAAACAATCCCTCAAACAATATAAAACATTAGTGAAAAAAATCTCTTACATGTGAAATGTTGCAATGTTGCAATAGCACAAAGGCTTCCTGAGCATGGTAGCATGGGGTATGCTGCAAAGCAGGGACTCAAAGAGTGGAAGGATTTTGTAAAATCACTCAATCTGGAATCTCACTGCACTGCTGATAATCATTGAAATTAAAATAACTGTGCCTGTGTCCTGCAGAGTTTAGCTCCAACTTGCCTCAACTTACCTGCCTGGAAGTTTAAGTATACCTAGTAAGATCTTCATTAGCTGCTTCAGGTGTGTTTGATTAGGGTTGGAGTTAAACTCTGCAGGACACTGGACTTCCAGAACCATATCTGGTGACTCTTGCTTTATTGGATCATCATCATCAACATCAGAATCAGAGTATTGGAGGATTTTTGGTACAAGGGCCTGAAGAGTGCATGTTCTTGTACTATAGAGATTGCTGACATCTAGTAATTGTGAAAAAAACAAACAAACAAACAAATAAATAACAATATTTTACAATTTTAGTAGTGCTAGTACATCAACATTTGTCGTTTAAGCAATTGCCTATGATAATTATTATTTCCACAAATTAATTACACAAATTGATTATATTTGCTTTAATAAACATGCAAAAAAAAAGCAAAACATAGATTATATCAGTATATTCATGAAAAAATAACAATAGCTTTGTCGTGTTAATATCAATGAATGATCAGAATTTTGTTTCTCAGCAAATTCTCAACACCATTCTGAGTGCAGAAGTGGATAATCTGTAAACATAAGCTTAGATTTCTATGTTTACAGTGACAAATGAACTGTTTGGTTGAGCATGTTTTTGAAAAATTATTAAGTTTTTTCACGTCACAAAGTAACATCATTTCGTAAAGTTCTTACAAAAGTTCTTCTTTTTGTAAGGCTCTTACAGTGTAATATGTCACAAAAATATGTTTACAGTGCAAATATTAATCAAAAACAGCTCAAATGGCAGGCGTGATTTCCTGGTTTCTGATATCCATGTTAGACCAAGTGTTGTTGATTGACCTTGTGACATCTAGTGGATTTTTGTTGTATAATGTACCCCAATTAGATGGTAGAGACAGCTCAGTCAGCTTGACTTAAGTTAGGTACTCACTGAAATATAGTGACACAAAATGGTTGAGCAGACAGTAAAAAATCAGTTTTAAACATCACTGACACATTTTTTGCTCCAACCAGCTAATTGACATTTTATTGATAAATTTGTCTCTACAGTATTTCTGCTGGTTATCCTCACCCACTCTAAAGTCCCATTGACATATAATCCTCTCCACAATAATCTACATTAAACATTAAATATGATTAATGTGCTTTATGAAACATTCAAATATATTTGTGTCATTAATGGGCAATAACTTTGTCTTTTTTGATTGAACTATCTTTTTAAAAATCTATGCTGAGTGAAAAGTTTAAAAAAGTTCTGTCCCTTCTTCTGAATGTCATAGTTCATCGCTGCTCTGAGCACCTGGGCATTGATTACCTTAAATATGTAGCATTCGAACCATGCGCAAACTATTTTTTCATGTAACAAATAATCTTTAATATTGCCGTCCAAGCCCAAGGGGCAACTCAAATTGGAGCAATCCCCCGACTGACAGTTAACAGCCCAGGAAGGCAAACCAGGCCTCGGATTACATGGTAACCGACTGATAAGACGGGTTTATTGCTGGAAGGAATGTGAACAAAGCAACTTGGACTAGTTGAAAAGACAATGGACTTTTCCCTAAATTAATTCACAGGAAAAAAACTTTCTCTGAGTAAACACATATCCTTCAGGTCATAGTGTATATTTTTATTGTGCTTGTATATTGTCTGTTTATGCATGGCAGATCACAAACATATCTTACATCATAGATCAACACATTCTGTGTTTGGTACCTCAGGACTCGTCTTCAGACAATCTAATTGAGAGTGTATGTTATATGTTCATATCTTTGACCCACAGGAGGTGTGACCACAACAGGTTACAAAAGCCTACACAGAAGAAACTCTCTCTCTCTTTCTACTTTCCTGGATGCCATGGACCCGATGCACACTCATCGAAGAAGGGCCTAGCCTGCAGCACAGGCTGCCATCCTTTGAGACACTAAAATGATTTAACTCCAGGCAAAACCTAAGCCTTGACCTTTCATGTATCTCAAGATCCATGGATCACAACAGATCTCTCTCTCAGCTCTCCTTTCATCTACCAGTCATTACTCTTACCAGGAAGACAGGAAAAACCTTGGAATCATCAGTAGTTCGAGACTGCATCGGACCCTCATCAACGAGGCAATGCAAGTAAACGAAACAGTCAACTGACTCTCTTTTTATAACTTCAATTCTAGCTTTAGCTTTTCTAGCTTCTGCATTTGGTAAATAAAGAAAATGAACACAGTGCGTTCTCTGCTGTCTCAGTCTCTGTGATGTTCAGATTAAAACACATCAATAAAATGAGCTGAAACTCAGCGAAAAAGTGACTCACAGACATGAGAGTTATATCTACAGAAAGCTGTATATGTCTACTCTAAAATGAGGTGTTGAAAACAAATATTCTGTGATAAAATCATCAGTATGAAAACAACACCATGTTCATTTTTTATGGTCAGAGCTCATTATAGTTAATTCGACCACGCCCCGAGCATGACACGCTATTTTTATTACAATCATCCATGTCCGCGCGACATGTACACTCCAACAACAGCAGTGTGAGCTCTGCTTGAAAACATTTCTTCAAGTTCACTTCGGCTGCGTTTTGTTTCTGAAAAAAGACGCGCTGTGAGTAATAAGGTTTGCTTTACTTCAGACAAAGAAGATTTGAAGC
Source organism: Enteromius afrohamiltoni (assembly GCA_034779775.1). Taxonomy (NCBI): domain Eukaryota; kingdom Metazoa; phylum Chordata; class Actinopteri; order Cypriniformes; family Cyprinidae; genus Enteromius; species Enteromius afrohamiltoni. The sequence goes on along the minus strand of JAUYWG010000057.1, from coordinate 3,529,371 downwards.
GTGGCTCGATTGAGGAAGATGTCATGAAAGGAATAACAGATACATCGTGCAAGCTTACCCACGGAACTTTGCTTTGGTTTACATTGTATTGTGGCATAAACCTGAACACATTTACTAGCTGGGGTTTTCCTAAACTATAATACCTGACTAAAATGCTTGAAATCAAGTGAAATGGTTTGAATATGAAAGAATTATACATTTCTTATGATGTATAATATTGTCCGCTCAGGGAACACAGACAAAAGGGATTCAATCAACAGGTGAGTTTATTTGTGCACAAACATAATAATTCTCTTCAACAGGGAATTATAAGGGGTGAATAATGTGAATAAAAACAGTTCCACAACTAATCTCCGCTGGTAAGTATTCAGGTAAGTAATTCCTGTAAGTAAATAGGTTTGGAGCAAAGAGGCAGAATCTCACTGGTAAGTAACAGGTAAGAATACTCAATATTTAGAAGTCTTTCAGTAAAGTCTTTCATCAAAGTCTCACAAGCCACCAAAGTTCAATGGGGATTTCAATCAGCGATCCAGGCAGGTAAGTGACAGGTTCAGGTGAGAAACAGTGTCTAACCTTGAGCTCAGCCATCGCATGTCTGGCTCAGCGATCCTTTACGGGGAGCAGCTGATGACGAACAGGTGTCAATAATCAGGTGATTGGGAATGGGTGACAAGTGACTGTGTGCTTTCGGTGAGTGCTGATCCTGGACCAGGTGAGTGTGACGGTATGACAAATATAAAACATTACAATATTAAAGTAATATGAGTGAATGATGAATCCTGTGAGTCTTAAAATGTTTAGTATTGATAATATGTTCACAAATCTATTTGATAAATGTATATCTATAGATGTTTAATGTTCTAAACAATAATAATAAAATCTTGTCTGTAAAATGCTCTTTTATGATAATACAAAGCTTATATTGATACATATACTGATACTTAGCATGTTTTGTTGTTTGTTTTTTAGTGATCAGACACCTGTACCACAGAGTCATGTCTCCTCTCTTTGAGCTGTTTTCCTAGGAGCACTGTTACCAACATTCAACATCTACACTGTTACCAACATCTACATTGATATTCTATGGTAAAACGAGTTTTCACTTGTTGAACAGAATCTGTTTTCAGGATTGAGTCAAAGTCTGCTCACATCTCTGTAGTAATAATGTATCTTTGACCTTTATTGTGTATATTTTTATTACACTGTTATAAAAAAAAAAAAAAAAAAAAATCATTCTAAAAAACAGTTTTTTTCTCAGATCTCCTCACATTCTTTGTCACCTAACTTACCTGACAGTGTCACTAATGGCCCATTAGGGGAGGGGTCTTTGTCTCTTCAGGTGATAATCACTGAATATTAATGACCATTCTCACTCTCCAGCATACTGGCTTTCAGCCTCAAAACATGTCTTTTAAAATTTAAAACACTATATTGTTTTCTCTGAAAAAGTAAGTGGAACGATTTTCACATCATTGTGAAGTAAATATTCTAGCCTAATACACTGGTTACTCAAAAGTACTGTGCATTACTATTACAGTTTTTTACAGATGCTAGGACCCATTTTTCAATGCTTAGTTCACTTTTTCAGAACTCTTAACACAGTGAGCACAACAGAAGTCAATGTGGGCTAAACTGAGGATCAATTATCATTGTTTTGGCACAAAATGCATTCAATGACTACATCTCTCAAATTTAATGAATTCTTTTCTCACTCAGACACAACAACTGCCAAAAATCTTTCTACGTACAGCACATTTTGCACATGCTTACATACTGTTTTCAAAACTGTTAAACTTATGTTCAAAACAATAACATAATGAGAAACTGAATAAGACAGCAAAATTCAACAGCACTATTTTATTACTGTTGAATTTTGTATAGATTAGCATTACTATTGTACCTGTATCCGTGGATGATGTGTATACAAATTCTTGTATTTTGGAATTGCGTAGTGAAAAAAAAGAATAAACAACAAAATATTGACGAATTCCTCATCATGTCTGATTCATTCCAGTAACATATATTGCAGTTATAAACAATATTTCTTGGAATTATAAACAGAGATGTGTCCTTGTTTTACACTAGAAATACTGTGTAATGCTTCATGTTGTTTTTTAGTATTGTGGGTGACAAAGTGTGTTTGTCTGCTGCCAACCTTTGTTAGTGTTCTGGAAGAATGAGTTTATTTGAGACCTGAATAAAGGGTTTTGGTAGTTGTAATGCATTTTGAATGTGAAATGAACTGCTTTGCTGAGCTGAAACTTGGTTAGGAGAATTGTGTGAAGAGTTTTAATAATAGGCTGCTGTGATTAGCCGATTGTACGTTCTCCACTCAAAATCTGGTTATTTAACATCATTTCACACACACAAGTGAATACACCAATGATTCAATGTTTCCAAGGGGCAAATGGCAAATAAGGGGTGGCTTTATCTGCCCCCATATTTCTGAAAAGGGCGCAGTGACCTCCAGGCTCTACAAAGGCAGAAGAGTCCTGCATTGTGTGGGTTAACGCTCTCTCTCATCCAGGTTTCTAAATTTAGAAGAGTACACAGAAATAAAAAAATATAAAAAATGTGCAGGAGAAAGAAAGGATCCTACAAGACTGCATCTCCAATTTATAGTGTCCCACTGATGGCTTCTCTTGCTGAAACACTTCTGAATTGTTTAATCATTGAAGCTTAATCTTATTAAGTGCAACTACTGTAATGGAAATACAGATTGTCAAAGTAAAATGTCTGTGAATAAAGAAGTACTGATACACAAGCAGGAATAAGGTAATGTTCTCGCTCATATAAAAATACTGTACACATATGCAGCATCATCCATTATTTTCAAATAATCTCTGATGTCTTTTAAATAGTTGTGATTATGAGAAATACATGCACACAGAGAAAGAGAGACAGTGAGAAAAATGAGTAAATACAGAAGAAACGGTCTGTTCTACTAATGAGATGCCATACAAATACAAGTTTTTTTTGAAAGCCAATATTCCACTGACACATTCATTTAACGGCCCTGTTCCAAAATCGAGTGAACTGCCGTACTACTGCCTACAAAAGCAGCATATTTCTAAGACGGTATTATCAACAAAGGAAGCTAATTAGGTGCTGATTTGATCAACCAAGGCAGCGTCACAAAACAGAAGCCCTTATGCAAAACATATAATATCCTAACAAAAGAAAATGTTCAGCCATCTTCAAGAAGATCTTTTCCATGTTTATTTGATCCTGTAACCCTAGGAATCTCTATTCTAATTCTATTCTTAAAAGAAAAAAAAAAACTTTTAGATGTGCACTCTTTTTATTTACTAACTGCTTGTTTTCTAAAAGTGTAAATGTAAATACGAGCTTTAAAACTAGCTCCATTGAAAACAATTACAAAAGCAGGAGCTACTGTATTAAAATGTTAAAATATATAGATGTGTTAAGGTGAAGTGAGGCCAGGTATAAGCCAGGTGCAGGTGTGCTGCTATGAAACTCATGACAGCATCAGCCCGGGGCAACAGAACAAAACAGAACAAATAGATGAGGAGAAAGAAAAGAATGGTCAGTCTAGTCAGATGGTAAACTGACAGAAAAAAAATGTATATATATATATATATATATATCCTTTTCAATTAGCATATTGTGATAAAGTTCATTATTTTCTGTAATGTAATGATAAACATTAGACTTTCATATATTTTAGATTC
>JAUYWG010000057.1:3492251-3522669 GCA_034779775.1 Enteromius afrohamiltoni | reverse complement strand
TCTGTTCATTCAATAAATCCACCCTCCGGGGTTTTGTGTTGAGTCATCCGCTTGTCTGTCGGGCTCTCTAGCGCCACGGCCCACAATATATATATATATATATATATATATATATATAGGGCTCTGGAGGATTGTGCTCTGAGACACACTAAAAAGATAATAACGAAGCCCAGTAAAGGAGTAGTAGTGTGTGACCTCAATGCTAAGGATATAACCTCTAGAGATCCTCCACACAAACACACACACACTCACAGTGCCATCAGCTTTTGGTAGCTCCCAGGCTGAATTTCTCTGACAGCAGAGTTAACATATAGACAGGAGTTTGAGAAAATGCCACATCCTGTTACAGTACAGCAGCAGAGAACAGAGGAAGTGAACAGCTCATTATTCCACAGCAGATTTTACATTCAAAAATCCATCTTTGGACGCAGAGAACCACTGAGTGTTTTAGAGTCACTGAGCCACAGTTAAGGTCACATTTTACAATCAACTAGCTCCATTTATATCCTATTAAATTTCAAAAGACAACATGAAATGGTGTTGCAACACATTTTACACTGTGACATTATATCACAGTAGATGTTTCACCACTGACCAATTTTTGAAGGCCCTTAACGGTGTGAAATGGTTTTACATTTTTCCCAGTCTGTTGCCAAGGAGATCTAGGCATTTACAGCTCATCTTGATTAAATATTATTTACTTAAATATTATGTTTTAATTTATTTAAAGTTCAATAGCAAAGGAATTGATAACAATCCTGGGACATTTTTTAGAATGCAAATAGGACCACAAGTATTTTTGTCCACTGTATTGTATTTTGTATTGTATTGTACTGTATTGATTCTGTGGAGTTTTTCCTCCACAGAATCCTCTATTGTGACATGCTCAAGTTTAAAAAGTTATTTCTCAGAGAAAAATAAATAGAAAGTCTGGAGTTCTCTGTGCAGAGTGCTACTGATATCCATTGGTCTCACCAGGACCCCTCTCACTATATTTTATTAATAAACCAGAAAATATATATATATATATATATACAGTGGATCATGCCTCATAAAAGCCTTTAACGAACTGACTGGAGAAAATCTTTCTTTCCAAAGTTCTCTAAAACTTCCTTTGGTAGCTTTTCACCTTGTTGCATTTTGAATATGGAGTATCTTCTGTAAATCTAGTTTGGACTTAATGTCCGTCCCTGTGGCACATAGAGCCAAAATAAGATGTTCCAGAATCTGTTCATTTCCATCATGGTCTTAATCTGAATGCTTGCTTGAACAAACAGACTAAGCAAATGCCTCTAAGGAGGAGAGACAGAGAGGGAAAAAATCTAATATTTGTTAATCAGCAAGGTTGAAACAAGCAGTATTATGAATATTCCCATCAGCCCCAGAGGCCCGCTGCCTTTTCCACTCTCTCTGAATCACATTCTCACTGGTTCACCTCTTTCTTTCCTTTCTACCCAAGATTCAGAAACGGTTTATTGAAAGAAGAGAACAGAACGAATAAAATGCATGATATGCAGTTTTGAGCATACCAAGAAACCCATTCTGTTTCATCTTTTGCTTTGCTGGGCGAAACTGTAGCACTGGGACTAGGAGGTGAGTTACAGCGATGAGGATTTAAGCAATAAGGCAATAAATCTTTGACATGTTGTACGGTACACTTATAGTTGGTGTGCATGGTTTCATAAGAATGACTGTACTGTATGTCATAGACACCAGGAGACCAGTCTAATAACTAAGAGACAGTTTCATTTTAGACTAACTCTGAGAAAAAGTCGCATGCATTTATTTTTATGTGTTTGTTTGGATGGTGTTCCGTCGTTTAGTAGGTACAACATTAACCTTTTCTAGGATGGCCAGCCATTACTTCTGAGAACTTTATTCTGCATTCTGGATGTACCATAACACACTCAGTATATGTTTCCATACATACTCTGTGCCTTATAAGATTTCTGGAATTCAAACTGCTTTATTGCTCTTGGGGTTAAGATGTTGATCCAACACAGTACTAAAATTGTTCACTGTACAAAAGTAAACAAAAATATATAAAATATTATATATATAAAAAAAAAAGGTGTAAAGGTGGCTCATGACTCATCAAGTTTTTTGTTTGTTTATTTGTTTTGTTTATTTTTTGAGAATGAGTGAATGCCATATAGAATCACTTTTTAAGACTTTCTGCTTTTCATTGTTTTCCAGGAGGACAAATCTTTATTAGAGATGCTCTCACGTCAGCATTTCAATCATCTCTAATCCCGCTTAATGCCCCCCACCACTGCCATTAGGGGAACAGCCTTTTTCCTTTTCCCACTGCCTATGTCTATGTGCTATAGCAATGTAAGTGCAGAAATATGAGAGTAATGTGTTATTTGTCTTTATAAATAAATAAATAAATATACATATTGTATATACATAAATCCTGACAGCACAGCTGTTGACCATTTAGCAAATATTTCCAGGTGAGAAACCGAGCTGAGAACTGACCTGGATTCAGCAGTGCTGCTTAAGGTAAGGCATGTGTTTTATGTAAAAAGGCCACCTTTCCTATGTCCCAGGCATTGCGGATATCACTGCGTACTGCACTGGTGTTTACTCTGTTGGCAAGCTGCCAGAGTATTAACAGAAGAAACCATTTGCCTCTGGGCCTGTGTAACACCCCCATCCCTTTCTTTTTCAATTTTACAAAACCGATGTATGTGCAGTTGTTTCCTCTAGTACATGCATAATTAAAGCAACAAAACGCATACATATTTACGAATGAAAAAATAAAGAAATAAAAGTCAAAAGCCAGCAAATGACTCTATGCTAGCATGCCAGATATAGGTACAGTCAGGTGTACATAATAAGAGTAGACTATTGTGACCTCTTTTATTCCAGCCCACATCATATTTCCCTTACTCTTTAAAAAAAAAAAAAAAAACAGCTATTGTTGTGTCTAAACCTGCAGTGTTGTAGTCATGAAATGGTTTGGAAGCCCCTTTCTTTTGGTCAAGAAAATGAGCTTTAACGCAAGTAACTGTAGTGTCACATGACAGAATTAGCCTACTGGCAGCGTCCGTGTTTGTGGTGGCTCATGTCAAAGTACCTTAGCCTAGTTCAAAAGCACATTAAATCATAATATTATTGCTTCTAAAATTTTAAATATGGTGAAAAGATGAGTTACCTCTCAAACATAAATATCTTAATCTTTGATGTTTCTTTTTAATACTTTGAAAGCTAACACACACAAAGCAGTCGGCAGCCATTGCTGCGGCACCCGGGGAGTAGTGGGGGGAACAGTGCCTTGCTCAAGGGTACCTTGCTCAAGGATCAAGCGCTGGTTATTTACTAACCCCACCCACAATCCCTGTCAGACCTGAGACTCGAACCGGCAACCTTTGGGCTACAAGCCCAACTCCCTATCCATCAGGCCTCAATTTATTAATCCTAATTTTGTTCAAGATATTATAGGTGTAAAGTTAGTAGTTTAGTGTGTTAGTTAAGTTTTAGTAGTATTTTTTTTTCCCTTATAAACATGGAAACAGCTTACTATACTCGTTCAAGAATATGACATTATTCGAAACTATTCAAAATATTTATTTTATTTGTGTACATTCACAATAAAAGCAATTGTGCTTTTGTAAATAATTGGAATCCGTTTTGTTCATTTATTATTTATTCACAAAAAATATATATTTGGCATATGGGCTGTTTTATCTTTTATAGCTCTATGTGTGATGTGAATTCTCACATTCTGATGTTTATGCTGCTTTTTGAACGTATAAAATTAATAAGCATGCAAAAAGCAGTATGTCAGCCGCTCTACACAAACAATACCCATTTGGTGTTCCTCACTTGCTAAAATTTGTCCTACTGGACACTGCTATCTTGAGGCCACAGAAAATCAGGAGCTTTCTGATTTTCATTTTTCTGATTCAAAATATAAAAATAGCAGAGAACTACAGTAGGATTCAAGCATCTCTTTTCAACAAGTGCTATAGGAAGCAAACGTATTTTATCTCAAAGATCACATGCATCAAGATGGTGGGTGTACAATGTATTTAAACTACTGCATATGAGGAATATATATACTACAGTATGTTCATCATCAAATCAGTTCATACTTCAGTACAATACATGAATTTGGCTGGAGCCTACGTTTACTAGGAATGAGGTCATCCAGCCAAGCTGCAGGGGGATTAACATAGGAATAACAATCTTCATAGGATTAAGAACATGTGTGGCCCAGACTTCTACTTGTCCAAAGTATTTTAATGCTCACTCCATAAATAAATACTAAAAATAACATGGTAAAATAAATAACATAATAATTGTAATAAAAAACCCACTATGTATGTTGACTTGTGAACAGGGAAGCAGTGGAGGTGTTAGGACAGTGGTCGAGTGATTACTGTGTATGGCACTGATGGGCACTGGGATTGGATTCACAGTGTAATCGGATGGGGCGAAAGGGGGATGAAGGAGAGGATGGAGGGATGGGGGTTGGGCATGAGGATCAAGCAGATGGAGAGGAGAGATCAAGAAAAGAGGATTACACCACGTCAAAACATCATTGGACACAGAATCAAACTGCCTTCACTAGAAAGTACATCCACACCCCATATTCATTTGGAACACCACTGCTGCAGAGGAGGAATCTTATTCAGGCCAGTGCAGCCCTCAGAGAAAGTCCAGCGTCCTCCTGCGAGTGAGAGAGGCTATGAAAATATATAACACAATGCTGAATGTAGCTAAAACTAAATAAAACCTCTCAGACAAGCACTTCTTTTGCAGATTTTAAAGCACAAAAAGAAATACTTCCTCTAAAACTTTTGATTCTCCTAATCATTTACTCACCCCTCATGAATTTATTTTCTTTTGTGGAATACAAAATGAAGTTCCTTTTCAGGAACTCAAGCTGTGTCGACGAGACACTATGGGAATGCCTTCAGCATGATGGCTCTAAAACGTGTGTGAAATCAGCCAATAAAAAATTGGGACGTCATAGGCGGGTGACGTCACTTGCCAGGAAGCATGTAAGCACGTGGAATGCGACTGGCAAACTAGCTTTCTGTCATTCAACGAAGCGCTCTGTGTGTGTGATTGTGAAATCTGTCCAGTCAAAAAAAGTGTCTCTGTGTGAAAGTAAAAGAGTGATTGTAAGAATGTCTAAATTAAAAGAGAAATCAAAAAGGGGCTAAGGCAGCCAATACATAGTTTGTGCAAGCCCGTGTGAGAGATGCATTTTACCCAGTGACTCCAACACGCTTTGTGTTGTCTGCCTGGGAGATATTGTGAGAAGTTGGCTTTGCATGTGCTTCGCTCCTGGATGGCTCTCTTCGGTGAAGAGGGAGCTTTCATAAGTGATCCTCTCGGCGCCGGTCTCGCTTTCGTGAGGATTGCAGCTTGATCTCCGTGATATAGAATGATATGAAGAGGATTCCAAGACTGAGACATTCGCCACCAAGCTCTCACGATGGTCCAAACACAGCTTCACCCCAGGGTGGGTTGGTTAAAACATCGGCCCTCAAATATCATCAGAGACCAGCCTCGAGAGACTGGTTCCCTTAGTAGACTATTTAGCAGTGTGGAAACTACTGCTAAATGTGTCTCGATGGGTCCTGTGTACTGTAGAAAGCGGATCAGGATCCAGTTTGGTCAATTCTGAATTATATCGACAACTGGCTAATATTAGCACGATCGCCGGAAGAAGCGAGCAGACATGAGATGCTGGGAGATCCTGGTTGCCGCATAATGCTACCGACAGATGCATCCCTCACTGGTTGAGGAGCAATCACGAGTGGTCGCTCAGCCCAAGGTCTGTGGAGAGATGGTGGTCGCGGCCCTTGTACAAGCTGGCAGACCAGACCCTTGTGTGGGCCCGGGAACTCACTGAGAGCCATCTACATTTCGGGGAATCTAAATGTAGGCGCAGACATCCTGTCGAGACAGGGGCCGAGGCCTAGGGAATGGATGCTCCACCCTGATGTCAGAGCCAGGATTTAGAGTGCTCTCGACACACGGAGTGGCGGCCTCGAAGGCCCTGTTAGTAGGGGTCTCCATGGCCGATATTTGTGATGCTGCTGGGTGGTCAACCCCCCACATATTGAAGCCAAATACATTTGCCTAAACTGTTTAGCTGTAGTACAGTACTCATAGGCTTAATGATGAAGGATACAGTGACCCTGAATTTAACACTCTAATTATATAGCTTATTGTATATCAACTGGATTAAAGTTCAACCAACCCCAGGAGCCTTTTACAACAAATCATTTCAAAATATCGGTTATCAGTCTACTTGGTCTTTAATAATTGGTATGGGCAATATACCAATGGTATCGGTCCTAAATAACACATATCGATCCCTAGTTATTGCTAACTAATCACAAGCTGTTCAGGAAATGTAAAGTTTGTAATTATAGATAGTGTCTTAAAAACTGATCAGTTGACTAGTCATTCAGAAAGTTTTTATATTTACAGGAGTTTTGCAATACCGAATTTTACTTCATAAATGTCCATAATGCATGCAATGATGAGGGCTGACTTTACATCATCAATCTAGACACCTGAAGCTTTTAAGCTACAGAAGGTGCACCTGACTACACCAAACATCCATATTACTGTGCCCTAAAACTTTATAGTGAAATCACTGAAGGAGATCTCTAATTCAGCACCAAGGACAGGCAAAAAAAATAATTAAAATGCATTAATTGCATTAAAATCAATAATAAACATTTCTGAGCATATAGATGGTATATTTTCATAACCCAATATTAAGGTTCTTTGTAATTTGTGTTATAAAACAGAAATTTCGAAGTGCCTTACTTTGTATGCTCTACCTACATTACAGCCTTTGATGGCATGCCAGTGCTGAAGCGACTCTGTCTCATCAGATAATTAGTGAGCATTCTGGAAAGCCTTCCCAGCTGTGATGCAGCAAAATGGAGGGAGTACATTTAATCCATCTGTTGTAGGAGGTTCCTGAAAACGACATAGCTTTCCATTTAGAGAGTGAATGAGCAAGAGAGAGAGAAGCTGAGAGAGGGGCTTTTTCCTCCATGTCAGGAACACTTCCAACATATGACATCAGATGCTTTATAGACACACTAAACTGCACTCATCTCACCACAAGGCATGAATGTTTTACGGCCTTTCCCTCTTCATTAGAAAGATGCAGAAGAAAAAAATATTGGAGAGAAAGCAGAAAATAGAAAGAGGAAATAGATTAAAATCTGTGTCAAACACATGAAGGACATGGCTGTAATGTGTCCAGCCCAAAATCTGCTAACCACTGCACTGGGGGCCAGTTGCACCAGTTGTGCGTAAGTAACAACTTAACCCAGTTGTGGCCTAAAGAAGCAGAAAACAACAACTCATGCACTACTAAATCTTGATAAATAAGGTGTACCTTAACATTATTTGGCCAAAATTAAGATTAAAATTGCATTGTAAGAATAATAATCAGAAGTGATTCTGCTCAAATCAAAGCCATTCAAAAATCTTGCAGAAAGATAACTAATTGCCTTGTGATAGGGAAAGTAATATACCTTTTCAACAACTTGGTTCCATTCTGTCTAAGCTATTCATTTACAGTACAATCAAAGATCAGAGACTGCTCAAGATTTGACCCTTAAATGGTCTGAAGATGAAACACTGCTTCACGTTTGATCATCAAACTGATCAATTGGTGCAAACAGACGTGTCTTGCAGAAAGCATGGCCTATCTAGCATGGGCACAGTGCTTGTACATAAGATGAATGACAGACTGCTAATGTGTTCTGGCACTGAAGCGTTGCTTGGGGTTTGGAGCAATGAAACTCCCCTTGTCATGAAGCCAGATCCACTGGTAAAGGTTTGACTGAGCATCATGTTATAACCCTGCTGACAGCACAATCATGAAAATATGATTGCATACTAAGCTTGAAAACCAGTGAGCTACTACACTGAGACTGGAAAGAGTTTGATCATGTCATGATAATGATTTTGATAATGATAATGAACTGAATCTTTCGTCTGTCTGTCTGTCTGTGCATTCATCCAACCTTGCATATTCAATTATTTATCTCCTAGGAAAAAGATGAAACTGTTCACAAAATGTTTATTTTTTTATGTGTCATACAGTACATCACAAATCATGCCCTTGGTGTTATATGTCTGTGCGGAAATAAATAGCATAAAACATGATGTAAATGACAAAGCAAGAAAAATTAGGCACACAAAGGAAATATATAAGTGAAAATACTATTTTTTTCTTTTTCAAACTAGTGCATTTAATTAAACACTAGTAAGTTTACAAATGCCTGTATTAATGCATAAGATCCATATGCAAACAAGCAGGGTTGAAACATCGTCAAACAGGAATATCCTAGAGCAAAACAGAATCGTACATAGCATCTACTATCAAACAGCTTAAAGCCTACTTGGTCGCTGGAGACCCTTTCTTGGGGCGACCGAAGCGCTGACTTCCTCCACTTGGCTGAGTCTGCCCCCGCCTAGCAGCATCACGAACTGGAGAGCGATTATAGTGCTCACAATGAGAGGTCAGCAGTACTTCTGAGCTCTCATCCAGCTCTTTTAGCAGGTCAGCTTGGTACGCCTGTAACACAGCCTTTTTTTTTCACCAGCTTGACCTGTCGCCGAGTACCCCCTGCCCATCAGCATTTTAGATCTGTAATTCTTAAAGGCTTGGAGGGCCGGGATGGAGCCTTTAATGACAATGCAGCGTCGAGAGAGAGATAGCTCGCAAGTGTCTATTCAATTCATGGCATCGTCTTATGACCACTTTTATTCATCCCCATTACATTGTTTATGGGGACGAAAAAACGGGCCGCGAATGGCTATGATTTCAACACCTCAGTGTGGAAATCAGGACAAAATGGCAGGCTCCTTCTTGAAGGCATTTATTTATTGACCACGTCCGCAGAAACATTCGTTTTCTCATTTACTGCAGCACGGTATAGTTATCTGCCCCTCTATTTTTAGATCAGCGGCGGCGCGAATCACCGCCTTCAAGAGCTCCTCATACTGGGGCGATAAAGAGACTGCCATCTCTTCATCCTCGGACGAGGAGAGTGCAAACAGAGTGCATCAATGTGCTTTGCTCCCTGGCAGACTACACATAATGTGTGTGTATCACCCAGTAATATATATCTCTCTTGCACAGAAGAACACACACTCTGTATGGTGGTGAGTTGCCCTTGCCCCTTTTCCTTTCTTTTTCTCTTTTTTTTTTAACTGAGACATTGTCACTGACAAACACCCAACACAGACAGAAAGCTAGCTGCCGGCAGCATTCCACGTGCTTTTATGTTTCCTGGCCAGTGATGTCACCCGCCTATGATGTCTCGACTATTCATTGGCTGATTTTACACATGATTCAGAGCCGTCACGCTGGAGGCACTCCGATAGAGTCTCGTTGATGCGGCTCGAGTTCCTGAAGAAAAACAGGGGCACAGTCCGAGGTCAAAATCCACAAAGGCAATTCAAAGTTTACAAAAGAAAACCAGGCAAATTAAAACTAGACAAAACTATGGCAATGGCAAAAACAGAACAAAACAATGAAACATGAACATAAATACACTTGGTAGAGTCAGCTACAGCAAAATCAATACTTTGTGACTTCCTGTTTGACAGACTCCTGTTTAAGTAGTCGTCAAACAGGAAGTCACCAGCGAGGAAGCATAGGGAGCTGCGACAGTCCATGCAGTGGTGAGAGCTCCCCCTACTGACTTGGCATTGCAATAACACTATTCTGCAGTGATGTTCAAAAGGCTCAAATCATCAAAAAAAAAATGGTATCCAAAAGATGATGGGTAAATCTACTGATTAATTCCGCACTGACACATCTCTTTACTACGTCCATTTATATTCAATTCAGTGAAACACAAATCCAGGCAAAATAAATGTCCAGTATTTTGCATAGATGATATAGAAGCACAATTTGAAACCATCTTAAAACAATCAAGGCTTTATTGGACAATCCACTTCCTTAAACAGCCAGCAATCAAGCAGTACTTTGAAATATGTGGAATATAATTTGGTTCAGGCAATCTGGCATGAATTATACCTTCATCAGATTAAGGGCGGCATTTCCCTTTGTCTAAATTTATAGTGCTGAAAGGAGGGAATAAATTCTCCTTGCCGATTAGTCTTGGCACTGGCCACTTCAGGTGCCATCGGATAAAATCACACTTCATTTAAGTTAGCTGAGAGCTGTGTGTGTGTGTACAGAAGCTACACACCTGCCTATATTTGCCATCACTATTTAAAAATGTCCCTAAAGTGAAGTCTCTTGAACACATGCTAGTGAGGCAGACATCACTAGTTAAAAGGCTTATAAATAGGCCACTTTTATAGAGGTTAGGGTTTGGTTGGATGACAGAAAATATTATAATTCTTTAATTAATTGATTTGATTGATTAATTGATTGCATTTTTTTTTCACAATATTTTTTAAGCTGCACCTTGATCCTACAATCTTTACTCTGTAAAACTCTTATCATGACAGTTGATTCAAAATATATATTATAATAAAACCCACCCACTCTGCCTTGGTCCCAACAATCAGGTGTGACAACAGGAGATAACACCCCCGTTTGTCTGTCAGAACACATTGCTCCGGCCTCAGATACGTAAACACACCTGTCACAACTCTGACAAGGAAAATGAAACACAACAATGGATCTTCCCTCCCAACTAGTGGCAATGTTTGTGACAGAGCCCGCTGTGTTGTTCAAAGCCCTGCTGCTGAGTTCAGCTCGCAAACACATCTCCCCCACCTGCTACCTGACAACATCAGAATTCAGGGGTGAGGAGGCAGTTTCACACAGATACCACTACAAGAGAACAAGTTTTGTTTCTGATGTCCATACAATCATCAAAACATGCCATTTTACTCATAGAATGCATTATAAGAGGCATAATTTTATCATGATTTATATTTAATATATATATACTATATAGCTGTTATTTTCTCTTTTGTTTAGTTCCATTGCTTAGTTTATAAGGGTGAAATAATGTGTGTGTGTGTGTGTGTGTGTGTATATTTACACACACACACACACACACATTATTTCAACCTTATAAACTAACCTATTACTACAACATTACTATGTTGGCTAAATAGGTTGTTTATATGTAAAAGTAAGTGGTAATTGTAGGTTTGTAAAAAAAAAACCTTAGAATGGAATATTTTTGCAGCTTAGTTTTATTCATTCAATCATTCATGACTGGAAAGAAACCTTTAGTTTGCATAATAATATCTCTAATTATCACTAATATCTCAAATGAGCACAGATTATTTCTAATAATTTAATTCATTAAATTGTGAAAGCTATATCAGTTTAATGCACCACAGTATGTGTTCACTAAGGTAAAATATTGTGATTAAACACACCTAAACTGACAGAGAAAGAACAATAAACTCCACAGGACCGTAGCATCAGCAGAGGTGTAGGGAAACTTAGATCAGAATGTGAGGGTGTTTTGGAGAGCTCAGCTCCCAGAGTGTGATCTTTGTTCTTCCATTGGATCAGAGAACAATGAGTTCAAACAATGACATTGCTATCACATATGAAGTTCAACCAGTAAGAACAAACACGATAGAAACAGAAGAATCACTAAAAATTCCAATGTGTACGACTTTAGTCACTTAATAATCATTAATGAATAATGTTTAATATGTAACCATGGTACGTTTTTATTATGTTGGTACAGGTACATATTGCAACATTTTTACTATGCTTAAAGTACATTTTGTGGCCATTCAGAATTAAATTTCCCTGTAAGTGTCGCTAAATATTAATGGTCTTTCCTGTTGGAAATATCCTTACATCAAACCTAAATGTAAACAAATGTGAAATAATGTAAAAACGTATTCGCTATTTTACTTTCTATTTGCTGATCTAAGCAGTTTTGTATAACTGTAGTTTTATGGGGTTCAAACTAGATCTTTTCATTGACCCTTTGCTTTGTATTTTGACCATGATTTTGCTCTGCCTTCGTTGTACCTGTCTGCCTGTGTTTTTGACCCTGTCTGAACACTCACGTGACATGACGCATTCGTCACAGAATGCTTTGCCTCCCAGGATACAGCAGAGCTCTTCGATTCACCACAGCGAGGGAAAAACAAGGAACCAATGGTCTCTACTCCTCATTATTCATCAAGTGGGTAGAGACATTGAAGACTATGTGGAGGAGTTTCTGAGCTACATCCATCTATTTCCCGAGGATGACAATATGGTAAAGCACTGTTTTTTAAGTGGACTAGAACCCGAGGTAGGTCACTATCTGCCATGGGACCATCCAGAGTGGTCTCTGGACAAATTATTGGACTTTGTCCTCTTTTACTGTGGTTCCACATTCATAGTAGGAGAGGTAGAGGAAGAGACTTCCTATAAGAGTGAGTGTCAGAGAGACTACCACTCAAGAGTTCACCACTGAAAGTCCATCCCAGAAATCCTCACGCTGGTACCAAACAAAAATAACAAGCTTTTTACCTAGCTGTCACAAGAGTGATCAGACCAAATTTATGCCCTAAAACAGGGGTGCCCAGCCCTTCTCACGGCGATTGACTGTCCTGCAAAGTTTAGCTCCAACTCTAATCAAACACACCTGAAGCAACTAATTATATTTTTTAGGATCGCTTGAAAATTAAAGGCATGCGCCTGCATTTTCTCCTGAAGAAAATGCAGTTCTGGGCCAGGAGATTTGCCCATGTACTGTTTCTTTAAACTGCCTGGTAAAATTAGATCACACTTAACAAGCTAAATTGTATAAAGTTGTCTAAATCAATGCCTGATGCAGCATTTTTTGATACAATGTTTGCAGGCACTCGGTTCCTCCACCTTCACATCTACTCAAACTTCTTTCTGTCTGATGTGAAATTATTTTATTTAAAATATATCATGTTTTTAAACTGATTGGTAGGGAACTGTTTTTTGTATTTCAATACAGTAAGTTCTGTTACAGGACATTAATCAATGATAACCTAAAGATGCTGGCTAGAAAAAGTTAGATAACTTTGGATGCTACAATTATTTGTTTAAATGTGTAATGTGTAAAACCCATACAAAAATTTAGTAATTTCCATTGTTATTCATCTTATGAGCAAGTGTTGCCATACCAACTGTTTGCCAGTTCTCTGCACATTTGTATTTATTTATATATATATATATATATATATATTTTTTTTTTTTTTTTTTTTTTCTCATAATCTTGTGACACAGACAAATGGAGAGCTCAGTATTACATTGCAGGAACTGTTTATACAAAAAAAAGGTTAATGATTTTTAAATGACTAGACTACAAATGGACAAAATTTGATTCTGCTTTTAAAGAGAACCACACCTTTTAAAAGCAAAGAAATCACACAGTTCCACATGTTTTATTTAACTTTTTGCAAGATAAGGGATGAATCATGCAGAGCCAAGTGATACCAACTGTGGTGCATCTTGGTAAAGATGGAGAGGACAGAGAAGGGTAAACACGGTGATTAATCAAAGCCAGAACTGGCTGAAATAAGATAACCACCTTTTTCATTATTCTAACACATCTCAGGTTTATAATGTCTCCGTATTTATTTAAAGCTTTGTATTTCTGGCAAACTCTACCAAGTCACTGTAGAGCCCTGTGAGTTTACAGAACACAAGCTGAACAATCAGTCAGAAAAATATGAAAAGTAACAGAGTGACAGGGAAAGACAGATGGAGGAGAAAGCAAGGGGTAAATGAAGAGAAAAAAAAAACAGGAAAAGAGAGAGACAAAACTCTTTGCCTTCAGTATTTCTTCAGTATTAGGGCACAAAAACTAATCCTTTTAATGCAAATTAGACAGATTATACATTTTGCCTCGTTTACTTATTTTGTAATATTTGCTTTGCACAGTTAACCTCATAATATTGCTGTTTGTGAAATTATTTAGAATTGCGACTTTGCGCAACATGAGCAGAAATTAATGCGTTTACCATGATATATCATACTAACTAGTAACAACTGTTTACCATACATGGGAACATCAAGTATCTCTGTTGTTTAAACCACACTGGTTTAGTGATATAGGATGGCCATCTAATGGTATGAATAGTTCTATAAATGGAGGTATTCAGTGTTTTGTGTGTTGTGGTAGTCATCACATAAGAAATTTCCTGCGGGACCAATAAAGTTTTCTGATTCTGATTATCATAAATTATTTTGACCACAGTAATTGTCTGGTGAGAAACTGGATGTTTTTTGACAATGTAACTGTTCCACATTTTTCACAGTGTGACTTTCATAATTGATGGTTTACACAATTTCGTTTTATTTTAACTCTAATATCAAAAATTTGCGGAATTATTTCTGTACTATTACCTGATCTGCATAATCTAATGAATTGGATGCTATAACAGTGTGTAAATAAATGATGCTATCAGTAGGTGAAATTCATTCTTAGTAAAACATCCCTGAGACATTTAATGCTCAGGGAATGGAAAGGAGCTACCATTGAAGCAGAAGAGAGCGGGGGAGGGGCATGATAAACCCAGTTATTCCTGGACAAGGCCAAAAAAGAAAAGAAGAATGATGGAGCCTAAATGAAATGCCACTCCGGGTAAAGAGGAAAAAGCGTGGCGAGAAAGCAGGTCAGCTGAATTGCTGTGGATGTTCTTGAGTGACTTTGCCCTCAGGCATAAGTCAGAGTGCTTTCTCTTCATCTTTCTTAGTTGTTTTCTTAGAATTTTTTGCTTTGGCGCACAATCTTACCTATTCAGTGCATCATGAGCTTTCCTTTTAAACACAAAACTGTACTCACTATGGATATAACTTCAATAATGTGAGGTATTTCGAAATTAAATTAAGTGAATTTGTAATTCGTAATTTGTAATTGAAAATGAGTAAATCTCATTTTATTAAAGGGAATAATGTTCGGTGGGGCTTATGGAATGTGGGCTACAATATTAGCAGCAAGAAAATACATAATAACCAGAGAAAGTTCTCTGTTAGTGTCATAAAGGGGACGTGAGGCGTGCAAGATAAAATGCAAGTGAGAGTTTATTGAGCTCAGGGTCAGGCAGACAAGGTCGAGCACCGGCAATCGGTATCAGCAGAGGCATAGACAAAAGAGTAAACGATAATCCAGGCGAGAGTCAAACGTACCAGAAAACAGAGTCCTAAGTGCAAGATGAAAATGTAGATCCAGGGGAAACAGAGGTTGACAATGATAAATCCAGAATGTAATATCAGGGCACAAGAACAGAAATGAAAACACTAGGTTGACAGCACTACATTGGACAAATATCAACAATGATCCATGCTAGACAGACAAACAGACTGGTATATATACACAGTTGGCACTGATTGAATGATTGAACCAAACTATCAACAGCTGTGAGGAGAGGTGTGAGTCCAGGAATGAAAACAGACACAAAACACACAGAGAACATAGAAGGCTGGAGTGCCAAACACAGTCTTTAGCTGGCACCTACAGCTGGGCATGGCAGGTAACATTCTAGTTTATATGATAAGCAAAAGAACATTTGTTGGAACATTTGCACCGGGTAGCTCCACCTATAGTGAAATTTGACTGATACAAAATTTTACTCCACATAACATAACAAATTGTGTACTGTCACACGGCCATTTTGCTTCCATTGTGGACAGACAAATTAGTTGTCAAATACAACATGCTGTGTCTCGACTAGTTAGGGAGTGAGAGAGAGCTGTTCAGAGAAAGAAAGGTTAATGACCTTTAAAGTGCAACCAACCTCTAAGCTTTACACAACACCTTCACAAGTGAAAAAAAAAAAAGTTTCATTGTAGAGTTCTAAAAATACAGTACTCTATCCTTTTTATAAAATATAGTGATTTTGTAACATTAAAACACAGTCTCAGCCAGAAATGTCATGAGATCACACTAATAATAATGATAATAATTAAGGAAATAATGATCTGCTCATCATTTTCCTTATTTTTTTTTTCCATCCCTCACCCTCCTCTTCCACACTTCACTTCACAGCTTGTGGACGGTTCAGCATGCTTCATTTAACAGCATTAATTAATTCACACTCTCTCTCTTTAATGAGCCAAATCAGTCAGAAACCAAATGAAAAAAAAAGAAAGAAAAAGTTAGTGAGTAGCTTCTTAATGTCACCAGATAGGAGCGAATAATATCACCGGAAAAGGATCAAATGATTGAAAAGCTTCTGATTAAGATACACCAGCAGAGATCACCAAGCAGAAAATGTATAAATGTGACTCCATTGTTCACTTATCATCTGCCCAATGTTGCAAAAGTGTATTGTCATTAGTTAGGCATTAGCATGTGCTAATTTGTGGCTGTAGTCTTGAATAATGTGGCTGTTCAAATTTATACACATTATAATAATTTTTTGTGGGGCAAAAGAACCAGTTTTGAACAGACAGACTCTAGAAAAAATAAGAATGTTGCAGATTCTGTTTTAATATACCTAATATCTCACTTTAGGGAATTTTGTCAGAGTGACAGGGAGGTGGTCGACATCAGACATTTAACAACTGCATGATTGCCTAAGTGACAGAAAGGGCAAAGATCACAGTCAGACCACCTCACAGACTGCTGAAGTATACTGTAAAGATCAAGTGCACAAAAAAAGAAATGCACAAAAAACAAGCTAAATCATGTTTGACAAGCAATCAGTATTGAGAAGAATATGCATTGGAGTGAGGGGAGACGGCATGAGAAAGCTGCATCTGTGTTGAGATATCTTTGCAGTAAATCTAGTTTTCCCTGCGGAAAACAAAGCAATGTCATAGCTAGACCAAAGCAGGTCTAACGTGACCCGTATAACCCTAATGGGAATGAGCAAGATAACTGGCAACACTCCAACTACAAAAACATAACACCTCATTATTCAGATAAAAGAGCCTGAACCCATGTTTCCAGAACATTCTACTGGAAACCGCCCCATGTGCAGTGAACTCAGTATATTTGATATATAAGAGATGTATAGCATCTCATGACAACTTTTTGTTGTGTGATATATTGGCCCATAAATAATTGCAATAAGTAATATGACCATGGTAATATGAATATGGTAATCTCAAGACCATTTTAGCATAATAACACTTTAAATTGACAACAAATATTTTATTCTTACAAATATTTAGATCACAGAAATTAAGTATCAAATATTAGATACCTTAAACTTCCCACACTATTGCTGAAAAAAAATCCTTAGTTAACACTTTCTCATTAATAATCAAATAGAATAAGTGTGTTTGGCGTGCTGTCTGGGGAGAGAGCTCTGCAGACCCTGAGCCCTAAGGATTTTAATCCTTAGTTGGTCCATGCGGTGGGAGCTATGCTCCAGTTCGAGCTTACATACTGTTATGGCAGGAGGGGAAAAGCGACCTTCTGTTCCAAGCGGTAGCTCCTACTCTTGTAGTCCGTATGCTGAGACAGTGATGTTATTCTGGATGCAGAATAACATCAAGCCATGCTTGGAGGGAGGAGAGGCCACTGTAGAATGTGGTTCACTTGGAGGATGTGGAATAACATCAAGCCATGAAGGGGAAGCCATTGCGGTGGCAGGTTATCTTGCTGGGTCATCGAGCCATGCTCGGAGAGAGGGGGAAGCCAATGTGGTGGCTGGTTATCTTGCTTGGACAGAGGATGCAGTATGACTTTGAGTCATGCTCGAAAGGAGGGGAAAAAACAATTGTGGTGGCGGGTTAGCTTGCTGGAATAGTGGGTGCAGTATAACATCAAGCCTGCGAGGGAGTGGCTAAGGTTTGGAGTGCTTTTTTGATAATTTGTCTAGGAGGTGGATGAGGTAGGGGATTTTGGTAGTTATTTGTTGAAATCCAACAAATTGCTTCTGAAATAATGTCGAAAATCTCAGGGCTGCTTTTTCAGCCGAAGGTGAGGCAGACTGCAAAATAGAAGTTCTTGTGCCAGCGGATGCTGAAGAGATGCCTAAAGTTGGAGTGTATGGACATGACTTTGAAGACTGAGGTTATTTCGAACTTTGCCATCCATGCTCCGTGGTCGTTTTTTTTTTTTTTTTTAATCATAGCAATCGCTTTTACTATATCGTGATAGTTGAGGGAGAATTTTCTATTGGAAGGTGGATATTAATGCTGGGAAGACAACTGATGCCTGGATGAAAACCGTGCTTTAAGCATGTTAAGAGATAATCAGAAAAGTTAGGATCAGGGTGATGAAACAATTCCATTGCCAACCGAGAAACATTAATGGGAGTAGATGGATACTGTTTAGCATTTTTTATTAATTGATTTAGATACAGGGCACATGTATCTAGCGTGGGCTCCTCCTTAAAAATTGCAGATGTGGAGGAATCTATGAAATGAAACTAGAACAGGGTAGAGAATGAGAGGAACGAGGGGGGTGGCGGTAAGGCTGTTGAAGAAGTGAAGGGATTCTGGGAACATTGCTGGTGGATCTTAGTTAACAGGGTTTAGAGCAAGGGGGAATGGAGGGGTTTACAAAAGGACAGGTGGTAGAAGAGAGAGATGGATCTGCAGGCAGCGCAAGTGATATTGTGGCAGCCGGTGAAAACACAGTTGTGGAGTTCAAGATCCAGGGCTCCCCAGTATGGGCACTGGTTCCATTGTGAAACATGGATGGCACATTTAGCTGAAAAGAGTGGTATGTGTAGAAGTGGAAGCCGCCATAGGACAGCGTGAGCTCAGCGACGATAAATAGGTAGTTGCTGAGCTCGCGCCTGCTGTGGGGAAAGAGCAGATTTCGGAGTTGAAAGCTATGACATATTCAGAGAGAGATAAAATACGGGATTAATTGTTTTTGTCATGTTTGAGAGTGAGAGTAAATTCACCGTAAATTCATCCACTTGGCGGTTACAGAAACGGGAGAGATAGGGGAGAGGAAAAAAAAAAGATAGATGTTCACACCTGCTAAAATTTGTATTCTGATGGGAGGAGGAGACAGATCCTGTGCTAGGATGTTGATCGAAAGGTGCTAGAGGCCAGGTGAAGGGTTGTTGAGCATTTTTGAGGTTATTTAGCAGTGTTTCTTTTTTATGTTATTGCTTTTTAATGTAAATATAATTGCATCACCAAAAATTATTGAGGTCAAGTACATATATTGTACGATAAATGGACATATTGATTATTGAGACAGTCCTAGTTAGTTCCCCTTCAAAGCTGTATTGATGACTTTTTTCATCTTTGAATCACAAAAGAAAATATTATATTTAATATTGGTAACTTATCCATTTTGGTTATTGAATTCCAATGTATAGATAACAAAATAACACATTTTTCATTTCACAAAATATCTTGTTTTTATTTTGCATAAGGGGGAGTAAATGATGCATTTTTGGAAGGACTACTATCTGGTACAATTTAAAACAACCATCTAGGCCAATGATCTACTACTCCTACTGACATTCTGAATGGATGGAGCTAGCACTCTGCAGCTTTCGCCTGGTTGCCCTGAAGCGAAGCAGGGTTGAGTTTGGCCAGCACCTAGATAGGAGATGTCTTGGGAAATCTAGGTTGCTGTTAAAAGAGGTTCTAGTGAGGCCAGCAAGGCATGCTCACCCTGTTGCCTGTGTGGGTCCTTGGGGAAATTATACAGTAAAAGAAAATTTTACAGGCGGGTCCAGTCGAGTTAATTTCATCAGGTTTATCTTTTTTAGTTTTTTTTTTTATTTATGCACATCGTGTTGGGGTAAGAGGTTTTTCAGTTCCTTTCAGGTCGGGTATGGACTTTATGACTCGAGATGAACTCTACTGACCACCTGATTTATGTGAAAATTACAGCTAATTGATATTTAGTAACAAGAATTCTGTCTTCGATAGCCATAATGAAAGTGACTATGAATAACTAAAATCTTGAAAATAATAAAAAAATAACTTGTGTTTCCTTGACACAAAAAGTATATTCCACCAGTCACTGCTTATGTATTTAGAATAATATTAAAATAGTTAATAATAGTTACAATTTGACATATGACTTATGCATGTTGTTGTGAAAACCCGCATTTTCCATATTTGATCATACAGACATTTTCTGGAAAATTCCACTTTCAAAAAATGACAAAAAAAAAACAAACAAACAAAAAAAACACATGTTCTCTTTTCATTCAAGCTTCCCTCTGACAATGTGCAATGTCGCATTGTTGGAGGAAGCAGACGCTGGCATGGATACTGGCCACCATTAGCACAGGGTCACCTTCAGTCGGCTGTCTTCCGGAGTGAGACACAAGCACTCAAAAAGAATGACTCAATTACAGACGAACACAAATAATACAAGAACTCTCCACGTGCTGTATTCTGCCACAACACACAGTCAAATGAGAAACCATGCCGGTTGAGCATCCAACACATTATGAATGTTTTCTAAGAGCTCAACCTGTTTTATAAACAGAGCACTGACAAAATGCACAGATACATGTAAACACATGCTTAACAGGGAACCCTGCTGTGTACAGCAGATCTACCAAGTCGCATCACACAGAGTTCATAGTGAGATGAAGGTCAAAGTCATTCCAGTGGGCTCTCTCAAAAAAAAAAATGATAGGGTGATCCTAAAAGGTCACAGCTATTACCCCCTACCAAACATGCTAATAGAGTAATTTATCTGTGTGTCACCTCCAAAACAGTCCCACTGGAATATATAATATTCTGCTGAAAGATTCCATCTGCTCTTAATTTTTTTGGTGGGCTGATTGTATTCGTCTTCCACACAGGGGTCAGTAGGGTATGGTTCCACTACTTTAGGTCTCTTTGCCCGAGGGCAAGACCCGGTGTGTCTGTCTCTTAGGATTTCCCACTACATGGAGTACAGTGTGACAAAAGTCAAGAAAATGTCAGCTCATTACATACAGTAATGCAATATTTATTCATATCACAATTCTAGAGAAAAAAATAAATACATAAAGTTAGTATGTATTGACCCTGGCACGGCTATTAAGCTATCATGAATACAAATGTGCAGGACTAAACAATACAGTCATTTTACGCTTCTAAGTCCATTCATTCTCTAACTGTTGGACGGTATTGTGTTTCTCCTGCAGTAGTGTTGGTTTACATCAGTCCGTATGTCAGTAGGATATACTGTAGTGTATAAAAATTTTATGTAAATGCACACAAATGCAAGCTTATGCACCATCAATAAAACACATTCATAAAAGGTGAATAAAAATTCACCAAAATGCACCAACACCAGACGAAATTACAGATCCTTGGAGAGTGAACACTTCTGCAAATCAAACTTATGTTTACTAAAGGGGTTCAGGGTCTCTAAGATTATTAAGAGCTTGTGCTAAAATTACACTGTTTACATGGATTTGTTTTTTCACTCAGATTCAGTGTGTGAAGTACAAGGAATAGAACAGTCTCATAAGCATTTCAAAGCCTAATATAAAATAATCATGTCAGCAAAAGCATCACAGCATAGCTCTTGGCAAACACTGGTGAACATTCACAACAGCAATTTAAACACAGAAAATAAAATAAAACAGGCATACAACAAAGTCAAATAAACACAACTGTAGACTTAAAGTATCTGATTAACATATGCAAACTGCCAAAACAACCACTGTAGGTCACTAGAAAGAGGGCAGTACTGCACAAGTTAGCTTGCTTTTGAACGTTTTGGGGTCAGCATGATTGAAGATGAGGTAATAACTGAAAAGGTGTATGTTCAAACATAAAATCTTTAGGGGTCAATCAAAAGATGGGTGGATTTTCATGATCTAATCTGAATTTTTGAATCTTGTCTATAGGTGACTTATAGTCGAATCATATGTTTTGTTTTGTGGAGGCGCATAATACATTACCAAGAGTCAAGTCAGACATTGGACAGTCATAAATACAAACAGAGAAAATCTACAACGGACACCTTGAAAAATGTGAATTCAAAATAGTAGAGATTTTTACAACCCCAAATCAAAAAAAGGTTGGGACAGGGTGGAAAATGTGAATAAAAAAAGATAAAAAAGTAATTTATAAATTTTCCTCAAATTTTATTTAATTGCAGACAGTATAAACATAAGATAATTCATGTTTTTTTTAGTCAACATCATTTGATTTGTAAATGAACATCCATTCTTGCCATTCAGGCTTGCAACACATTTCAAAAAAAGTTTGGACGGGGGCAATTCATCCTCTTCCAGGTACGCCCATGCTTATTTCAGCAAGACAATGCCAAATCACATACTGCTCGCATAAAAAAGGCATGTCTGCGTAAGAAGAGGGTGCGGATGCTTGACCGGCCTGCCTGCAGCCCTGATTTGTCTCCTATAGAGAATGTTTGGTGCATTTTAAAACTAAAAGTGCCAAAAAATTTGAAAATTTCAGGAACCAAAAAATGGCAAGTACCATGATTGAAAACAGGTATTAACCAACATTAACATCTGAACTGGCCTTAACACAACTTTCACAAATGTCACTATATACTTAGCTATAAAATAAATGTACAAAATGTACAAAAAAAAACAAACCAAAAAACCCCACCCTTGCCGACATACTGGCAAGTTGTTTTTATCTGATGTAGCAGCCCTCTGCTAGAGGAGTGAGGAGACTATAAATTTATTTTGCATTAATGAAATATATTGTGAGTCCCCTCACTCCTCTAGCAGAGGACTGTATTTGGGTAGCTGACACGCATGTCCGTTAAAACTTCCATTAACCATCTGAGTTTTAAAATACATATTATTAATTGACTAGTTAATGGTTTGGCCACTAATTGGCCATACATATAGATGTATCCTAATGTTGCATTAATAATTGATAATTGTTTAATCAAATCGACTAAAAATCCTTAATACATGGGTATGTTCTTTATGGTCTTCTGTTTACAATATTTAATTTGTGTTGATCAATGTTTATATGTAAAAGTCAATTAAATCTGTTCATGATAAAAAAAAAAATTAAAATAAAAAAAAAACTTTTGTATTTCTTCTTTGATTAAACTACTTTGAATTAATTGAATGGAAAAATCATAGTCAAGCTAACAGCCATGATTATTGATAAACTGGTTTTTAAAATGAGGGGGCAGGGCACACCCTGTGCTTGATATGCCAGGGTGATAGCATCCACTATCCAGTGGGCCATCCTCTGCTTATAGATGGCATTCCCCTTCTGCCATCCCCCATGATAGACAAAGAGCTGGTAAACAAAACAAAAAATTATTCGCCCGGCCATCTCCCGAAGAGCAGCTTCATTCATCCCTGGGTCACCTGTCCTAGGGCCTCTTGCACTTCCGCTTGCCACCTGGTTTAGCAGGGGCCTGGACAGGCTGGACGGGGGCCACCCTCGGAGGCCCTTTTCCGCCTCTTTTCCACCACCCAGAGGCAGACAGAGGCTATCTGTCACATCCTGCCGTGGCGCCCCACCATGGGCCCACCGACACAGCCTCAGCCTGCTTTTGGTGGCGAAAAACTGCTGGGCAAAAGTTTCCACTGCGTCGCCGAAGAGGCCGGTCTGGGACATTGGAGTATTCAAGAACCTAACCTTGTCCGCATCACGCATGTCCGCAAGACACAGCCACAGATGGCGCTGTTGGACCACCATAGTGGACATTGAGCCCGACCCAGAGCCCGTGCTGTAACCTTCATCGCACTTAGAGCGAGGTCCGTTGCGGTATGTAGTAGTTCTGAGAGAACTTCCGGGTTTTAGCCACCCTTGTGCAGTGCTTTCAGTGCCTTGGCCTGATGTACCTGCAACAATGCCATAGTGTGTACGGAAGACGCAGCTTCTCCACAAGCTTTATAAGCATTGTCAACGAAAGCCGATGAGTGCTTACAGGCCCGGGAGGGAAGCAACGGGTTACCCTGCCAAGAAGTAGAAACCTGTGGACACAGTTGCATCGCAAAAGACCTATCGACCTGGGGGACCCCTGTGTAGCCTCTAGCTGCACCCCCGTCAAGGGTGGTGAAGGAGGATGAGCCGCTCGATCGCTTCCTGGCAGTGAAAGGTGCCTTCCATAACTGAGTGAGCTCGTCATGCACTTCCGGGAAGAAAGGCACCGGAGTGGGTTTCTGTGCACCAGTGGACTGAACTGCCCCAATGGTAACTTCACCGGTGTCAGAGTTTTTCACTGTCACCGTAAGACCAGCCTTTCCTCTCCTGAACTGAAAGCTCCGCAGACACTGCGAGCCACGGAAGAGGAATGGGGACTCCACCAGCAGACATGTAGTTGAGTCTGGTCCGCAACTCCGAGACGGTCATCTTCCCACAAAGAGAACATGAGTCATCCACGAAGGCTGCTCTAGCGCCACTCGACTGGAACCACCGTCGCTGCTACGCCGTGAAACCAGCCTTTCACCATCGAGGTTGAGTAGATTTGGCTCAGGAATGTTCGCATGGACTGCACGGCTCTGAAGCACAAAGCTAATGAACGCTTAATCCGCTGACCTACTTACAGTATACTCAAGCTGCAATTAGGTGCAGCTGGATACTAATCAGCATATGCCAATTTCATTGGCATGTTTAGATACACGCAGAGTAGATTGGGCATCTTGAAGCAAGATTCCTATTTGTGTGTGACTGACTGTAAGAGAACTAGGCAGCACGTCTGTCATAAATACAAGCCATTTCTTCAGAGTACACTAGATCTTGCAATATTACTGTTCAAAGCGAAAAGCAGTCTCGCGATATTAGAAAGTTGATTTGTTTTAAACAATTGATAGTGCTCGCATTATATTGTCTGGCGTAGTATTCGTTGCACTGTTATCATTCACAAGCATGAAGCACGTCTCCCTCTCAGCCGCTGGATCTTAGACTCTTCCTCTGCATACTCCGTGAGTTCAGGTTGATTAACATTTATCCGAGAATCAGTCTAAGCTATTTGTCTAGATTTGTCACATAAATAATTTACAGTCATTCAACACGTTTGAATACACAAACATATCGCTTTGTGCGATCTGTGTACATCACGATTTCAAAATAAAAGTACTCTGTTTGCACATGGACAAATATTAAAAGCACAAGGTTTAAATAAAAGTTGGTATAGCAGTTGTAAATCTACAGATAAGGCTGCGGTGTAATCGGCATTGTAACCGGATCCCTTTGCAAACCACTTAGGGGGAACAAAATCATACGTGTGTCCTGAAGCGTTTCAGTGTTCTTCAGCTCCCGTAGCACAAGTTAGTGCAAGGCTGCCTCTGCTAGTGGTCCAACCGTGCCGTCCTGCTCCAGCGCAAAGTGGCCTCATCAAACTGCAAAGCCCGCGCTCCGTGGCTGGAGACGCAACCACCGTCACTACAGTGGACCGCCCCCGCTGAAGCATTGCACCCAGCGCCTCGGACCTCTTCAGCTGGAGTCATTCAAACATGCTCATTAGCACTTCAGTAATACTAACCTCACTCCTTCCCTAATACAGGCTTCTCGTCTCGTCTCGTCTCGTCTCTTCTCTTCACCACAGCCCACCCAAGTAACCATCATGGATGGCACTAGCTGGCGACGTTCGTTCAAGCATGCTACCGTGCAAAGGGGGTCTCCCGAGTTGGAGCACCCACCATCGTAGATCGCTACAACCTGGGTCTAACACTTTTTCTGCACACAGATCTACATTCTTATGATACATAGCACATAATTTAGCTAGGAACTTAATTCTTCTCCAATCGTCCAAGATCCCCTAATCTCTGCATCTTTGGGGGGCACACTACGTTTGGCTGCTCAAATATTTAGGTTTTAGGGGGGCATACGGGGACCAGGCCCGACATCGAGCTCTGCCCAGCCTTCTCCACCTAGGTTTAAATCCCTAGGGCTCAGGTCCGCCGAGCTCCCATCCTGCTCCCCGTACAGCACGTCAAACATTCTAACAATATTTACTGTATAAATGAGGAAGTGGGAAAAAGTTTTAGTTGAATTATAGCACATCACACAGGAATACACAGCAGAAAGAGCTTGAAATGTCATGTCAACTACCCATTTGCTCTCTGCAGCATGCTCGGCTAAGAACGATTCAGATGGAAATTATTTCTTAGGAGCCGCTGAGTCACAACCCCTTTTGATAACCTTAAACAGCAGTTGCCAGAGAGGAGACGTCCTTGAGCTCTTGACGTAGCACTCTTTGCCTTATTCTCCTGTAGCCACAAGACATGTTCTCTAACATCTCCACAGATTCATCCTTACATCACCACCTTACGTTTGCTGCCAGTTTTAAAGTAAAAGTAAAAAAAGATTTACACAACTTGTATTTTTGCATTTAAACCTAAATTGAATACAATCCAAAGTGTTGTGTGGTAAACTGTTTCACTCAATATGTTTAGATGGAATGAAATTGTATTTGGCTTCTTTTTTTTTTGGAGAGAGCATGTTTAACAAAATGATATTCAGTCAATACAATTACGTTTGTAGCACCTTTAAGACATAAAAACAAACACAATAGTTAAGTGCTTGTACAATTAGCAATGTCAGGTTAACCTTTAATTTAGTAATTCGACACAGACATAGATATATAAATTTTCAGGAATTATAGTGTTTGTGCTGATTTGTCATCAGAAATTGGTTCTTACAAATCAAAATTGTGGCTCTGGTTGTTATTAAAAATGTGTTACCATGTGCGGGGGTGTGTAATACGATACAGTGGATAAACACAGTATTGGATTTATTCGGTGCCTGGGGTTTGCTAATGAACATCATAACTCCAGCAAGGGGAGGTCTAATATGATGCTGATGCCTCCTGACTTGCGGCCATGATAAAGTGTGGCAATTACACATGAACGCCACAGCATTGGGAGTGCCTGTATCTCACTGCTGATCTGTGAAATCAGAGTCATACAATCACACACAGACACAGCATTACACACACAGGCAAAAAAACCCACAGAGTGATAAATGTACAGTTAGCTCTGTAAAGTTTCTGTCTGTGAGTTGAGGGCTCTGCTGAAATGCCACATCCTAGTCATGGCCCCAGGGCCGCTATGCCTAGAGTTGCCATGGAAGCAACTTCACGCTTCAGCAGAATATTGATTAGTTGTAAGGAGTAGATGATCATGCACACACACACCACATGACATAGCCATATGAAAGCAGCATATTCCTCAAAAAAAAAATTTCTCAAGTAAATTAAATACAGGTCATCTTTGAAATGATACATGCACATGGAAACATTGAGTGCTCATTCAATATTAATTCCAAAGCATTTAAGCAAGAGCTACAGAGTAAAGGGTGTACAAGTTGAAAATAATGGTAACCTGGAATGCATTCTGACATCTCGTTTTGAGGTCAAAGGAGCTCTCATACCAATTAACATATACATTATAGGCTACCCATTTTGACTGACGCCATTCATGGAATTTTTTTTTTTTTGTATTTTATAAAATGTTATAAAACAAATTTTAAGTATTATTAAAATACTATTAATATAATTGTAAATGAAAACATTTAAAATATATAGATATATATATATAATGTATAAAACTGAATGATTATAATATATTTAACTGATTATAATCCCTTAAATATTTAATCTGATGAAAAAGACATTAAAGACTGGAGGAAAGGTTCAACGAATAGGCCTGCTTTTAGAGTTCATTTCTTTCTTTATCTTGGGGAAGAATAATAATACGTTTGTTCAGCTTATGCATCATATATGCCATTTGAAATGCATGAAATTGTAGTACACAATTTTCTATAATGCTTTGCATTTTGCTGCTAAGCTGTTTTGACCACTTACATGTAAATACAATATATAAGCAACTGCTGTTATCCTCACAAACATCAAAATTCACGTTTGCTCCTTTTTTACTTTAAAAAAACCCAACACTCTGCAATGACCTTCAGGTTAAGAAAAAGAAACCTTCCCTTACTCAGAGTAAAACTACATTTTAGTGTGCAGAATAAGACAGGATGATTAACTCAGCACATTTCCACACCACTACCCCTCTCATTCAAAATCTAATTATGAAGCTTTGCATTTCTGTCAAGACTCCCACAAGGAGGAACAGTTTGGTGTGTTCCAGTGACAGGCTCCAATGAAACACTGTTATGATCAGGTTTCTCTGATCATCTAAGGAAAACAGGACAATCACGCGGGCGTGAGATGTTCAAACATACACAAATAACAAGGAGAAGCAGAAGGATCTTGACACAGGAATCCCTTTATGACCCTGCACTGCACTCTAAAAGAACTATGTTGCTGGAGGAGCATATTTTATGTCTAAACTAATAATTATTAAACTACTACTAATAATAATAATAACTAATAATTGCATAAAAAACAATATTACTATAAGTCTTCTATATACTACATTAGCCATGCAGATGTACTTTATAAAAAGTGGGACTGAGAATATAATGACTGGTAGACTATAAAAGGAAATTGTATGGCCCATCATAAAAAGGACACAGACACAGACTGATAAGCAGCAGAAGGCAAAGTCTTTGCATGAAAAATAAAAGTATAAATAAAAGTTAAAAACAATGAAAAAATAATCACAGAACAGACTAAATTTGACAAAATGTTCCAACTCTTTAGTACTTAGGGTTTTACTTGAGAATTATCTCATGACCACACATACAGTGTCCATCAGATTTATACTTAAGAAGTCCTATTTGAATTTAACAGTCTCTGTTTTTTTGTGTACTGCTTTTTACACATTACATAGTAGGGGAGTAGACATATTCAAACAAAGAACAAATTATATTAGCAGGGCAGGATACTCATCCAACTTTCTGTCCAATATCTCCAAACAGATCATATTACTGAAACAAACAATTCCTGCTCCTTATACATAAACATGTGTCCTTTATCTAGGGTTGCTCATGTGTAATAAAGGTTATGGCATGTAACAATGTAGAGCTGCACGGGTGGTGATTGGGGTCCAATGAGAGTTCTGTTGTGTGCTGATCAGCGTTTGATTATCTTCCCTGAGCAGCAGCACACTGTCGGCCAGTGCCTTCATTAGCATCTCATCTGCATAACATCTAAGCCAGACTAAGCGCATTTGAATGCTCAACAGTTCGGCCCCTCCTCTTTGGTTTGCCTATTGATATAGTCCACACTTGCTACAGAAATTTTTTCTTTACAGAAAATCCCTTTGTTACGTTTATATATATATATATATATATATATATATATATACAGTCAGGTCCATAAATATTGGGACATAGACACAATTTTTGGTTCTATACACCACCACAATGAATTTGAAATGAAGATGTGCTTTAACTATAGACTGTCAGCTTTAATTTGAGGGTATTTACATCCAAATCAGGTGAAATGTGTAGGAATTACAACAGTTTGCATATGTGCCTCCCACTTGTTAAGGGACCAAAAGTAATGGGACAATTGGCTTTTCAGCTGTTCCATGGCCAGATGTGTGTTATTCCCTCGTTATCCCAATTACAATGAGCAGATAAAAGGTCCAGAGTTCATTTTAAGTGTGCTATTTGCATTTGGAATGTGTTGCTGTCAACTCTCAAGATCAGATCCAAAGAGCTGTCACTATCAGTGAAGCACCATCATTAGGCTGAAAAAACAAAACGAACCCATCAGAGAGATAGCAAAAACATTAGGTGTGGCCAAAACAAAACAACTGTTTGGAACATTCTTAAAAAGAAGGAATGCACCGGTGAGCTCAGCAACACCAAAAGACCTGGAAGACCAAGGAAAACAACTGTGGTGGATGACCGAAGAATTCTTTCCCTGGTGAAGAAAACACCCTTCACAACTGTTGGCCAGATCAAGAACACTCTCCAGGAGGTAGGTGTATGTGTGTCAAAGTCAACAATCAAGAGAAGACTTCACCAGAGTGAATACAGAGGGTTCAACACAAGATGTAAACCATTGGTGAGCCTCAAAAACAGGAAGGCCAGATTAGAGTTTGCCAAACGAAATCTAAAAAAGCCTTCACAGTTCTGGAACAACATCCTATGGACAGATGAGACCAATATTAACTTTTACCAGAGTGATGGGAAGAGAAGGGTATAGAGAAGGAAAGGAACAGCTCTTGATCCTTAGCATACCACCTCATCAGTGAAGCATGGTGGTGGTAGTGTCATGGCGGTGGCATGTATGCCTGCTAATGGAACTGGTTCTCTTTATTTATTGATGATGTGACTGCTGACAAAAGCAGCAGAATGAATTCTGAAGTGTTTCAGGCAATATTTTCTGCTCATATTCTGCCAAATGCTTCAGAACTCATTGGACGGTGCTTCACAGTGCAGATGGACAATGACCCAAAGCACACTGCAAAAGCAACCAAAGACTTTTTTTTTTTAAGAGAAAGAAGTGTAATGTTATGCAATGGCCAAGTCAATCACCTGACCTAAATCCGATTGAATATGCATTTCACTTGCTAAAGACAAAACTGAAAGGAAAATGCCCCAAGAACAAGCAGGAACTGAAAACAGTTGCAGTAGAGGCCTGGCAGAGCATCACCAGGGATAAAACCCAGCATCTGGTGATGTCTATGTGTTCCAGACTTCAGGCTGTAATTGACTGCAAAGGATTTGCAACCAAGTATTAAAAAAGTGAAAGTTTGATTTATGATT
>JAUYWG010000057.1:3480748-3492100 GCA_034779775.1 Enteromius afrohamiltoni | reverse complement strand
TCTTTGATTGGTCTGTGTATTTATGTCACTCCCTGTCTCTAGTTCAATGTCAGTCGTTAAAGTGTCGTTTATGTCTGTTGGTGGAGCTCTGCGTAGCTCTTCGCGATTTCCTTTGTTTGCTCGTTTAATAAATGTTCCAATTCGTATTCCTGCCTCCGAGTCCTGCCTGTCCAGAAGGAAGTGAGAGCGCGAGCTCAACCTCAGCTGAAAACGTGACACATATACACATGTAAATGTATATAATGTACACATGTTGACCCTGTTGCTCCCATCACTTCCATATTCCAGTATTTCTAAAATGTTCTCTCCAGTCATCCGAAAGGGCATGAACTTATGGCCCACACTTAAGCAGAGGGCCCTCTTAATGACACAGACTGCCCTTACTATAAGGTCATGAGTTTCAGGATTCTGAGCTCCAAGGTTGCACTTATTCTGAGTGACGATCACCCATGGCTTCCGCAGAGATTTTAAATGTGATTCTTAAATTGTTCAAGAGCCTGATCTGGAATGGTCTTCCCCTGTTTGCAGCTGCCTGGATGATTGGTTTCTGCTCTCTGAGTCGCCGTCAGACAGCCACCCTTTCTTATTAAAGGTCCATAATGAACTGAGGCTCAGTGTTGTACCCAACATTTGGCTCATGCACACACTTCAAGAGTGAGTCAGAATCTGCAAGAGATCTTCTGGTATCGCTGAAATGGCCCAACCAGTCATGATTTTAGGAGATGGATGAGCTACTATCTGCAGCTCCCTGGACCATCCTGCTGAGGAATGATTTGTGCTATAAGGCAAAAGGAATTATTTGGCATCCTCAGCAAGAGCTGTGGATCCTGCATGATAGCAGAACTTGGAGCTTACCAATGTTAGAAGGGTTATCTCGAAAAGTTTTGAATACTATTTTTGAGGTTAGAGCCACTGCTACAAAATGTCTTTGTTTTTTTAAAGAAGGGTGGACAGCTCACAGGAAGTATCCTGTGAGTTCTGCAGAGTCAGGTATTCTTTCTTTTTTTATAAGAGCATTTAGACATTTTTGCAATTCTGAACCTTTGAATAAACAATACTGTTGTTATGTACCTAATAAACTGTTTTATAATTTGATTAAATTATGTTTCATGAGGTGCATGCATAATATATATTTTTTTACCAATCATAATCATCATAATAATCATTTTTATCAAAATTGACTGAATTCAGATATAAATGGTAATTTTCTATCCTGTGTTTAGCCGTCTGATTTGAATGTTCCATTTGGGATGGCTCAATGTGGATTGGCTAAAATCATTGCATATGCATAAGCATACTTTCATTGTTTTTATGATTGTTCTTCTTCCTTTTTTTGTGATTATTGTTTCATTATTGTTTTTATGATTATTCTACTCCTTTTATGTAAAGCACTTTGAATTACCTCTGTGTACGAATTGTGCTATATAAATAAACTTGCCTTTCCTTGCCTTATTTCTGACAGGGGCAGACTGGTCTTACAGTGATGATGAGGAATTACCCTCCGAGAGCTCCTCCTTCCACCGGTGCTCCGCAGCCAGTGGAGCTGCCTAAAGGACAGTCTAGACCTCCACAGGGGGGTATCTGTTGTTTTCTTTGGCGATGCGGATTGCTGCATTGGAAGGTGAGTCAGAAGGTTCTGAAAGTGAAGTTCCGACCGGCGGAGCATTCACTGGACGTTTCACTGTGCCGGATACAGATCAAGAACTGGTGGCTATGCTTGCCCGGGTGGCCGAGGGGGACAGGCTCGAGTGGAAAGGTCCACTGCATCCCGAGCCCTCGAGGCTGGATGACTGGTACTTAGGGGTGGCTCGCGCTGGTTCTTAGTGCCCCACCCTTTCTTCCCAGAAGTGCATAAAGAGCTCACCAGGACATGGACAACACCTTTCACTGCCAGAAACCATTCTGGTGGCTCTTCCTCCTTCACCAACCTTAACAGCGGTGATCCTTTGCTCCCCTCCCGGGCCTGTAAGCACTTGTCGGCTCTGCTTATATGGCCTGTGGAGAAGCTGCATCTGCAGTACATGCTACTGCGTTGCTGCAAGTCCATCAGGCCAAGGCACTGAAGGATCTGCATGAGGGTGGCCATGACCAAGAAGTTCTCCATGAATTCTTTACTGCCACAGACCTCACGCTTCAGTCTCTGGGTAATGCGACGTCCACCAGGGTGGTCCAGGAGTGCCATCTGTGGCTTTTTCTGGCTGACATGAGTGAGACAAACAAGAAATGCTTCTTGAATGGCCCAGGCTGGCCTCTTCGGCGACGAAGTGGAAAACTTCACCCAGGAGTTCTCTGCTGCTCAGAGGCAGACTGAGGCCATTAAAAAGCACATTCTGCCTCGGTGTGCAGCTGCTGCCTACACCTGGCCACCAACGGTAGCACCTCAGTAAGCTCGTCATTGAAGTCACCCCCTTGTCGCCTCAGCTCCTGTGCAGCCAACACAGCAGCATACATCTAGCGAGTACCGTGGAGCCAGCCACAGTGCAGCAGCCTCGCCCGTTCAGGCCCCTACCAGACCTGGTGGCAAGCAGAGAAGCAAGCGGTCCAGAGACGGGCGACCCAGGGATGAAGGGAACTGCTCTTCAGGACATGGTTATCACACCTCCGGGTGGAGAATCACTGCCAGTTGTCACTGGCCTTATGGCCAGATGAGACACCAAAGCCGAGTTCCTGCATTCCACCGCCGCAGACATGTCAGTGGTCAGTTGGTGCCACTAGTTCGGTGGCAGTTACGCATCTAGTTACACTTAATTGGTAGAATTATTTCGAAATTTGTCCTGGATCTCATGGGGTGTACTGTCTCACATTAATTCAAATACATAATTACTAAACAATACAACAAAGGCATATAAAAAAGAATGGAAACACTGGAAAATACAACAGAGATACTCATCTGTAACCTACTGCAGTACAAGCCGTGGTTAAGCTGTGCACGACAAACGCTGCCCGTATGAAAGCACAATCGGCACGCGCTGCTCCTGCTATGCATATGCACCGCTTCAGCACTGCTCACACTGAAACCAGTGTATGGTTCAAAAGCATCAGTTTTCAAATATCCCAGCATAATAATGTTGTTCTAAAGTCATAACATGATATTCTTCTAGTAACTGTGCGAAAATTACATTATAGTATAATGAACTGTGCTTTATTTGCAGAACATTGTACACTGCACACTATTTACTATAGTAATACTAATTATTCAGTTAGTGGCTCGGTAATGGCAGGAATTGTAGGTGGGGGGGAGTGAATAAACAGTGCTTTCTTCATGTGTGTTGTTTGTTCACTACTAGCTGCTGTGTTTGTGCACATGGATGGGTTAAATGCAGAGTACAAATTCCAGGTATGGGAAACAAGAACTGACCACACGTCACATCCTTTCTTTTGTTATTACTGTAGGCTGCAAACTGTATAAATGTTTTTTTAGAAGGTTAGTTGTTGAGGGTTAGTTGTCTCTTTGAACATGTGGTTTGATGTGTGTGCATGTGCATGCAT
Source organism: Enteromius afrohamiltoni (assembly GCA_034779775.1). Taxonomy (NCBI): domain Eukaryota; kingdom Metazoa; phylum Chordata; class Actinopteri; order Cypriniformes; family Cyprinidae; genus Enteromius; species Enteromius afrohamiltoni. Next base: position 3,488,611 of record JAUYWG010000057.1, on the reverse strand, counting down.
CTAACGAATCCCAGCCCTAAGAGAAGGGGATTTTTGGATGAATCCACCCAGAAATCTAAAGCACTGAAATGCACAGAGAAGAAAAGAGAGGGAGAAAATGAGAGATAGGGAGAATCTTTGGCAGAAACTTTGAAGGGATAATTAGTAAGAGTGAGCACTGAGGACTGGGGCCAAAGAGTGAAACTCTAAAACTTCAAACAGAGATTATCTAAACTAGAGCTGAACTCTTCTAGACTCTTCTAATCCCTCCTCAAAGATGGCTCGTCACATAGCATATCTCTCACACTGCAGTAGCCAGCTAACCCACCCAGCCCCAGTCACTTCAGACTCTAGTCTAGTCTTGCACAGGCTCTAGTTTGGCTCTGAGGAGAAGCTGTTTGGATGACCTTCAGTCACCAGTAATTTCATCATCCTCAGCACCAGCACACTGATCCTCAGCCATTAGTCTAAGCTAATAACGCTTTCTCGTCTCACTAAAACATAAGTAGGGTTGGTGAAGTGCTGATTTAATTTCCTCTTCCAGTACATGAAAGAAAACTGTTACGATTAGCTGTCTCTTCCATTATTTGCTATGTGTGGGGAAGCTTGTACAGCATAATTTGTTCATTTATGTAAATGTTTTGGCTTCTTTATTATTTGTATTGATAGGAAGTGTATAGAAAGGACATGAAATGTGCCTAATGTGGTGTCAGCTTACAGCTGCACCAAAATGTGCTTTACCTTTTTAACAACGATCCATTAACAATAATTTCAAATTATTCAAATTAAAATTATTTTAGAACAGCTAAATAATATAACGCATAATCTTATAAGTGTATATATAGGGCATCAGAACTTTCAGCATTTTTAAAATCACAATTGCAATAATTTTCTTCAGTTTAAGCAATAAGAAAAAGACCATAAATGTGGTAATGAGAAGTTTGTTTGCTTGTTTGCTTCTAATTGTATTGTGTACAACAGTAAACAGTCAATAACAATTGAAAAAATTACAAACATTTGCAAAACCCACAAAGACACAACTCTGAATTGTTCACTTTTTGACAGATAAATAAAATAATGAATAAAAAGTTAATAGATGACAGCAAAGAGATCCAACAGGTCAGTTTATCCCTGCCTTATCATCCCAGCATCCCAGGTTTTAAAGCATAAACATGTTGTGGTGTTGTAATTCACTTAACCTGTCCCAGGAGCCACTGACTCAGCCCAAGACACAAGCGCTGTCTGAATTATATACCTAACATCTTTATAATCCAGCCTGTTTACGCACTCAGCAACACGATGCATGGAGCACAGCAACATTATACACCTCACAAATTAAAAGAATTATTTCAATAAATCACCCCCTCCAGACATCTCCATCTCACTGCAAAATTGGTTTTCTTGATCAGCTTTTGTATTTTATTTTAAGCAAATCCTTTAAAAAATACACTGCTAATGAGGTCTAGTAAGATAAAAAGGAAAGCATGCAATACCTTTATTTCTGCCTACATATAGGTTGAGAAGGATCCACAGAGACAAACAGGAAGGGAGATGTCAACAAGAAGGACAGTGGGAAAGAAAGAGACAGGGACAGTAAATTGTAGGATTAGAGTTATTGTGCAAATACACATTCAGGACAAATTTACATGCACTTTAGGATAATTTGAGCATTGCATGTGAGCACACTGCAGATTTGCAGCGAATAGGGTGCATTTTGTTTGTTTGTTTATTATTTAAAATATAGATATTTTTAAGTAGGTACTTTTATACAACAAATCAAAATATATTGATGTAATATATCCATTACAGAAGCAATACACTTATGTATTAAAATAATTTTAATTACAAAAACAATTGCACTATTTTTCATCGGCTATTGATTAAAATCTGCAGGAAAAAAAAAAAACTCTTAATAGGTTCCTCTACTATATACAGAGAAAACTGTAACATCTAACCAGAAATTTCCTGTAATTTTACAGTGAGATGTTGTACCAACTGTAAAATATTTAAAAGTAAATAGAACAAATCAATGTGCAGTATATTCCCAGAAATGCATTCCCTGCATGACATTCCACATTTGAAAGTATTTTCCTTGTTTTGTTTTTTTTTATCAGCGTGTTACCATTATGGTGTTCTATGTTTGCATCAATGACTCTGTGCACCTTCTATTCCTTAGACTATTTCTGTTTGTGGCGAAGCTACTTGGGATGAGCTCTGATTCTTCAAGTGGCTTCCTCTTTTACCAGCATTATTATGGTGGTTGTCAGTAGATTAAAGGCACAAAACTAATTTTAATAGCATTTTATAGTGTGTGTCATTGGATTTACTGATTTACATTAACATTTTCTTTGTAAATGACTATAAAAAGGTTTTGGCTGTATTTTTTACTAAATTATTCTAGCAACAGTGTAGGCAAGCACATAATCTCATTCCAAAAATCGTATTTATTATGGTTCTACAAATTGTTTTGTTTACTTACCTTTGTAAGGTTGCCTATTCGACTATTTTAAGAAAAGAGATCAAACAAATATTTTTTCTAATAGGTTTATGAATTACTATAAACCGGCATTTGGCTCCGAACTGGTGACAGATTCATTTAGGTTACATTTGTTACCCTGTTATTTGCAACCTTCTTAACCATTTTAATCTCTAAACTGTCACACACTTGGATGGAATTTAATAGCACTTAATATTCAGTAATATTATTATTTTGTGTGACGAATCTCCAGAGACGTTCGGATCCATAAGCGGCTTTATTAGAGAGTAGTCGTACAGGCAAAGGTCGGTAAACAGCAGACAGTATATCAGAGGTAAACAGAGTTCGTAGTCAAAACCAGGCAGTAAATGTCAGGGGCAGGCAGCGAGAATCAGAGTAACCAGAATACAATCCAAAAGACAAACCAGAAAAGCAAACAGGAATAACGCTCAGAAATGACACCATGGCAATCAAGACTGAAAAGTAGGTCACGCTAGAGAGCGGAACTGAACAAGGTACGTGGGAAAAAGGAGTCCGGGTAGGAACGTTAGTATTCGGGAGAAGGTTCCCGCTCCCGAGTTCCGGGGAGAGCCACAGAGGTGCGGCTTGTGACAGTTTGATTGCACTATTACTATTATATTATATTATACACTATTATACTATTATACTTATATTATACTGAATTTAATATAATATTAAATATATTATCATACTGAGTTTAGTTCAAAACATATCACATTTCACAGTGTTATTGAACTAAACTGAATTAGCATTTAACGAAACTCAGCTGAAAATATATTTTTACAGCTGCTTTATAGCTATAATATTTAACTTTATAAATTGTATTTGTTTCAAATTTGTAGCATTATTATTGTGTTGACAATATTTACTGAATTTTATTGAATTATTCAAAAATGTAAATTACTTTTTATTTTGTCAGACCACATTCTGTGCCCTCTTAACGACTGCTAGCTAAAAAGTTCAATGCACAAATAAAATTGTACAATATAAGAAAAGTTGACAGACCGTACATACAGCACACACAAAAAAGCAGAACCTGTTTAAAAGGAATAATTCTATTACCGTGCCCATTTGCTTTCTTTCAGCATCGCTCATTCAGAGAAGAGCTGTTCATTTTAGCTCACAGATATACTGTATATTTAGAGCTGCATAGTAATTCTGCCAGTCTGTGAATGATATCTAAGTAATATGGAGGGAAGATCAGTGATCATACAGTACATTACAGGTCAGTTGGCACTGCAGCAGCCTAACAGATGAGAGAGAATATAACTCGCTATGACATCATGGAAAGAGTCAACCTTGAGGAAAATAAAGCACTCTTAACCTGACAGTTCACCGCAGTATAATGGATAAAAAATTACAGAATTGAACAGAAGGACAATAATCATGTAGTGTCACGAGGACAGAGCCAATCATAAAGCAAAATCTAATGCAGCTGTGAGCACATGCAAGAGCAGACGCAACAACAATGTAAACACATTGGAAAGTGTGCAGAGAGAATTGAGACTGAGCATACCTTGCGGAGACTTCACCATATGTGCGAACCCTTGGGAAAGAAAATGAGAGTGATAGACAGAGAAAAAGAGAAAACTTGAGAACACCAATACCAATTCTGTTCAGGTATTGTGACCACTCATGGTTTGCTGATAGACAAAACCATGGCTATCACACTAAAACTGAAGCTTTCTGAAATTAAAAAAGCTTCCCATACAGAAAAGAGATTGACAACATTTCTGTCTCCCTAAATCCAAGACAAATTTGTTAACATTAATTAGGGTGGTGTAGAAGAAATATTTAAATGAAATAATATTATTTACATTTGCCATTTCCAACAGTAATCTTAATATGTAAATTGCATACTAATTGTAATGCTTATAAATTACAAAATTTTGCAACTTAAAATTAAAATTAGTATGCAATTTACATATTAAGATTACTGTTGGAAATGGCAAATGTAAATAATATTATTTAATTATTATTTTATGATTCAAATAATACAATTAAAATGTAGAAATATTTGTTTGACACATTTAAATTAACCATAAGTTCATTTGGACTGTTTTATGCAATTATATGACTTGTGTAAAAGTGACTAGTAAATGCAAAACACATTATTTTAATTTACTGTACCTGAAATTTATTTGATTTTATGCAATATGTGATGTGTTTTCACAGCCTAAGACTTACCAGGGGTTTTGTTGACAGCTTTTGATAAGATGGCATAGAGGGGAAGGAAGACAGAGAAAGTTCAACTGTTAGACACACTTTTGACTTTGCATGGAGGCTGTCATGCAAAAGTTTCATTTTCAGCTAAAGAAACATACTGGTTTGTCATGCAAGGGATCAGGACTGTCCCTGTGCATGCCTGTTAAATAAATAAATAAATAAAATCCTGTGGGAAAAAAAAGTCTATAAAATCTGTTCCATTTTCAACAGAAACAGATTGACATTATTACTTCAAATCACTCCATCACTTTAAGAATATTCCTGTAGTGTCCGGAATGCCACAGTGTTCTTCACATACTCTGGATGATGTCATAAATCCAAGCAGGCTACTAAGCCAGCTGTCCGATGTGGACCATGTGGATTTATGAGGTTGTGAGGTTTGTGGATTTCTGGACACACCGTGGACACAGAATTACTCTCATTGAAGACTCATATGTTTAGCTATCCAAGTGAATCATGCACAGCGAGTTCTGTTTCTGAATAACCCTGTTTAAATGAATGCACACTGATTGCAAGAGAACAGCATAGTTCAACCAAATAACAACCACATAATGTAAAGGCTTAAATCAGGCATTTTAAATTGTAAAGCTTACTTGAATCATCTGAAAAATCTCTGTATTAAATTCAATTTGACTAACCACTATAAATCAAAGAAAAAAACTTCTCAAGGCTAATCTCAAGGAGCCTGGCATATCTAAAAAGCTGCATATAAAAGCAAAACATGCTGATAGACCGAAAAACTTAAGGTCATGATCATGAACACACACTGTACAAACTTTCAAGCAGTTTCAACTAATTATTATTTAGTAAGAAGTTCCACAGAAATTTTAGAATAAATTTCTGACTTCAAACTGTTATCTGATTTTTTTTTTTTCGTTGACTCAACCTGTAGTTTACTAGTTTTTGTCACACCCTTATCTTTGTTCTTGTCACAGTTTTGGTTTTGTTCGTTTGGTTTCCTAGTTGCTTAGTTAACCCTTGCCACCTGTGTTCCTCCACCTGTCCTGCATCTTCCCCAGTGTTTAAAAGCCCATTGTATTCTGTCCAGTTTGTCGTTCGTTAAGGTTACTTTGTGTGTTTGTGTGAACTGTCCTTGTGAAGCTATTTAGATTTATTAAAGTTCTGTGTTTGACCCGTCAAAGTTGTGATGTTCCACGTCTACATGCACCGTGACAGTTTTATAATCCATACAACTAAAATGTTTACATTAGAGTCTGTAGCCAATTAAAGTATCGAGTATCAGTTTACTCTGTTTTATATGTAACCTCAACTAGCCACTAATGGCCCATTAGGGGAGGGGTCTTTGTCTCTTCAGGTGTTAATCACTGAATATTAATGACCATTGTCCCTCCCAAGCATACAGGCTTTCAGCCTCAAAACATGTCTTTTAAAATTTAAAACACTATATTGTTTTCTCTGAAAAAGTAAGTGGAATGATTTTTAAATCATTGTGAAGTAAATATTCTGGCCTTAAATGGCCTTATTTCAGCTAGTTTTATTTTCACAAAACCTACTAACCACGCATTATATTTTTTTATTAATTAATGATTACCACAATTAATTAATGATTACCACATCAGCTACTAATGAGTCTATGTAGTTGATATATTGGTTTGTATATGAATTGTGATCAGTTAAATGTGTCATTTTGATTTAATTCCCTAATAACATAATTTATTAGCTAACAGTGTTAATTAACTTAATTACCTCAGTCAGCAAAAGTATGGTATTACTAAATTAAGAGTTAATAATCATGTGCCTCAACAAGTAAAGTCACAACATAATGACCATAAGCACTGATGATCATTAATTAATTATTAGCTGATGGTTTGCGCATATATCATTATGTTGTGACTTTACTTGTTGAGGGTCATCAGCTGGAGTGCCTATGAACTCCAATAAAGGGCACTCCATCCTGGACTATTATTTGTGTGTTACCTGTGTCTATCTTCCCCTATCTTGCTTTAAGGAATCTTATTATGAGTTTCAGTGCTTCCCTTGTTCTGTCTTTGCCCCTTGTTAGTTTCCATGAAAGTTGATCAGCTCAGCACCCTTGTTAACTTGTTGTCCCCACTTTGTTGGTCTAGTTGCAGAGTATTGAGTGTTTATCCTCCCTGTGTCTTGTCAGTCTGTGTTTTCTTGTGTACCGACCCCTGCATTGTATTTTGAATTTATTGCCGTTTTGCCCCTTTGGACATTGTGTTCGCAGATCAGCCCTCTTTGGACTATTTTGTGTTTTGCCTCAATTGTACCTGACTGTTGTTGTTTTGACCCTGCCTGTCTTAACCTTGATTTTGTATAAAGCTTGCAAATGGATCCGCCCTTTGTCACAAATATAATCCAAACACAAAACACTGCAAGCTAAAGTTCGGGATTATTTTCTTTTTTTTCTATGAAACTGGAGGTTTGTTTTTCACTTATTAAGTGTACAGTTGTACGATTACATTTTTTACATCATGAAAAAATTTGTCTGTGTTCTGTATCCCTCTCTGTTGTGTTTGTTAAACTTTGCTGTTTAGAATATAAATTAACCTTTACATCTGATTTATCAATGCTTTACATGGTATAAATAGTCCTCACTTTAGATGAGCTCACAAAAACAGACATCTGGCAACTACTAAATGCTCTATAACTACCTGACTTAAAGGTGCTCTATGCAAAATGTTGCAGGATTTTAACTTGATTTCATTTTTATCTCAAACCATATGCATTACCCCTTGATCGTCTTGCTATCTGCCCTCTGAATACATTTGGGAAAAAAACTGGTCTCGAAAGACAAGACACAGAGGCTGCAATACCAAAACAACACAGTATGTGCACCACAACAAAAACAAACTTGGGCCAACCAATAGGCAAGAATTAAACCCCACCTCTTCTTGCCGGCTTGTTTGCCAAAGTTTGTTTGTGCACATTAAACCATTAAACCCCCCATAGAGCACCTTTAATCATGAATTACAGCAGGACCATATGTTAATAAAGCATGTATTAACACACTGAACAACTATCAGCATGTGTCTAAATAATAAGATTCATTAATGTAAATTTAAATAATTTGTTAATCATTTACTTAGACTAAATGGTCTTATTAAACACTGAAAACTCCTAAATAACTGGTTTGTAAATAACATAATAATTAAAACAATATATATATAAAAAAGAAT
>JAUYWG010000057.1:3470503-3480648 GCA_034779775.1 Enteromius afrohamiltoni | reverse complement strand
CAAACGAGACACAGCACATGGAGACACAATGAAAACAAAACACAAAGACACATGGAACGACAGACGGCGTGACAGTTTGTATTTAGGTGCAAGAAACATATTCGCTATCAACAATGATGTTAAATCAGTAATGAAATGCCCACTAGCGACCTCATTGCCAGCCTCTAGCGACATGCAGTGACAGAAGTAGTGTGAACCGGGCTTTAGGTTATTAGCAGTTTAGAGTATATAGAGTAATTTCTCTCAACCAAATGATTATATTTTTCTAAATGAGTCTTCTCCACCAATGATGGTGGAAGTCCCTGATGAGATCTGGGTCGAGAATATCTTGAGCAGGCATCCAAAACCGCTACCCCGGGCCATAGCCCTCCCAGTCAACAAAAATACTGATTCTTCCCTCGAACCAAGTCTAGTAGTTGGCCTACTGTGTAGGCTGGTTGACCACCAATAATGCGAGGTACTACTGATGTTTTTATTTGGTAGCTTGTCAGTTCACTGCTATCAGGTCCTACACAATCAATCAATCCATCAATTACGTTTTATTTATATATCGCTTTTAACAATACAGATTGTAGCAAAGCACTGAACATTATCAAATAAGAGAACAGAGTAATGGTAATGTATAATGACGTGATAATACTGTTTATTTATCAAATTCAGAGATGGTCTCTGGAATCAAAACAATGATAATCACTAGAAATTATGTGTCCCCAACTAAAAAAGCCAGAGGCCGCAGCGGAAAGGTTTGTGTGCATTTGTGTGCTCGGGGACTTTAATAAAGCAAATCTCTCACGTGAACTGCCAAAATACTGACAGCATGTTACATGTTCCACCAGAGACAGTAATATACTGGATCACTGCTGCACCGAAATTTACAAGAATAAACAGAATTTACAAGCCTGCTTCGACATCACTGTAACATCATATATCAGTTTCTGTGAGGATATGTGCATTCCTACCAGGACTCGTTTAACATACAATAACGAGAAACCATGGTTCACTGCAAAACTCAGCCAGCTTTGTCAGGCCAAAGACGATGTTCGCAGGAATGGGGTCTTGTACAAACAGGCCAAATATACACTGGAAAAGGAGATCAGAGTGGCAAAGAGCAATTATTCCAAAAAGTTAAGAACTCCTCTAGTGACACAGCTTCCATGTGGAAAAGTCTTAGAGACATTACCAGTTATGAGACACCATCCCCCAGCACTGTGGAGAATCAACAGGTGTGCAAGATCTTCAAAAAGAGGTGTGCAAGATCTTCAAAAAGGACAAAAGAAGGAAAGCACCAGACCCAGACGGTGTTACTCCAGCCTGTCTGAAAACCTGTGCTCAACAGCTGGCCCCCATCTTCGGTCTGCTTCTGGGCGGCGGAAAACTGCTGGGCAAAAGTTTCCACCGCGCCACCGAAGAGGCCGGTCTGCGACACGGGAGCATTCAAGAGCCTAATCTTGTCTGCATCATGCATGTTAGCAAGACACAACCACAGATGGCGCTGTTGGACCACCAAAGTGGACATCGCATGACCCAGGGCACGCACCGTAACCTTACAACCAGTAATTCCCTTGGGCGTTTCACAAACAAGAACTGCTTCTGATACGGTTGGTACTCGTCCTTCTCAGGATGCTAGTGACTCCACTGGTTCCATTGTTGACGAGACTGGAGGTATGGGCCGCGCTTCCCAGCCCGTCACGATGGCTCCTCCGGACGATCCGGTTCGGCTATGTGATTCAGTTCACCCGGCGTCCTCCCAGATTCAGAGGCTTGCTCGAGACTGTGGTGGCAGCCCGAGACGCCTCTGTACTGCACTAGGAGATTGCTGTCCTCCTGGCAAAGGATGCAATAGAGCCGGTCCGTCCAGCTGAGATGAAGTCAGGGTTTTACAGCCCATACTTCATTGTGCCAAAGAAAGGTTGTGCCCTTGGCCAATCCTGGACCCGCAAGTTCTGAACCGTTCAGAATGTTGACGCAGAAACGCATTCTCAAATGCCAGGATTGGTTTGCAGCGGTCGACCTGAAGGACGCTTACTTCCATGTCTCGATTCTTCCTCGACACAGGTCATTTCTATGGTTTGCATTCGAGGGTCGAGCATGGCAGTACAGGGCTCTCCCTGTCCCCACGAGTTTTTACGAAGGTCGTGGAGGGCTCCCTTGCCCCGTTAAGGGAAGTAGGCATCCAGATCCTCAATTACCTCGATGACTGGCTCATCATGGCCCATTCGCGAGAGCAGTTGTGCGATCACAGGGAGCTGGTGCTTCAGCACCTCAGGCGGTTGGGGTTACAGGTCAACTGGGAAAAGAGCAAACTCTCTCCCATGCAGAGTCTCTTTTCTCGGTGTGGAGTTAGACTTGGTGAGCATGAGGAACTTGCTCGGTCAGTGCTGGCCTGCCTGAGTTCCCTCGAAGGCAGGAGAGTGGTGCCACTGAAACAACAACACTGAAACAGGCTCCTGGGGCATATGGCTTCCGCAGCTGCCGTGACGCCGCTCGGATTGCTCCATATGAGACCACTACAGCACTGGCTGAACTCCCAGGTCCCGAGATGGGCATGGCGCCGCGGCGCTCTCCGAGTGGGTATCACCCCGGAGTGTCGCCACACTTTCAGTCCCTGGAGAGACCCTATGTTTATGCAGGCCAGAGTGACCCTCGTCCAGGTGTCTCGGCATTCGGTCGTCGTTAATTGCCTAGAGCTGGTGGCAGTGCATCTGGCCCTGCAGCGTTTCCGGCCGCTACTGCAGGACCGGCACATGTTGATTTGCATGGACAACACTGCGACTGTGGCATATATCAACCAGCAGGGGGGTATACGGTCACGTCGCATTTACCAGCTCGCCCGCTGTCTCCTCCTTTGGAGCCAGCACCGATTCAAATCCCTACGTGCTGTTCATGTCCCGGGGGAGCTCAATCGTGCAGTCACAACAGCTCACGTACCCGGGAGAGTGGCGTCTCCATCCCAAGACGGTTCAGCTGATCTGGAGTCGATTCGGTGAAGCACAGGTAGACCTGTTGCCTCCCACGAGTCCTCCCACTGCCAGTGGTTTTATTCCCGAACCGAGGGGACCCTCGGCACGGATGCACTGGCACACAGCTGGCCGCAAAGCCTACGCAAGTATGCCTTCCCCCCAGTGAGCCTGCTCACACAGACACTGTGCAAGGTCAGGGAAGACGAGGAACAGGTCATGCTTGTTGCGCCATACTGGCCCACCCGGACCTGGTTTACGGAACTCCTCGTGACAGCTTCTCTCTGGTGCATACCTCTGAGGCGGGATCTCCTCTCTCAGGGGTACGACACCCTGTGGCACCCGCGCCCGGATCTGTGGAACCTCTATGTGTGGCTCCTAGACGGGACGCAGCAGACGTAAATATTCTTCCACCGGCAGTGGTTAACACGATCACTTCAGCTAGAGCCCTCTCTACGAGGCGAGCCTATGCCTTGAAGTGGCGTCTGTTCGCTGACTGGTGTTCTACTCGTGCGGAGAACCCCCGATCATGCACGATTGGAGTAGTGCTTTCCTTCCTGCAAGAAAAGTTGGAGCGCAAGCTGTCGGCTTCCACTTGTGTACATGAAAGTGTACGTGGCTGCCATAGCAGCCCATCACGATGCAGTGAATGGCCGGTCCATTGGATAGCATGATCTTGTTGTGAGGTTCCTAAGGGACGCAAGGAGGTTAAACCCTCCAAGATCGCCCCTGATACCCTGGGACCTCTCTGTTGTGCTAGCAGGCCTACAGGGGTCCCTTTGAGCCGCTTGAATCAGTAGAGCTGAAATATCTGTTGATTAAGACAGTGCTCCTGATCACGCTCAATTCCATCAAGAGGGTCGGGGACCTCCAAGCATTTTCAGTGAGCGAAGAGTGCCTTGTATTCGGGCCGGCCTACTCTCAGGTCATCCTGCCCAAGGTTCCCACCACTCCCTTTAGGGACTAGGTGGTGAACCTGCAAGCATTGCTCTCGGAGGAGGCGGATTCAGCCTTGGCATTGCTGTGCCCCGTTAGAGCATTGCGCATCTACGTGGACCGCACCCAGAGTTTCAGAAGCTCTGAGCAGCTCTTTATCTGTTACGGAGGTCAGCAGAAGGGGAAGGCTGTCTCCAAGCAGAGGTTGGCCCACTGGATGGTGGATGCCATCGTCTTGGCTTACCAGGCCCAAGACGAGCCGTGTCCCCTGGGTGTGCGCGCTCACTCCACTAGGGGTGTAGTGTCCTCCCATGCGTTGGCACACAGGGCCTCGCTGGCAGATATTTGTGAAGCAGCGGGCTGGGCGACACCAAATACCTTCGCACGGTATTACAACCGGTCTCTTCCTCTCTGTTGTAAAACGGATTAGACCGCTTGGTGTCCTGCTTGCTGCGCCATTTCCCCTAAAAAGGGATGCGAGCGCCTTAATACTCCCAGTAGTGTCTCCTGTGGCGGACCCTGGTCGAGCATCCTCCAAGCACCCACGGTGTTCAGACTGAGGTGGAGCAGTCTGACACTAGGCCCAGTATCCAGGCGATGCTAAGCCCGAAAGGTCAGCCCCTGTACTAGGATAGGTGGCCGCATGCATGATTCCCCATACATAATCTCTTGCGATGGTATTCCACAAGAAAGTTTCCCAGATGGTAAACTTGTGTCTTCCCTCGGCCCGTTTATGTGTGTCTAGCCTTTCCCCCTGCGGGCGGAACTAGCCCATAGTCATATTGTGTATGTGACAGTACCCAAGGTGGGGCATTCCATACTGCACACTACCTCCCTTCGGGCAGGGTGCGGTTCTCTATAGCGCCCTTCTCCATAAGGAGCGCTCCCCTCGTTACGCCAAACTGTAACAACAAAAAGGAGGATCTGAAGCAATCCTCATGAAGGTGGGAATCCCCTCTCTAGAGTTTAAAACACTCTCTAGTTCAGGAACACACAGTTTGGCTCCCTCCAGGCGCAAAGGACTTCCATTGGTCCTTACGGGCACCGTGGTTAAGAATTTTGCGTCGGAGCGTGGGAAGGTTACGACCTTGCACAGCAATCGTCTCGACTGAGACGATTGGCGTTTTCTCTATATCAGAGCGAATCAGGGTTCCCAGTCTGTCGTCTTGACATAACGTCTCTGTTCCCTCCATCAGGGAATGGGGGTTACAATAGGTAACCTAGATGTTTCTCTTATCTCAGGGTTAACAAACTCAGAGTTTTCACTTAATCTCCTTTCTGAAACAGGTCAGAAAAGTCATGCAATTTTTTAAAAATAACCCCTGGCTGTCCAGGAGTTGAGTTTGAGACCAATTCTCTATTGTTACCACAAGGAAATGTTTGCAGGGATTTTGCACAATGGCTGTATGCTTGCATTCCATCTATGTGAAATTTTCTGGAATTTATGCAAAATACACAGTTTAATTGAAAAGTTTATGCAAAACTGACCATACAAAAGACGATCAGAGTTTATGTGGACACTGCTAAACTTGAGCACTCAAATGCTCATAGTAATATGCCATCAAGCCAGCATGAGAATTATGCAGTGTCCCAATCCTGCTCCCTATCGTCTTTTCAAATTTTTACATTCAGAAAAAAAGCGACGTGTCCCAACACAAGTGAGCTTGGTCCTCTTGACATTATGAGGTTAAGCACAAAGAGAAAGCTATTCGGGCTTAGCTGTGGTCTAATATGGGAATGAGAGCATGAAAGACGTTTCTAATCTGCTAATGCAAAAATCACATTAACTTCCCTAACTCATTTTTGCCACAGTGATGGGATTTTAAAGGCTGCAACTCAGGGACCTTTAATAGTGAGATGTGGACATTTTCAAGCTGTCTTAAAGTGTAGAGGATTCAAAAGTGTTTTGTTGTTTGTTTGTTTGGCAGTTTACAGAGTCTGTGAGAACACAGCTGAGCAGGAGCTCATATGGCAGTGGATTATCATTGGGAGGCTTTACTGTGTGTTGAGAGATAAACATTGTTTGGTTGTATGAAATATTTGATTTTCCGTCGGGTATGTCTCACTACTCATGACATGCTATATGCTATATACATGCTATGTATCTCAAAAGAACAATATTCACACAATCATATTGTCTTATTATACAAAAAGGGTTAAAAAAATATGGAGGAAAAAAAGCTTTTAATGAAACCAACATGGGTGACGGTCAATCATGTTATTGATCTCCTTTGTGGCAGGAATAAGTGTTGCGCAATGCTTTTTAAATTATATCATTTTGGCCAAGAAGTTTCTATGTTTGTCTCTAAACCTTTGAAAAAATGTCTCAAAAGGGTTGGGAAAGTCACTAAACCTATCTACAAAATTACTAAATTGGCATTACTGGCTGAAATAGTAATTAAGTAAGTCTGGAGAACCATTAAGCTTGTCAAAAAGGGGTGGGCTCACTGCATTTCCTGCTCTAGAAAAAGGAACAGCAGGCACACAACAAACATTCTGATGTTCTTGGGTTTTGTGATAATGGGATTGCTAGAGTTTGTTAGTGTTGGATTCTACCTGCTTATTGCAATTGACTTGTCTTTGGCACAGTGGTCAGGATTTCAGCAAAGCAAGTATCCAATAAGATTCCAACAACAGTCACAAGTTTCAGCTCCTTTACAAGCAGTCCAAAACCTACAGGCATCAGCTACTTTAAGACCTTCTAAACCTGCAATGAGTCCTGCTGGGGTAGATCAATGGAAGTTCCTTCAAGATCCTGCAAGCAGTCAGTCCAAACAGCTAATGCAGGCTCCTGTGCCACCTTTGACCTGGCATTTTCCAGTAATGTCAAAAGAACCCAGACAGCCAGATGTTCCTTTTGAGTTGCATGTACCTGCCCCTGCTCAGAGTGTTGCTGCACAGTGTGGGGAGAGCTCTGTGCATGTGGAGGTTAAGAAGGATTTATTTGGTACTGGTGAGCCAGTAAATCCTTCATTCCTTAGTTTAGGAGGCTGTGCAGCAGTAGGAGAGGACCCCGAAGCTCAAGTGCTTATCTTTGAGTATGAGCTCCAGGCATGTGGTAGTTCTCTGATGGTGAGTGACTGCTACTTTGTGATTATGGCAGTAACTAACTGTGGGAGTGAAGTAACTGCATTAACTTAATCTTAACTCATCTTAATCTGATTTTCAGATGACTGATGATGAGCTGGTCTATATGTTTACCCTCCTTTACACTCCTGAGGCTTTAGTAGGAACTCCCATTGTCAGAAGTGATGCAGCAGCTGTTGGAATTGAGTGTCACTATTCAAGGTGTGACTTGTGTGGGTTTCTTTTTTTTTTTTTTTTTTATTTATTTATTTTATTTTTTTATTATTATTATTTTTTTTTAATAAAGCTACACACTACAGGTTACTGATTTGTATGTTTCTCCACTTTTAGGTTGCAAAATGTAAGCAGCAATGTATTGATGCCTTCTTGGGTTCCTTTTGCTGCTACAAAGGTTGCAGAGGAAGTATTGGTGTTCTCACTGAAGCTTATGACTGGTATGTGTGACTGGGGTGGGGTTCTATAATGAAAATGTAATGGGCTCTAAAGTGTCCCTCCTACCCCATTCCTTGCAGATGACTGGATGTTTGAGAGGCCATCCAATCAGTACTTTCTAGGGCAGTTTCTAAGAGTTGAAGCTTCTGTGAAGCAGTACAACCACATTCCTTTGCGCTTGTTTGTGGATGGTTGTGTGGCTACTGCAGTCCCTGACGTGAACTCCGCTCCAAGATATTCCTTTATTGAGAACAATGGGTGTGTAAGGATTAACTTTATTGACCTTGTGTGTTGAAAGAAGAGGAAAAAATAACCCCAGCCCCCAAACCATTACTGCAACCCTGCGGTTTTGTGTGGTGTGTGTGTGGGTTTTTTTTTTTTTTTTTTTTCCCCTATTTAGGTGCCTGGTTGACGCTAAGCTTACAGGTTCAACTTCTAGTTTTATGCACCGGGTTCAAGATGACAAACTGCAGTTCCAGTTGGAGGCTTTCAGGTTCCAGGAATCCAATGGTGCTCTGGTATGTAGTGACTCTGTAGTTCAGTACTCCGTGCTGGATTTTCTCCCCCTGCATGAAGTTTACTTGTGTTTTTGTGTTAAATAGGTATACATCACATGTGCTTTAAAGGCAGTTTTGGCTTCAACCCCCGTTAGCCCAGAGAACAAGGCTTGCTCCTTTGCCAATGGGTATGTGCTGCCAATAAGTTTACAGCATATAACATGCTCCAAATGGGTAACCCTTTCTGTTTTTGTAGATGGCTTTCTGCTGATGGCAATGACCAGGTGTGCATGTGCTGTGATTCCACATGTGGCTCTAGCAGGAAAGGGAGAAGCCTGTCTGATTCAGGTGAAGATATGTTCTGGGTCTATTCTTTCTTTGCTAAACCGATAATTTAATTTTTTTTTTTTTTTTTCCCACCCCTCTAGGCTTTGTTTCCGAAGGGAAGGCAACCATCGGCCCCATTGTAGTGTCTAATTGATGTGCATTGTAAAAAGTGGCCAATAAAGATCTGAAAGCGATACTGTGGCACATGGAAGTTCTTATTTTTCTAGAGGGTAGTGCTTAGCTCTTTAATTAGCTACAAGTGACCCTTTAATTTTGATTTAAAGTTGTGGAAGACCTCCATTTGCAGCCTAAATGCTGACATGTTTATATGATGCTGTTTTAAAGAGTGCCTCATTTTGAGATCAGGGGAGTGTGGTTTACCTGCACCACACCGATCCACTGGCCTCCATTACACCTTTTTCTAGACGTTATAAGTGAAACCATGCATGTTTTGTGCACTTTCACCTGGTCGTTTAATTCAAATAACTTCAAGTGAAATGATAAAAGGTCTTCATGCTATGCCAGAGTTGTACTTGAATAAATGCCTTGTCATGCGTACAGTGAAATTGGATTAACTTCCCTTAAACATATTTCACATACAGCAACACCTGAATTACAAATGAACCTGTACATAAGTTAAACTACATTAAAATATCAGTATGAATAAAGAGTTGTCTTTCAACCAAGGTTTTAGAATAAGGGAAAAAAAAAAAGCATACACAACTGCAATCCGGAACAAAAAAATGTAGTTCTTGTTTTAATGCACTGGTGTGACCTACACGATTTCATCAGGTGAAAACCACTGTTTTTAGGTTTTTTTTTTTTTTTTTTTTTTTTTTTTGCCTTTATTGTGGGCCCAAATTGTATACATCTTTAATGATTTTTGTAAAACACAATTCAAATAAAATCCCTTCCACATTGCAAGAACCATTAGCAAACCCCTCTCTCTATATATATATATATATAGATCTACAGGTCCTTTAAAAAAAATTAGCATATTGTAAAAAGTTCATTATTTTCTGTGATGTACTGATAAACAGACTTTCATATAGTTTAGAGTCACTACACACAACTGAAGTATTTTCAAGCCTTTTTTTATATAGTTATGATTTTGGCATACAGCTCATGAAAACCCCAAATTCCTATCTCAAAAAATTAGCATATTTAATCCGACCAATAAAAAGGTTTTTAATACAAAAAGTCAACCTTCAAATAATTATGTTCAGTTATGCACTCAATACTTGGTCGGGAATCCTTTTGCAGAAATGACTGCTTTCTCTCAACTTTCTCTTCACAACATCCCACAGATTCTCTATGGGGTTCAGGTCAGGAGAGTTGGCAGGCCAATTGAGCACAGTAATACCATGGTCAGTTAACCATTTACCAGTGGTTTTGGCACTGTGAGCAGGTGCCAGGTCGTGCTGAAAAATGAAATCATCTCTATAAAGCTTTTCAGCAGATAGAAGCATGAAGCGCTCCAAAATCTCCTGATAGCTAGCTGCGCTGACCCTGCCCTTAATAAAACACAGTGGACCAACACCAGCAGCTGACATGGCACCCCAGACCATCACTGGCTGTGGGTACTTGACATTGGACTTCAGGCATTTTGGCATTTCCCTCTCCCTAGTCTACCTCCAGACTCTGGCACCTTGTTTTCTGAATGACATGCAAAATTAGCTTTCATCCGAAAAAAGTACTTGTTTGTACTCTCTGTAGCCCAGGTCAGTCGCTTCTGCCGCTGTTTCTGGTTCAAAAGTTGCTTGACCTGGGAATGTGGCACCTGTAGCCCATTTCCTGCACACACCTGTACATGGTGGCTCTGGATGTTTCACCTCCAGACTCAGTCCACTGCTTCCACAGGTCCCCCAAGGTCTGGAATCGGTCCTTCTCCACAATCTTCCTCAGGGTC
>JAUYWG010000057.1:3455685-3470403 GCA_034779775.1 Enteromius afrohamiltoni | reverse complement strand
AGCCGGTCTTCCCTCATGTTCAATCAGACCTCTACAAATGATCCAGAATGCAGCAGCACGACTGGTCTTCAACGAACGGCCGCAGATTCACCACCGTCCCACAGACCCTGTACACCACACCCGAACCAAAGCCCAAGCAGGGTGGTTGCACTTATCTGATCCTGGAAGGAAAGGAGAGAAGGAGGAAGAACCAACTATGTCTGTACTGTGGCCAACCTTGGCATCTTCGAGCCACCTGTCCAGTCCGGCCATCACGCCCAGATTCAGCTAGGGTGAGTGTCACTCATGGTGCTGCAGGTAATTTCATTGATGAGACATTTGTTAAGATTCATGATATCCCTCTCATTTCATGTACCAACTGCATGGCCATGGCAGCCCTAGATGGTCGTCCCCTCAGCCAGGGGCAGGATTAAATCCACCACCGAGGACGTCTCGCTACAAGACAGCTCACTTCATAAAGAAATCATCCGGTTCTACATCATCGACTCAACAGATCACTCTGTCATCCTCGGCCTCCCTTGGCTTTGCGAACTTCTACAGGAGATTCATCCAGAACTTTAGCCAAGTATCCGCACCACTTACCTCCATGAATCGGAAGGGCACCACCACACTACACTGGACACCCGAGGGGGAACAAGCTTTCCAAGGACTCAAGAATTGCTTCACCACAGCTCCTATTCTGCATCATCCAGATCTAGATTAGGAATTTATTGTTAAAGTCGACGCCTCCAACACCGGTATCGCCGCTATACTCTCTCAACGGCAGGGTAACCCCTCCAAACTATATCCCTGCGCCTTCTATTTTTGGAAACTTAAGTATGCAGAGAGGAACTATGATGCCTTAGAGGAGTGGCGGCACTGGTTAGAGGGGGACAAGAAGCCATTCCTAGTGCTTACTGACCATCGAAACCTGGAATATATCTGCTCAGCCAAGACTTTAAACTCCAGACAGGCTCGATGGGCTCTGTTCTTTTCAAGATTCGACTTCAAAATCACCTACAGCCCCGTGTCCAAAAATGGAAAGGCCGATGCTCTGTCACACCAACTGTCACCGACTGAGACTTGCCCTCCAGATAAGTCTACCCTTACTACTTGCATCTGGCAAGCCTTCTACCGCCTCCTGAACATGAGCCTTAAATCAGGGTACCATCCTCAGTCCAGGAGAGGCTTAATCAGGAATTTATCCATTTCCTTAGGAACTACTGTTACAAGACCGTCGCCGGTGTCAGGGCTCTTCCTATGAACCTGGAAAGTGGGTGTGGTTGTCCACCAGAGATCTTCAGCTCTGCCTGCCATGCAGAAAACCAAGTCCCAGGTATGTGGGTACTTTCAAAATAATCAAGCAAATAACTTTCATTTCGCTTACAATTACCCTCAGACTATCGTATCTCACCCACATTTCATGTTTCCTTGCTCAAGCCCGCTGACGATCCCCATGGGGAGAGAGGGACCAGGACAAGGTGGTGGCTACCCATGCTCCCCTCATGCTTATCGATGGCATGGAGGCTTATCGAGTCCACGAGATCCTGGACTCAAGACATCGAGGTTTTACTGTTCCAACCCGGACTCATTTACCCACGTACCGGCACCGATCATCCGTTACAGGTGTAGCGTATTATCCACAGTATTTCAGGAGCATCACCCTCGGACATATCGCAAAGTTTTGTTCTCCTTTGGTGACATCTCTGAGCCTATCTCTGTATATTGACTACAAACTCTCTCTGCCTGCCTCTGACCTATTGCCTGGATCTTGACTCTGTTTATTGATCATCTCTAATATAACTGTTAGCTGTTTTTGACCTTGGACTGCCCACTTGATTTGAATATAGCCTGTTTATGGATTTGAATGTTTCTGAAGCCTTGTTACAGTTATAAATAATCATACTCTTCAGTTATATAATCATATATATGTAAAGATTATAATGGATTATAATTGTTTTGTATGATTATTCATGGGATAATATAACACATTCTAAGGTTTTTATAATGCATTATGCACTCATCGTAATATCTTAAGAATACCCTTATAATGTATTATAAATACAGACTTCATAGAAAGTGTTACCTACATGTTTAATACATGAGCATTATCTTACTATTTTAAACATATTATTTTAACAAATATTTAAGTTAATGTACTTTTGATACCTACTAGAGTAGCACATAGTTAGTTTAGCAACATAATTTGTCATAATTGTTTAAATCAACTGTCTCACATGCTCTTAATTAGAGGATTGCTATTTATAGGTGTTTATACCTGGACACCAAGGTTAATCTTTGCAAAACTGAAGTTTCTGTCCCGTCATATTCAAAAGTTTTGACTTTGCCAATTTCTGGCTCTCCCTGTTGGTATGTAGGGCAAATGTTCTCCTTAAGAAAGCACTCACTTTGGAAAATAGAACAAAGGACCAAATTTTACCATAAAATCGTGTAAGTGATGTGTTTCATGTTTCAGACTTATTGTTATGTACTATGCTCCATTTAGCTTAAACACTCTCGAGAAACTCCAGGACACTGATGACTCATTTCTGTAAGTTTACTGAGAGTACTGTGAAACTAGCCTGGGCCCGCACATACTTCCTTTGACGCTACATTTATTTCACGAGCAAAGTTGGCCAAGCTGCCGTTTTAGAGCATTTCAGATTCCCAAAAAAGTGGGAACCAATGAGAAACGAGCTCTGAGAGGGCTTGCAGACGCTGTGAATGACTACTGCATAGCAATCTACTTCCTGATTCATGACGTGCGCAGTATCACGTTAATATCCTTACAAATATTAATGGGTCGCTGTGTTCAGAGGAAATAAACAAAATACCCTTACTTTTCTTTGTTTCTTTTTTATGTGATGTGACACTTATCATATTCATATGCAAAATGCAAAAAAACACATCACTTACACAAGTTTTTGCCCAAACTTCAAAGGTCTGTTAAATTAATAAAACTAGAGGCATTTGTTAGCTTTAAGAATAGTTTTTCAATTAAATTATTGGTAACACTTTATTTTGATGGTCCCTTTTGAACAATCTGTTCACAATAAGTAACTTGTCAACTAACTCTCTACTATCAACCTATTCAAACACTAACCCTACCAGTCTACTAATACTCTGCTAGCACTTTATTGAGAGTTAGTAGATATGTAGGCGCAATGTTACTTATAATCCACAGAATACCATCAAAATAAAGTGCAACTCAATTATTCAATCCAAATATATTTTATTGTTTGAAAAATGCTACAAACGCTGCCAGTGTGAAAGCACAATCGGCGGGCACTGCCCCTGGTCTGCTGAAACCAGTGTTAGCATTGAGCAGGGCTTAAAAACTGAAGAATTGATACTTTAACATTTCTGTTCTTGCGTTCCGCATTAAGCAATGCATTCTGAAAACGGTTTTCTAGAAAAAAATACCAGTTAATTGTAGTGATTACTGTTATTGTCCTCTAGATGGCAGTAGTGCTAAACAAGATGTAATAATAATAAGTTAGAACACGGGGTAGAATAGAGCCTAGGTGGTGGTAATTTTCAGTGTTGATTAATAAAGAGTCAACACGCCTCTTTGATGGCGTCTTTGAAATCTTTGAACCTCACCGGTAATGTAGATAGCAGCTGGCGGACATTTAAGCAGAAATTCGTGCTTTACATGCAAACAGTTGGCCTCGATGAAGAATAAGATTCATGGAAAATAGCGTTGCTCCTGACAGTAGCTGGACCTCAAGCAATTGACGTATGACGTATTTTATATTCGTGGATGCTGCGGGTGGAAAGAAATATGATGAGGTTATGAAGAAATTTGACGAGCACTGCTCACCAAAGAAAACTGAAACATATGAGAGGTATGTGTTTCGCTCACGTAGTCACAGGGTGAAAGTTTCGACTATTTTCTGACTGATTTGAAACTAAAGGCAAAAACATGCAACTTCAGAATCTTGACTGAATCAATGATCAGAGATCAAATTGTCTCTGGAATTTTTGACAAGAAAATAAGAAAGATTGCTCAGAGAAACTGAGTTAACATTAGATGGTGCTGTCAAGATTTGCCATGTGGGCGAACTTGCTTTGATGCATTCTAAAACTTTTGGTGAAAAGGAAAGTACTTCTGTTGCTGACAGTCCAGTAGTTGGCGCTGTTACCCACAAAACGAAAAGATGGAGTCAAAAACTTACTTCGAAATCAAGCAGATTCTTACAGCTGTAAAAGATGTGGTTAGCATCAACCTAAAATGCCCAGCATTTGGAAAACAATGTGCAAAAATGCAAAGTCATGAATCATTTTGCCAAGCAATGTTTTTCAAAGAAAAAACTAAACAAAAGCAATCAACAAATGTTAACGTTGTGTAAGAGACCGAATTGTCAGACACTTTCTTTGTGGGCATGATCAGTAGTGATGCAGAAACAGTACAGCAAGAGTATGAAGCAAAAGAAAGAAATTATTCTTATATGAACTGTGTGTCTAAGGACAAATGGATTGTGTCGCTGCAGGTCAATGGAACAACTGTTTAAACTTGATACAGGAGCGAATAAGCACAAGTTACTTGAAGGAAATGAAAATCAAGCCCCACATAAAAAGAAACCATGTGTCGCTCAAAACCTACAATGGACAGGACATAAAGACACAAGGTGTGTGCAGACTCAAAGTATGTGTCAAGAACAAAACTCATCACCTGCTCTTTGTTGTAGTCCCAGATGATCATCAGTCTCTCCTTGGTGACAAACCTGCAAGGATTTAGGACTGTAAAAAGGGTGTACTGCATCGATAGCCATGATGTTACAGCAACAATACAGGACACTGCAAATTACATTGTTTTCAAAGGACTGGGAGCTCTACCATTCATTTAATAAAAAATATCTTAATTTGTGTTCCAAAGATGAATAAAGGCCTAAGGGGTTTGAAACAACATGAGGGTGAGTAGTTAATGACCGAATTTTCATTTTGGGGTGAACTAACCCTTTAATTCTTCATTTAATTATTTGCTGTTAATCTTTAGCTAATTTGTGTTCAGTAATTCATCATGAATTATGAACACCCAAAGAAAATGGGGTGGTGGGGGGGTCCCGCAACAGTTAGTTTCTTGTAGGAGTACTGTGACCGATACCGTGCTCCTAGAGGAAAACAGTTTGAAGAGACTTGAGTGAAAGTCATCCGGATTCATCTGCGGGGCAGGTTTCTGATCACTGAAAACAAACAAATGGAAAAACCCATCTGTGAGCATGTTAATATGTTTATACCTGAGGTATGTTTTATAGTCTGTTAAATAGAGCATAGAAACAGCTTCGCTTCGCCAAATAAATTGAAAAAAAGAGCAAATTGGTAAACCAACGGTTAGCCCAGCTTCTTAGAGCAGATTCAGCATGCCTGGAAAAAAAGAGGAAGAGAGGAAGAGGAAGCGAAGAGAGATTTTCATTCTGTTAGCTGACCTGTCAATACATCATGAATTCATCAGGCTTCTGCTACATATCGATTCAAGTGGGTGAGTTCACTTGTAATATTTGGCTCGATTGCTCCTACCTGCTGAGAGTCTGCTGTGTGTTTGTAGTATATATCAAACCTATCTGTTTGTTGATCGTTCGCACTCATTCTAAAAACCAGTGAGTGCAGCTAGTTAGCATTCATCTGCCGGTTAGTGTGTTTTTCGCGTCTTCTCGTGGATATTACTACTGTTTTTCTAGCATTGTTTCCCGGGATGATGAGATACACAGCAGACCACAGCGTGTCCAGACCAGATGGTGTACCAACACAAAGAGATGTTCTTCATAGGAGACCAGAACACTTAGATGAACTCTGTGGACAGATCGCCGGATCCAGATGCACACAAACACAAACAAACACACACACACACACTATAAGTCCTCTACACAATCTGACGTGTTTAATATTCAACTGGAAAACCCTGGCTTGCTTAGTTGGGGACACCTGATTTCTAGTGATTATCGTTGTTTTCATTACAGAGACCGTTTATTTGATAAATAAAATTTAATCTCGTCATTATACATTACCATCACTCTATTTTTCTACTTGATAATGTTAAGTGCTTTGCTACAATCTGTATTGTTAAAAGCGTAATATAAATAAAAGTGACTTGACTTGAGTTCTAAATTGGTCAGACCTGTCTATATGATTATCTTTTGCAAAAAATCTGTGATCCAGTCAAACTGTCTTCAATCACATCTGTATATCTGTAAAGCTCTGTGAGGGAATGTACCTCAGTGACAGAAAAACTCTTGATCTAATAACGAGAGCTGCTCCTTGCTCTCTACAGAGAGTCCCTGAGGTTGTTCTTACAGCTTTTGGAGCTGCAGAGAGCCACTGGGTGCCAGTAAAAACAGAGTAAGTGGTATATAGAGCTGTGAGAATAATATGTTGTGTCATAAATATGTCATTATGTCTGCTCTGATGTCATTATGTCTGCTTGGCAGGGGTTGTTCTCTGTGGTGTGGAAAGTCATTATTCCACTGCTTGCTGCCTTTGTGTGTCCCTTAACTATCTTTTTTTTTAATAAAAAGACTCACACTATTAATGACAAGACAGAAAAAGGTCTTTGTGAACTTTATAGTCCTGCATAAATCGAGAGGACTTACATAATTGAATGTGTCAACAGTGTATTTTAGAACTATAGTGTTAAAGGAGGTTTACCCATAAACAAAAATTGTGTCATTATTTACTTACCCTTATGGAAGCCGATTTCCACCACTGAATGGGGGAAAAAAAAGGTTATTGTGAATTGTGTGTGATACACACTCGCTACTCTTCCTTTTTTTCTCAGAATTGAATTTGCAATTGCAAGTTATAAAGTCAGAATTGTGAGATATAAAGTCACTGTTACAAGAAAAGAAAAGTTAGATTTGCTTGATACAAACTCGCCATTGCGATTTACAAAGCCAGTGACTTTATATCTTACAATTCTACCTTTATAACTTGCAACTGCAATTTAAATATTTTCTAGTTAATGAGTGAAGCAACAGGACTTCTTAGGCTTTTAAAAAAATTGACCAATATAATGAGGGTAATTTTTAGATTTTGCTACCCTGAAGGACATATAAAGAGCGAATCAAAAGTTTCAAAAAGTTGTTACACTATTCATCTGCTATGATAGCTCTGCTAAAAGAAATGTTGAGGAGTTGAACCTGCGACTTTTCTGTATTACTGTCACACCAGTGCTGAATACTGATCACAGATCACCTGAGCTTAATCAAGTCTGCTTCATATATGCTGCCCAAACCAGTGTAGACGGCTGAGCATGAGTTAACACTCTTTACACACCTCTGATCTTACCTTTTTAAATGGTTACGTTATGATTGAGATTAAGCCGTCAAGACCTTTTAACCCACAGCACTTATTCACATTGAGCACTTGGATTCCAGGATTTATAGACTATCACGTTCTAAGGGACTCATCAAGGACGGAAATAAAGTGATCTGGAGATCGACAACTTAATGTGAGAAATCCCCCTTCAGAGAATTATGTTATCAGGAGATCGCTCACTCCATGGCCACCACCCCATGCCTCACAAGACCTGCAAAGTATACAAGGAGAAGGACCTGTGTTAAAGTGATCAGGAGATTGCTCTTAAATGAAGTTTGTTAATTCCAAAGCAGCTTACCAGTTTATGATTTATTGTTGAACTTCTCCTTGTTGAATTATTGAATAGAACCTTCTGTTTAATAAATCTGCTTTGAATTCACTTACCTTGCCTCACTTGTCCATGTATGAGCGTTACAATTACTCTTCTGGATAAAATATATTTCTAATATTTCCTGGTCTACAGGAAATCTGTTGAAATGTCACTCCTGATGTTGTCAGCACAACAAACCCTGTCTGAGTATAAAAATGGGCATTCCTGGACTGATTCAACTATGTACTGTATTAAGGACGATTACAGATTAAAAGTAGTGACGTTTTATAGTGTGAAGGTAATTTACTGTATCTAATCAATGTGTCCATTAATATTAATATATTATATTAAAAGAAGTCTCTTCCTTTTATTTTGGATAAGTGGTAGTGCTGGTAGCCATACAGTATACAGGTGCTGGTCATATAGAATTGGAATATCTTCAAAAAGTTTATTTATTTCACTAATTCCATTCAAGAAGTGAAAATTGTATAACGCATAAATTCATTCCACACAGTGTCAGGAATCTTGAGGGAGGACTCAATTTATTTAGACAATCGGTAGACAGAGGTGGTAAGGAGGGGAGTGAACACAGTCCAAACAGAATGCAGAAAGACGAGGGGAGTCAGGCAGGCTAAGAGGGAGGCTGTGGAGACCAACCCAGATGATGGTCAACCGGAGAGGAGAAGGAGCTTTGCCGTCGGTGACTGAAGGTTGGCAGCGGTGGTCTACCAGGCAGAGAGGGAGAAGCCACTCCACAGCCAGCTGGACTGGATGAGATGAGACTGGGGACAAACACACAACTAAGGCATTTAGTTAACTAAAGCAGTAGGATTAGAGACACACTAGAAATCACTGACATAGATAGAACATGTAAGTATATAACAATTAACTGACAAACAGGAAGGAAAGGACGAATAATATAAAGGGAAGGAGAACACGAGGAACAGGTGAGAACCCTCAGACAAACCAGGCATGGCTAAACAAAAGGGCATGGCAAAGGGAAACAAGGAGGCAGGACAAGGGAGCACATGGCAAACACAAACAAAGACACAGCCATTTGCTCAGACACAACACACAGAAGGAAACATTAAACAATGACTACACAGACAAGACTGTCAGGGCAGGGTCATGACACACAGACTGATATATTTCAAGTGTTTTTCTTTTAATTTTAATTATTATAACTGAAAACCTGACAACAAATGAAAACCCCAAATTCAGTATCTCAGAAAATGTGAACATTATGAAATGGTTCAGTATTGAAGACGCCTGGTGCCAGAGTCTAATCAGCTAATTAACTCAAAATACCTGCAAAGGCCTTTAAATGGTCTCTCAGTCTAGTTCTGTAGGCTACACAATCATGGGGAAGACTGTTGATTTTACAGTTGTCCAAAAGATGACCATTGACTCCTTGCACAAGGAGGGCAAGACACAAAAAGTCATTGCTAAAGAGACTGGCTATTCACAGAGCTCTGTGTCCAAGAACATTAATGGAGAGGCAAGGAGAAGAAAAAGATGTGGTAGAAAAAGCTGTTCAATCAATAGGGATAACCGCACCCTGGAAAGAATTGTGAAACAAAACCCATTCAAAAATGTGGGGGAGATTCACAAATATGGACTGCAGCTGGAGTCAGTGCTCACAGTCAGTGATGGTTTGGGGTGCCATGTCATCTGCTGGTGTTGGTTCACTGTGTTTTCTGAGGTCCAAGGTCAATGCAGCTGTATACCACGTTTTAGAGCACTTCAGGACTGGACTGGACTGGATTGCACTCCAGCACCAAGTGAACGCTCTGTTTCATGTATCTGTTTTCATACCCAGGCTTTCTCAATGAACTCATGTCTCCGCCCCTTGTGTTTGTTGCCATAGTGTTTCATTCATTTCTCCGCCCCTTGTGTTTGTTGCCATAGTGTCCCATTCATGTCTCTGCCCATCTTGCTAGTTGCTCAGTGTTTCTTTCATGTCTCCATCCCATTGTGTAATCACTATGTGTATTTAAAAGTTCAGTCTCTCTCTTGCGTTTCCTGGTTTTCCACTTGTGCTCATGTATCTGGATTTATGTTATCGACCTCGCTTGTCTCTGGACTATTGCTCTCGCCTCGCCCTTTTGGTTGTTGTTCGCTCCTAAACTGAATCTCGTTACAGACTCTGACTACTCTCATGCCTCTTCCTGGATGTGTATGTTTGCTGGTATAGCTCTGTTTGTCTATACACTGTATTTTCTCAATAAACACATCCTTGCACTTGAATCCGCATGACTTCCCACCTCCATAATCATTACAAAATGAACCGCCACGGAGGATTCAGTGGCTGTAAGAACTCTAGTGAGTTAAAAGACTATTCAGCACTGTGCTGGCAAGATTATTTACCTGTTTCAGTGTCACATCTATGTTCATTGCATCAATTTGGACACAATCTAGAGGACTATGTAGATGAGACCATTGCTCTCAGCCACCGCATGAGAACAGAGGAGGACTTGGTTAAGTCTCAAACTAAACCTTTTTGTTGGGTCTTGTCCTATCCTTTCTGCTCTGCCCGAAGATAACCCCTAATGAACATTGGAGCTGTTAATTGACTTTTATTGTGTTGTGGTTCTTATTTCACCGTGGAAGATGCAGATGAGGACGTTCAAGCACACGATCACGGACCTAACCATCGCCGCGCCACAAACTTCACATCGAGGGCATGGCTCAGATCTTCTCTCGCCATTCGGCGATCCTCACCACCGCACAAAATGGCCGTCACACCAGGACCTGCACACAAAACGGCCACCACCTTGGAGCCCATGCCGCCATCACCAGCAACCACAGACATCACTCATGGTATCGCGCATGAAGACAAAAGGGTGTGTAAGCATAAGGGGCTGATAACGTGCATCACAGACCCTTAGGTGATGACTGTAAAAGTCAGCTGGAATTATTACCACCTCTTCCAGGGTCAATAGAAAGATCATGTTCCATGTCCACAGTTCCACCATCTAGCTCCTTAGCTCCCCCTAGTGATCTGATCTTGCCCAGAAACAAGTTTTTCGAGCCTGAGTGCTCTCTAGCACCATCAAGCACCAAATTTCCTGACCCTGTTTGTGCTTTAGCGCCCCCTACTGGTTTGGCTCAGCCCTGTATCAAGTTCCTCGAGCATGTTAGCTCTCTGGCTCCCGCTAGTGATCAAGCTCTGCCTTGCACCAAGCTTTTGGAACCTGTCTACCCTTTAGCACCCCTTAGTGGTTCCACTCAGCTCTGTACTGAGTCTCTCAAACCTCGTTTGCTCTTTAACTCCCCCTAGTGATCTAGTTCTTCCCAGCACTGAATTTCTCAAGCCTGTTGGTAATTTAGTGTAGCGGTTTTACTCTGGTTGTGGCTTTATTCAACAAAGACAATGTTGACGATGGCTGTCTAAGATTTTCTTTATTCTGCAGAAACACAGAGCACAAATTAATTATTTGGACACACGTCTCTCCCCTTCACTCAGGCTCTCGTTAACAGAGCGAGAGAGAACACATCTGACCCCAGTGTCAGTGGCAAATTAGATTCTAAAGATGTAATGTTCTCAACATAATAATTACAAAATATAAGACTACAAAATAAAATGCAAAAATAAACCACACAATAAAGTAGAGTGATTCACGCTCAGACATCAAAAGATCCATTTGCAAGCTTTATTAAATCAACAAGGTCAAACAGGCAGAGATCGTTACCAGTAAACAGATGCAATGCAGTGAAGACAAAGTCAGAAGTCAAAGTCAGCAGAGTCAGGTCCAGGCAAGGGGTCGAGGTATCAAGCAGAGTTCACTGTCGGTAATCCAGGCAATGGTCGGGGCAACAGGCAAACGCTTAGAATTGATGCTGAGGCAGAACAAAACTTTGCACCTATCCAGCGTGAAGCAGCTGCTTAAATAGCGTTGAAAATGAGCAACACCTGGGGCGGAAGTCAGAGAGGTGTTCGGGTGAAATGGGTCCGTGTGGGAAACTAATACTCCAGGGATGGTTCCCGCTAATGGCGGTTGGAGAGCGCCACAGAGTTCTCGGTTGTGACAGTAGCCAGGAAAATACAAATCATTGTTATGTGGCACATATGGTATTATATTGTGTTCAGGTGTTCTGAAAGAATATAATTTTGTCACTGCTTACTCATACAGTGAGCAATAAGACAAGAAATTTTACAAAAATAACCAAACATTCCAATATCAATTTATCAAAAAATAAATAAATAAATAAATAAATAAACAAATAAAGTACAATCTGATGTCACTTTTGCAGACAAACCTAATTTTTTATATCAAACTCATATAAAAAGTTTTTTTTAAACACATTTTGAACATTTCTCAACATACAGTAAAAAATACAGCATACCTGCAGAAACACAGAGCACAAATAAATTTTTTGGACACACGTCTCTCCCCTTCACTTTGCTTTGTAAAATTTGTAAGCTATACCAGTCACAGTAAAGCATCCAAAATGTGATCATTTACTTTCAATTTCATGACATCACAGCCTTACAATTCTATTACACATTCTGTATCTCGTAAAATAGCGCACCAAACTCATTTAATGCACTTTAAACATTCTTACCAGGCTCTCGTTAACAGATCGAGAGAGAATACATCTGACCCCGTCAGCAGCAAATTAGATTCTAAAGATGGCGCTGTCAGTGTGCCACACGAGGTATCATGTGTGTCACTAATAAATGCTCTTCATAACATAAAAAAACCGCAAATGTGGTTCAGTGTAGAGTAACTGATATCCCTGTACCTTATAACTCAGAAAACAATGAATATAAAACAAATGAAATAAGTTTTCATGAAGTTCACCTTAAATACAACATTTTATAATTATTAGCCCAGCTACATTATCACCCCCTGGTGATTTAGTTGTACCCTGTAGCGAGTTACCCGAGCCAGCTAGCCCCATAGCACCCCCTCATTGGATTAGCACTGCCCTGCACTGAATTTCCCGAGCCTAGCTGATGATCTAGTTTTGCCTGCACAGAGTTTTCCGAATCCGTTAGTACTCCGGAATTTAAATTCTCTAAATTTTCTAAATAGGTTCTATTCCAGGTAAGGCTAAGTGGAACTGTATTTTATACTGACCCATGGCCAACAAAATCTATGTTGAACCACATTCTTTTAAATATTTACTTTTATGTTCAACAGAAGAAGTTGTTTTGGAACAGCTTGAGGGTGAGTAAACAACAGTTTATTTAAGATTTCTTTTGACTTTGTTTTTCAACCAAAAATTTTAATTGTTTGGATAATTTAATCACTTCCCTCAAACCTGATCAAAACATCTGTGTACTAGCAGGTGTATAAGAATGTGTCGATTGGCCCCTGGGGTCCCGTTCTGCATCTGCATATGCTGTGAATTTAAACAAAAACATTCTTAACTCCTCCGGATGTATGAAAAAAGTGTGAAAGTGCTCAGGGGTGACAAGAGAGAAATGGAATCCATGAAATATTTATGCCTCACATTTTGTCTAATATCACAGGCCTAAAAACCTTGACAATTAGTAGGCTCTCTGCCTACATTGATTTTCTTCAGAACAGAGAGGAAAAACAAGTCTGAAAGTCCAGTCATCAGCTCAGGAAATGACTCTCTCTCTCTCTCTCTCTCTATTATGGCCCAAAATGGGTGATAGCAAACACTGATACAGTAAACAACATCCGGCATGAAACATTTTAACACCTATTTTCCAGACACTCCTGCTATCCATCAAAAGTAATTGAATTTCAATGTTTTGACAGAAGACAGAACCTTAATGTTGTCTGGTTATTTTTGCAATCTCATAATGAGTTTTTGCCCTTGTTAATGTAAAGCAGGATTCTTAGCCTGGGACGCACACTTACAAAATCATGAAATATACTGTTTATGCTGTACTGTGCAATGTTTTTTTTTTTTTCCCTTTTTTATGACTAAACCATTTTACAAATTAGTAAATGATTCATGAAAATATTTAATATTAAGTAAAGAAATGTTATGTTAAATTAAAACATTTATGTCAACAAATGCCACGAGACATACTGTAAAATAATGCACTGTAAAGCGTTTAGATTCTTGGTGTGAAAACACACGTGAACAGCTGATCCTAGTGGAATATCTTTGTGCTTGGGGTGAGTAAAAGACCTTTCTCTGTACTCCACCCTCCTCATGTATTCTCTTGCTGGCTTTGATGTTGATCCTCAAAGAAGGACTTCAAAGCCTCTTCTGGAAAGGATGGTGAGAATGTTTATGTGTGGAAAATGTCAATACTTGGAGTCTGTCAGCATAATAAAATTACTTATCACAGCTAATAAGCTTGTGGCAGCATTTCATCAACAAGCTGATATGATCTGTGTTGCACTCAAGAGCTTATCAGGAATGTTGTTTCCCAAGGATCAGGTGTAAGCCGCAAGTGTGTTCCAGGAAGGCAAAAGGAGAGAGAGGCAGAGATAAAGTATAGAGATAGTGTTTATACGTTTGCACTTTTTATTGACCTGCACCTACTCAAGGATGTAGGAAATCAACCGGTACCCACAAAACTCAGTAAAACAATAAAACAGCTAACCCGAACTGGATCCTGAACCTGCTCTACTATTAGGAAAAATATAGTAAAAAATAATTTAACTGGCATGAACATAAAAAAGAAAGAAAAATTATCAAATATAATCATTTTTCACATTTAATTTCAATATTGACTGTGAACCCCTCTAGATAATTTAAGTAAAGCATTCTGTGATCAAAAAGCATCTCTGACACCATTAAAATTAGCAATGGTGACTCAGTGGGCAGCACTATAGCCTTACAGCATGAAGGTCCCTGGTTTGAGTAAACAGGGCTTTTTGTTTGGAGTTTGCATGTTCTCTCCATGTTGGCATAGGTTTCCTCCACAATCCAAAGACAAGCAGGATAGGTTACCTGGAGACACTATATAAAGGTTAATGCTTTTCTATTGTCAATTTCTACTCTTTAAATCCAATCTGTCTAAAATATAATTTAAATGTGCGCAAAATATGTTTTAAACAGTTCCGTTTTGAAATTGAAAACATACTAGTCAACATTTTAATTGGATTAAACTAGTGCTGTCAAATGATTAATCGCGATTAATCGCATCCAAAATAAAAGTTTTTCTTTACATAGTATATTTG
>JAUYWG010000057.1:3419626-3429964 GCA_034779775.1 Enteromius afrohamiltoni | reverse complement strand
AAGTCTAATGTTTATCAGTACATTACAGAAAATAATAAACTTTATCACAATATGCTAATTTTTTGAAAAGGACCTGTGTATATAGTGTGTCACGGCTTGATGACAGTGGGACACTGTGGATCCTAAGGCCAAACCATATGTGAACCACTGCTAAAGATCGTTCGGTTCTCTCCGTCATCTTCACTCTATTAAGCGCGAGCTTTGGTGTGTGTGTGTGCGCGAGTGTATAGTGTAACCTATGTGCGGAACAGATGGAGCTTTCGCACGAGAGATCTCGTGGCCAACAGACTCAGAAAACATTAAATCATTTAAATATCTTCCTACTGTTTTCCT
The DNA here is from genome assembly GCA_034779775.1 of Enteromius afrohamiltoni. Taxonomy (NCBI): domain Eukaryota; kingdom Metazoa; phylum Chordata; class Actinopteri; order Cypriniformes; family Cyprinidae; genus Enteromius; species Enteromius afrohamiltoni. The sequence continues at coordinate 3,429,631 of JAUYWG010000057.1, read as the reverse complement.
CTGACATATTCATGGTAATTAGGCTACTTTTGCTGATGCTGTGACAAGCTTTAGCCTATTGTGTGTATTTAAATGCAGAACTCTTCAGCTGTGCTGACGGCATGCTTTCTGTAGTTATTTTGGTGAAAGTAACTCAAAAGTAATACAGAAGTCATGTAATGCATTAAAAGTTTGAATCAGTAATATTGTAATGTAAAAAATTATTTTTAAATAACAGTAACAAGTAATATTTCATGCATTACAGTTTGGAAGTAACTTGCACAACACTGACTATAATGCTAGAGATTCAAACAATAAGAAATTAAAACAATACTTTGTTTTTATCAATGATTTGTTTTCAGCTAATAAAGGTATCCAAAGTTGCTCACCTGTCTAATAAACAATTGAAAGATCAGCATATCTCTGTAGTCCACGCTTGTCACCAAGCTTGATAACCCTTTATTTTTCGGTGTCCTTGTTACACGTTACTTGTACATAATACTGTCACTATGGCCAGCTGGAGTGCCCACAAACTCCAACGGAGGGCACTCCACCCTGAACTGTTGTGTATGTGCTCCACTGTCTGTGTTTGTGTTATGCTTTAAGGACTCTTATTATAAAGTGTGTTCCCCAGGGTTTCAGTGCTTCCCTTGTTATTCCCTTTGTCCCCTTGTTTGTCTCCATAGCGAATGATCAGCTCCACCCCCTTGTCTCCACTTTAAAAGCAGTGTTTGATTCCTCCATGTACGAATCTTGCTCTGCCTATTGGATTATTGTTTTGCTTCTTTGGACTCTGTTACCAATTGAACGACTCTTGTTTTCATTCTAGAGTAAACTTGTGTTTGCCTCCACTATTCCTGTTGCTGTTGTCTCGACCCAGCCTGTCTGACTTTGTTTCTCAATAAAGTCTCACAAATGGATTTGCACGTCTCAGTCCCCTTTGTTACAAATACAAGTAATTATACTTACTCAATGCAAGTAATCATTTTTTTGTTACTATAATAACAGTTAATTAATGCATAATTGCATGCAACTAACCCTAAACCTAGCCCTGATCCCAAACCCTAACCTCATACTAAATAAATGTAGCTAATTAATATTACTCTGTACTTATATAATTACACTGTAACAAGGGCACCCTACAATAAAGTGTAACCTGTACATTTTCACTTTATGGAGTTATCTCTGATGGCAGAAATCACAGCTAACAATAATAAAAACAATTAACCATCCTGAATGTCCAAAACAATCAAACAAATTGACTTGCTAGATGTTACAACTACAACGTCTAAATTTTTTCAGAAAGTACACTGTATTTTCATGGTTTCTGTGGAAGCAAAACTTTGGATAAAAGCAACAGACAGGATATATAGGATATAGGATATACATATTGTTTTCAATACCTATCTATTTTGTATCATAAGTAACATGAAATGTCCGGCCAGGTGAACTTGGTCTGAAGTCATTTTGTATGTCGAGTGACAGATAACAAAGATAATGCAATCAGTGCAGTGGAAAGCAATTTCTGAAGTATTAAAATTAGCTGCTAAGCACCAAGCCACTTTCTTTGTCCTCAAGGTTGTTTCCCTGCACTCAGCATGCTGTGCTAGTCTCAAGATAGATTAATGTGTCATTGGACAAGAACAGTCTTTTATCAGACGTCTACAATAGCTGTCTGGATCAACCGAAAAATTGTCAGTGAACACCCATTGCACACAACGAATCTCGAATTCACTTAGTCTCTCTATTTCTTGAGCAGACTAACTGTCTAATGATTCTCAGTGCAAGGCTGTTTGCAATGCAGATCCTTGAGACATACTGGGTGTGAAACTACAGCAGGAATAAAGTGACTCTGTCTGCTTTATACCATCTTGTGTGATGGACACTAAAGCACATAAGGATGAAGATCAGAGTTTTCCATTTAGTTAGTATAAAAATCACTGTGCCTAGAGATGATCATTGCTTAAAATTGTGGAGTGGAGTAATGACAACACACTAGTGGTGCATTTGACTGATACAGGTGGGAATTAATAGGCAGTTAGTTAAAGTTATTTGGTCTTTAATGTAAAATTTTATTTTTAACCCTAAATGATTGAAAGCAGACATCTACACTCTTGTTTAACAATGAAAATGTAGAAGTTGACAACATTTAAACTCCAAATTCCAGTGCTCCTCCTGAACTTTGTTAATAAAACGTAATTTTCTAATTTATGTTTTCTAGTATAGTCTAGTTTGGTTTTTTTTCAAGCAGTGCCTCCTTATACATCAGGAATGTAGGTAAGGGAGGAATGGTGCACATGTGTAATATGATCAACCCAGCATGTAGCCTCCAGCTGCCTTTGATGGAAAGAATGGTAGTATTTTGATCAGGATGCTGAAATCTCCTCTTTGACACTTAACCTGGAAGCACAACAGATCAATGAGCCTCTTGACACTGCTTCTTAAGGAAGACAGCCCTAATTTTCAACCTTGTTTGTTTTATGAGCAGCCTGAATATGTGTTCTCTTCCAATTATATCAATGGGTTGACGACAAAAATGCAATTCAGGTGAATTCATTAAATAGTATGTATTCAAGATGAAAAAAGTAACAAATTAATTGTGTTCCCAAACAGATGTGCACTTTGAACCAGATATGTGACTGAATGATAAACAATTCAAAATGCTTGCCTACTCTTTCGATGAAAATTCAAAGTAAATATTCATGCACACTCTGTATTGGGATAATATTGCCAAAAATCCATTGCATATTGGAGAAATCAGTTCATTTGCAAACACAATTAAAAGTGTTAAACTACAAATGTGGTGGATTAATTAGTATAGATGTTTAGATAAAGTGGTTTAAGTGATTTATAATCAATATTTTGTGACAGCTGGATCCATAAAAATGAAGCAGAGGACCTAATTGCAGAAATCTTTAACACAAAAAAAGAAAGAAAATCAAAAAAGCCACTCAGGTGCACAGGAGAAACAACCTTTGCATAGACAATACAGGACAATCAAAAGGGATTACCTAAAAGGTGAACCTCACTGAAAACCATGTCAAATGAGCAAGAAGTAGTAGGTAAATATGGAACAAATGAGCTTGAAACGGGGGACAAAGGCAATAAGAAATGAACACAAACCTCAAACACAAATCTAATCTGATGAACAAAATGTACATATGTCAACTGCAACAACAGACGAATGAAATTAACTTCCTGAAATAGGTAAAAGACGTACGTCGAAATCCATATATGAGTGCAAGTGTGTATTGGTAGTGTTATGACATATTTAATCTCTGTGTGGAGCTTTTTGCTATTGTGCTTCCACTAATGGAGGCCTGCGGGTGCAAGTCATGAGAAAAGACAACCTGCTCGACTTCTTGCCCAACAGCTGTCAGCAGTAGTCTTTCTCTCCCCCTGAACCTTCCAATACCTTCCCTCCCTCGTTTTATTTTTCTGCTGTAGGAGTGGGTGTTCCTACAGTTGACAAAATCATGAAAAAAATAATTTTTTTGAGAACAGAGAAATGTGTGGGAGGGGTGTGTGTATAGTGAGAGAGGTGTGATAGCTACTTTCAATGGCTTACGTGCTGGTCCCTGACTTTTTAAACAGGTGGGACTTCATGAATTTCTTAAATAACATCTTAAATAAGGCACTGTTCTGTACCATCTATCAGTTAAAAACTATTGATATATTTTGACCTGTGCTGAAATTTGTTTCACAATGAGATCAAATCAAAATCACATTTAAGAGGTCATATAATCAAAAACAGATTTGTTTTTGTTCTTTTGAAATAAAAGAGTTTTACTGTGTACTATGTAGACATTCTCTCATGTTTTCACAACTATTTATTTTTAAACTGAGAAATTTTACACTTTTTTCCTCTAAATAAGCTCAAAACCAAAGACATTTGTTGGACGACCATGGTCTTTAGGCCCTCAAATGACATTGCATCACTCATCTGCCTGATTCTATCATTAACACTACTAAATGGGCCCAGGAATACTTCCAGAAAACACTGTCAGTAAACACAATTTGCCATGCCATCTGCAGATACCAACTACAGCTTTATCATGCAAAATGTAGGACTCATTTCAAATGGACTCAAAGTGGAAATATGCTCTATGGTCAGAAAAGTCAAATTTTGACATTCTTGTTGGAAGGTGAGCATAATCACAAAGATCAACATTCCAATGAATACATTTTTCAGGAAATATCTGTTTAAGGCTTATAAATGTGTAATGAATCTCCTGAGTCTTGCGTATCCATTTGCAGTATTTATTAATCCAAGTCAAACAGGCAGAGGGTCAGTAACAAAGGCAGACAGATATAATAGAGAGCAGGCAGAATCAGAGTCAATAAACAGGCAGAGAGTCGTAGGCAGGCAGCGAGAATCAGAGTCCAGAACACAAACAAATCAAACACGGGTAATCGATAAGAAACTGGTGATATTTGTCTTACGATTTTAAATGGTCCCACGTACCTTGGGCTGAGCTTTCGGAAGGGCAGATGCAGTCGCAGATCCCGGGCGGACAACCACACCCACTGGCCAGGTTCATAGGGTGGATGAGGTCTTCGAAGACGGTCTGCTTGAGCCGTGAAGAGCCGTATGGCCCTTTGCAGATGGACATGGGCCACATCCCAGGTTTGTTCACTCCATCTTAGCCAATGATACGGGTAAGTCTGTGGGTTCTCCCGACCAAGGGAACAGAGGAGGTTGGAAACCCAGTATGCAAATGGTGACATGGTGTCAGGTTTGTTGAAGCTTTTCTTAGGGAGTTCTAGGCGTATTCAGCCCAAAACAGGTACTGGCTCCAGTCGTGCTGGTTTTTATGGCAATAAGTTCTTAGGAAGCGGATCAGTTCTTGATTTAAATGTTCTGCCTGACCATTAGATTCAGGGTGATATCCTGACGTGAGGCTAACATTGATGTCCAAGCGAGTGCAGAAAGCTTTTTAGACTCTGGATGTAAACTGGGGCCCCCTGTCGGACACTATGTCATCAGGCAGTCTGTAAAACCAAAATACTTGTTCCATAAGGCTCTGGGCCGTCTCCCAAGCTGTGGGTAGTTTCCGTAGGGGCACCAGTCTGCAGGCCTGTCTACGACTGTGAGGATGGTTGTATATTGGTCTTTGTGGGATGGGCAGCGACGACTACGACTACCCAGGACGATAAGTAATATTGAAGTCAAATCTTGAGAAGAATAACAACCAGCGGGCCTGTCTGGAATTTAATCTCTTGGCAGATCGGAGGTATTCTAAATTTCGGTGATCTGTGTTCATCTGACAATGAACGGTTTGCTGGCTCCTTCCAACCATTCTTCCAGGGCAGCTTTCATGGCTAACAACACTCTATCTCCCACATCATAATTACGTTCAGCGGCCATGAGTTTCCTGGAGTAGAACGCACAAGGGTAAACTTTCTTAGTGAAGCTTGGTGAAGTAGCGCACTGACCTGAGTTTTTCTAGAGCGGCAGGCACTAAGGATAGTGGGTACCTGAACTTGATTGTAATCTCGTTGTGCCCAGTAGTCGATGCAGGGTCTCAATCCACCATCCTTCTTCACGAAGAAGAACCCCGCTGAAGCTGGTGACGTGGATGGTCGTATGAATCTCTTGGCCAACTCCTCTTTGATGTACTGATCCATGCATTCAGTTTCCGGCTGTGAGAGTGGAAACACCCTGCCCCATGGTGGTATGGCTCCAGGAATAAGATTGATAGCAAAATCCAGTGGAGCGGTTTAGTGGCAGTGTGGTGTCTTTCTCCTTGCTGAATGCTTCATAAAGATCCTGGTAAGGAGTTGGTAGGGAGCTGATGTCAGTATCCTCATCGATTGATAGTTGAATTTAGTGGATGAGTGTAATTGCTTTGTTGAGGCAGCATTCGTGACAGAGTGGTGACCATTGTGTGACTTGACGAGTACCCCAGGAGATGACTGGGTCATGCTGTTCCAGCCATGGTAGGCCCAGGATGACAGGATGTTCGGGTGAGTGGATTACGTAGAATTGTATGACTTCCTTGTGAAGAGAACTGGTCAGGAGTGTCAGAGGTCCTTGTGAATAATTTCTATATAAATTTTCATGCCGGATGTGAGAGAAATTAAACTCACCCGGTATGACTTGGAGCGTGTGGGTCTGGATGGACAGGTGGCTCGCATGTGACCTGGTTTGCCACAGTAAATACACAGATTGTTCTCTCGCCTTCGCTCACGTTCCTCATAGGTTATATGAGTGGCCCCTATCTGCATAGGCTCTGCCGGGAGGATAGTGTGGGAAGCTGGAGGATGTGGCTGGTGTACGGAGGCCTCTCCTTGATCTAAGCAGATGATCGGATGGCCAAATCCATGTATTGTTCTAAGTCCTCACCTCTGTAGGCTAGCTCTGTCTGCAGCTCCTCCTGGAGGCCACGCCGGTAAGAGCTCAACAGTGGATCGGCATACCATCCTGTCTGGGCCGCTAGGGTTTTGCAGCAGATAAGTTTCCTTGTTTTAAAGAAAGCAGTTTGTCGCGGGCACTTTTCCCATCCACGGTGTGGTCAAAGACCTCTTTGAACTGGTGGATGAAACTATTGTAAGAGGGGAAGGCCATTCTACATCCTTCCCAGAGCGCCGTGATCCATTCCAGAGCTTTCCCGGTTAACAAAGAGCAGACTAGAAACACTCTACTATCATCATCCATAAAACTGGTGGATTGAGACCTCATGTACATGTCACATTGTAATAAAAACCCCTTACACTTGCCTGGTGATCCGTTGTATTATTCAGGAAGAGCCAGACGCGCTGGGTTGCTTTCACATGGAGCTGGTGGGGGTGCAAGGGGAGCTGGTGGATCAGCTGGTTTATTTTGAGCAATGGTGAGAGCTTGTACTGATCAAACAAGTTCCTCCGTCAAAGAAGTGAGCTTTTCTAGCTGCTGTTGATGGGTTTGCAGCACCGAATCCTGGTGATTCAGTTCGCTCATCACTTGAAACATGGCCGCTGGATCCTGTTCCAGCGAAGTCTTCTGTAATGAATCTCCTGAGTCTTGTGGATCCATTTGCAGTACTTATTAATCCAAGTCAAACAGGCAGAGGGTCAGTAACACGGGCAGACAGATATAACAGAGAGCAGGCTGAATCAGAGTCAATAAACAGGCAGAGAGTCGTAGGCAGGCAGCGAGAATCAGAGTCCAGAACACAAACAAATCAAACACAGGTAAATACACAGGAAATAACGCTTGGAATTGATGGCCGAGGCAAATCAAGACTTCGCGTCTATCCTCTGCGAAGTCCTATCTTTTTGAATGGGGAAACACCAAACTAATTAGCTCATTTGTGAATAAAATGTATATGTTCTATTGGGAGTAAAAAATGGCTCAAATCAAATGATTTGAAATTCTATTAGTTTTCATCTTATTCAAATTCATAAAACATCCCAACATTTCTAGAATTTGGGTTAATTTTGGAGTAAATACATGCTAAATCTAGCAATTACACCTTACACCTTAGAAATATAGATAACAGTTAACCTCACAAAATACCTAAGCTTAGGTAACACATGCATGAATAAAGGGACATACTGTAAAAAATGTGTGAGTTTTAAAAATGAGTTTTAGCCAGGTGGACAAGTAAAATCATATCCTGTCAACATGCAGTAAGTTCTAAAAGCCTCAGCTTGAAGAGAAATGTAAAACTTCAAATAACATCAAATATGATGATGTTCATATAACATCAAATCATAAGTGCTATCTATTCCCTGTGTAATGCGCATGTGCCAGAAACTCTGATCATGATGACGTAGGAGTTTAATACAGTTCAGGCAGACGCGCCATCCGCCATTTTATGCACGAGTAAGACAAAGGAGTGAATACAGCTGGATTTTATGGACTGAAAATAACAAAATGAGTAAGTATACCCAGATTTGTGCTTTCTTTAAAGTTAATTTGGGCATGTTTCACTCGTCCACGTTTTGATTTCAGGTGATCACATTTTGCAAACCAAGGTTAATGCTAACTTACAACTTGACTAAGTTAATAATTTGCAATCACATGCTTTGCCAGGCAAATTCATGTTTATTTACTTTCAGACATTCCTGACAGTCCCTCCGACTCTAAATAAACCATTATTTTTGAGTATATGTCACGCCATTAACTAACTGAATTGATACACGTTGTACTAAGAAAACTAATGAATATGAACGCACTTTTAATTATTTAACTGACGTTATGATTATAAACGACTTGACTTGATTGTGTGTGAGTGTATATTCATCCACTTAGATGACAGACATCCTTACGTAAGGAAGTACAAGTATTTGTAAACCATTACAATGAACTGTTCAAAGATAACCGGTTCACAGAAAAGAACTATTGCTGAAGTTGTGGAAAGCGTTAATGTTGAATTGTTGATAAATGGATAAAACATTGTAACGTTACATAAGTTACTTTTTAGTGTGTTCTTAAACTGATCTTATTATCGTTACTTTTTAGCTTAAAAACACATAGTGTACAGTAATGTCTAAAGAACTGTCGCCAATACATTTTATATATGAGAAATATAGATTTTTATTATACATACAACCGTATATATATGGTTAGAGCAACGTTTATTTGCACGCTGATCTTGTATTAATGTAATGTCACATCTTTTTGTAGTAAAATATGCAGTTTATTAAACTTTCAAAGAGCCAGTATTAGAATATGAGTCAGTTTATCTTCAAGCAGTCTTTCTTTCCCCAAAATGACAATTCTTTGATTAGTTGTTAGTACGTCCTCCTTATGTAACAAGATAACCAAGAACGTCCCAGCTTTGTACTCTTTTTGTAATATATTAGTAATTTCATGACTTACTGGCAACGTAACTACGACGTCGTATGCACGTAATTCCATTACCATCATTTACACGTTTCTTTATATGCTCTCTGATTACCAGATATACTATTTAAAATTTGTAAACTTCGGACACACGACTGAACATTTTTTAAGGACAGTGCACGCCTTCAGAATGGATCACCATGTATATTAATATTGACAAGACAGGAAAATATTTTTTTAATAGTTGTGAATCTTGTATTTTGTAACTATTTATGAAAGTTAAATAATAGCACAGACTGGCACATCATCTTATCTGCCGCAAAGGACGCGCGTTTATACTGAGGCACAATTTTACTTCAAGTTCAAGTGTAACACTCTGCTTGAAGGGATCACAAGACTGGAGTAGTGAATCAAACAAGACTTTTATTTCTTTCTTTTTCAAAAGGAGTGGAGGTAAACAAGTGAGGTGAGAGGAAGGAACTCAAAATGCACTAGCGATCTCCAGACTGCTAGTGCAGCGATCACAGGATCGTTCTTCAAGGTGAGTATCGTTCAGTGCAGATAGTGCTGGGGTAGTGCAGCTTTCCCTTGGTTCCTGAGAGGCTCCGTGGCATTGCCTGAATGCAGCAGAGAATAACAGGTTAGTTTTTGGTAAATCACTTATCTCAAGATCTCCAATGAGTCAGATTCCAGGTCCTGGATGTTGACGCTGAGGATATTCGGGTGAGTGTGGCAGGTATAACACAGCACGTTCCAGAGATGTCTCAGGAGGTTAACTGGAGCAGAGAAACTGGATAGCGACCCACAGGTTAGTATAGCAGGTGAGTGTCAGGGACAGTATTAAAATCCACATTAGTCTCACAGGTTATTACGTGCACGGTGCACAGTGAAGGTTACTACAGTTAAAATTCAGGTGACTGTGAACGTGACATCAAGTGTCTGATAAAAGAATTATATTTTCTAGGGTGACTTACAATTTATAATAAATAAATAGGTCAAACAAATCTATAAAACAAAGATTTTGAACTCTTGAAAGATGCTAAAATCCTTTTCAACATATTTGTTTTTTAAAATAGTAACTGTTAGCCAGCCCACTGTTTTCTGTGAGTTAGGAACAGCGGCTGCTGGAGAGGAGAGGACGCATCTGATATTTCTCAGTTTTTCGTCGGTTATACAAAAGAAAAGTTCAACAACTGCCTCAAATTGGTTAAGTAACATTATCTACAGTCTACTTTAAGTACTTTTGTTAATATTTA
>JAUYWG010000057.1:3406860-3419526 GCA_034779775.1 Enteromius afrohamiltoni | reverse complement strand
AAAAAAAAAAAATATATATATATATATATATATATATATATATATATATTTTTTTTTTTCTATAAAATATTTTTTTATTTTATATTAAAAATTGTTACTACTAATACATTACTAGATTACTTTTAACATTACTAAAAAACAAATACTTTTTGATAAAACAAAATATTATATATTTTAACTACTAATATTATATTACAAATAAATTTAAAGCTCCATTTAATCCATCCATATTTATATTTTCTTATTACACAATACAAAAATATTTCATATGCATTTATATATTTTATATACAAATATTTTTATTTATTGCATATTACAATATAATCGATACCAAAGAACACAGTCCTATATTTTATAAATAAATATTTACTGTATATGCTATATGTTAAATGTGACCTATACATCTTCATAGACTGCAGCCTGTTTAGTTTCTTTTCTAGCACTTATATTGACACAAATCATCTTACAGGTGGACCAGTGTAAATATGAGCCCTTGATATGAATTTATGGACCACGTCTGTACAAAACCCCAGTGCACAGTTTATGAGCTAATTATGCAAACACTAAATAAAATTGCACCACTATGAAAGGTCATCCTCTCACTTATGACTCGGTTGCTCTGCATCAGTTACAGTGAGCCGCCATCATCACATCTTCATCTGCAGGAAGCACTGAGGCACAAAAAACAACAGGTTTGACTGGAGGTTTGTTCCATGCACTCATGGGCCCGAAGCTAAAATTGTTTGACTGGATCTTAAGGAATCTTTAAGCTGTCCTGAGTTTCCCTCGAATGCTTTGTGAGTTTAAATATGCTGCTCTGCTTTGTCCTACTCACTCTGGTGTGTTGGCCCAGAAAACCTCATCCTACTTCCTTTCTCTCAATTTTTTCTCTTTCCAGGCGTCCGTATGCGAATATGTGTATGAGATATAAAAATAGTCTTGTCAGAATTTTTGGGAGTTGGACTAAAACCATGCTTGATCATAAAGAGGTTGCATCTTTTGATGAGAAACAGACTGAATCTTAAAAACTGTTTTAAAGCACAACACTGTATATTTTGTAATGAATAAGAAGTCTCAATTGAAATATGACTTATACACACACACACAGTGTTGTATGGGACCCATGGGTGTCATTACTTGGAGAGAAAGAGGGTCTCTAGGACAAAATTCAATACAAATTGATAAAAATGCTGAGGGAATACATTGTGTATCATTTATCTAGCAGTGCTAGTAAAAGGAATTGGACGATTGTAGACCTGCGGTCCGAAGGAGGAGAGGCAAAATCAATCTGTATTGTTCATTTCTGAGAGCTGTTATAGCTACAGGACATTCATAATACTGGCATGTTGTGCTACTTATTGGGGATCACAAACAAGATTCCAACCAGTATTTCAGTTGAGGTTCACCAAGCTCTAAATTCATCCTTAGATTCTTCCTTATGTCTCGTCTTGAGAGTAACATAGGGATAACGTAACATCACATAATATTCAGTTGTTAAAAAAAGGGCTTTTAAAGGGATAGTGCTCAATAAAACTCATGTCATGGTTTCAGAAATCTTGGAGTATTTTTGTCATTTCAGTCTTCTATTATAACACTTGAAGAAGGAACGACAGTAAATGACTGAATTTCATTTTTGGGTGGGCTATCGCTATAATACAAGATAATCAGTGTCAGACTGCATAAATGATTAGGTATGTGTGCATTTTAATCAGATTAATGGGCTATAATCAGAGTGAGAAAGTGGAAAGAGAGCAAAAGAGTGGAGAAAGTGTGCTGTTCTTACCCGATCAATGCATGTGTGAATATCTACAAGCGGCACATCAGATACACACACATCTGAGCATATCAAGGTCAAAGAGGGAAAAAACTATGAGAGTGAGAAGGTTTGAGTAATGTAAAGTAGGTCCCTCATGCAGCAGATATAATGACTGCTGTCACCGACACAAACACATATACTGTCCCATCTACACTATATATATAGATGAACACAGAGATACTCTCATGCTCACAAAGACTAGTTTTTTGGTTAAAAAATACAGTAAACTGGTAATATTGTGAAATATTTTTAGAATTTAAAATAACATTTTTTTTATTCGAATATATCGTAAAATTTAATTCTTGTGATCAAAGCTGTATTTTCAGCATCATTAATCCAGTCTTCAGTGTCACGTGGTCCTTCAGAAATCATTCTTGGGGTTCAGATTTTTGAGCCAAGTGACAAAAAAAAGACAAAAAAATTGCAGAATAATATTTTCGATATTTGATACAATCACACCAGCATGGACGATATCGTTCAGTGTTCAACTTGTCAAATCATCAGCTGAATTCAAATATGCAATCATTTTTACAGCACTGCGCATTACAGCCAATCACGCACAATGCTTTTGAATGCAGTGACCAATCAGAGGCATCCAGATGAGTTATCTCTAAAATGTCTGTGTTTTCTTTTCACTTGCTAGCTGACTGAATACCTCATTCTGATGAATTATTTTATTAAAAACAAAAACGTGGAGATGTGTATATATTAACCTGTAAGTATTTTTTTCACTTCACAATGTATACAGCTTCAGTGATTTTAATCATAATGTTATTTGATGTAAATGCTCTCTTTCTGTACAATGAGTAGCCTAATTAACTTACAATATACAATTATTATTTACAATAATACTCACATTAACTTTCAATGTTAAATTCTCATTAAATATGAAATCAAGTGTATTAATGTTATTTACCCAGTGAGATTTAGATGCATCTTTTGTAACTTAGAGGAAGAATCTATAAAATGCTTGTTGTGGCCTAATGGATAGGGAGTTGGACTTGTAACCCAAAGGTCATGGGTTTGAGTCCCAGGCCCGGCAGGGATTGTGGGTGGGAGGAGTGAATAACCAGTGCTCTCTCCACCTTTAATACTGTGATGGAACACTGGATTCGTGCGGATCCATTTGCAACTTTATTACGGGTAGTCAACAGGCAAGGGTCGTACACAACAGCAAACAGTAATATCACAGGGAATAGGCAATAATCGTGGTCAAAGACAGGCAGGAAGTCAGGGCAGGCGGCAAAATGGCGGAAATCAAAACACAAGCGGAAAATCAAACACGGGTAGACAAAAACAAGGTAAAGAAACGCTCAGAGTCGATGGCCAGGGCAAATCGAAACTTCGCGACTTGTTCATGAGAAAGTCCGGGCTTTTATAGTCCTCCAGGGCGGGAAACACCGGCGGGAAGCGCCGGGGTACGTGGCGGAAAAGGGTCCGGGTAGGAACATTAAAACTCCGGGGAAGGTTCCCTTTGCTGGCGGCCGGAGGGGGCCACAGAGGAGCGGTCTGTTATAATAGTAAACATCTTGTTTTCTTTTGCAGCACTAAACTACAGTAGCTGACGTAAGGATTAATTAAACTTCAAAGTGAAATGAAAAGAACATTGTCTAGACATTTTCTTTTTGCTGCAAGAGCCTAATAGGTATTACACTGGTCTAAGAGCAAAGAAACTTTAGATTTCATGTCTAATCATTTCATGGCCCCGGGTCGCACTACAGCAGCAGATGCTTTATGGGAGAACACTCAACCTGGGATACGTGAGAAAGATACTAAAGCCACAGCACTACGGATGCAATGTTTTGAAATCTTTTCATCTGTGTCAGTTTATTTCGACAGCTGTGAATTGGCCTGACCACAAGGCTTAACGTTGGAAAATTCAAAGGACATGTTGTACAGATGGGCCACTCATTACCAAGATCATAAGCCAGACATAATCACTGAATGTGTTTACATAATTTTTCCAATTCTATATATATATTTTTTTTCCCCAAATCCATTTACACATAGCTTACCCCACACCAAGATAGAAGCATTCTTTTCATTCTGTTCATTTGGATGAACAGGATTTTTTTCCCCCACTTTTTATATGCTGTACCAGTGTTTACAGCCATGGGCTACACAAGTAGTCACTGTACAGGCTGTAAAGGAACGCTACTTTTATAACACTTCTCACAACGCAACCAAACACAAAAACGCGCTGAGAATAGCATGGACAACAGTGGAAATGTTTCAGGTGGACCTCAAAAAGTGACGAGCTCATCTGGTCTGTGCTGTTTGCAGCGCATTTCTGTGTTTACAGCACATTTGTGAGTTCGCAGTGCCTCTCTGTGTTTGGTTGCGTTGTGAGAATTTGGAGTTTGCATGTGGTTTTTTTTCTGTTTGCATGTTTTTTTTTTCTGTTTGCATGTGATTTCTTAAGTTTGCAGTGCGTTGAGCTCTCTCGGCCACCGTAGCCTTGCTCTTTAGAGTACTGTGCAATGAATTCCAGCATGAGTACACCATAGTGGCTTGTGATTCATAAATCAAGCTGGTATTTATTTCTTTCCACTGGGTGATCTTTTGTTTTTCCTCTGAAAAATTGTGTAACTAGAAAAAAAATGAAATATGGACAAATAGATTGAATGAAACTTCATTCCTGAGATCACTAAAACCTGAAGGGACTGAGTAATTGCATTTATAGCAATCTGTCCCACACAAGTTCCTATGGGATAGTAGGGGATAGTCCTGCCTGAAGGGCTTGATCTGATGGTCAGGCATCCTCAGGTGTTCAGAAAAAAAGAAACATTTTTGGGTTGGTTTTCTGCAGTGATTTCCTTTGAATTTAAGTGTTGAGGTTGAATCTCAGGTGGACAAAACACAACCGTTATTGAATGTGAACTTTGAACTGATCATTTTGTATAAGTGGGGTTCCATGCCTGTTACACCACACAAGAAAATGCCTTAAAGGGATAGTTCAACAAAAAATGAAAATTTTATGTTTATCTGCTTATCCCCAGGAAATCCTATATCTTTACTAAAAATAAATAAATTAGACCACAAACCATATTTACCCTTGTTTCATGTGAACCCAAAGTTAATGTGTTTTAGATTGTTTTCTCTTTTACATGCCATTGTCTTGTTCATGATCATTAAGGTTAAGGGCATGTCATAAAACATAATGGTTTTTGTATTGTCAAATTAGCAAAGTTCAAACCAGAACAGACCTGTGACCCATTTTTGGTTCACAACCTACCAATTGAGAGCCACTGTTCTAAATGATCATGAAAATGGATTTGATGTGGCAGAAAGATGTGGTTTGGATGGAATGGAGTGTGTCCTCGAGTGCATGGATGTGTGCCATAGTATTGGAGTGGCACAAGATCAAGCAGGGAGCTGTTGACCCCAGAGGAGAAGCAGAGAGGCAGACAGAACATACTTGATTTGCAACGCATCAGCATGAAAACACTGGTTCCACGTGTTCATCTCATCACGAATAGAACGACAGACAGGAAAGAACAGAGTTGTATGAACTGTATGAACACCTACTGTTCTGTTATGTCATAGTTTTTTTTTAAATGCTCTGAATGAGCAGTATGTACTAGTACTGGACATGCAGTGAATAAAAAGATTTCTACAAATCACACACAAGTATTCATAAAATAATTTGTTCTAGATGTCAGATTTTATACAGCATCTATAATTAAGTTTATTACTTAAGATTGCTGCTAATTAATAATAAAGACATTGTAAACAAATCTAGCACAAACGTGGCATGTATGAACAGGTTATATGTAGGACAGGTCCCTAAAGGAACGTTCTACCATACATCTTAATGTGGTCAGCTGTCAAAACCAGCTCCCAGTGCTTTGGGGCAACAGCGATTTTTGATTGGCTGCTAATGTTCCTTGGGATTAGCTTCATGATTGATGGACAGCCCCAACATGGTGTGACCAACATAGATGGTGCTTTAATGAGAAATGTTTTTTTGATAACAACATCATATTGTTAGTTAAATGTTTCATTTCAACACAAAACTGAGAACCATTTTAACTAATGCTGTTGTCTGACACTTTTCCACATATTTTTCCAATGATGCCGTATTAAAAGGTTAACAGTGAATTGGATTTCTTGGCAGTTCAGAAGAAAGAAACAATTTCTTTCAGGGACCCCACTGTGTCTGTCCAATGCAAAGTGCTGTTACAGCTTTTAGTGGCGTGACAGCAATTAGATTAGAAACTTCATTGCAGTATTGATTCTTTGATAAATTACTTCAAACACATCTGTTTGCTCTAATAAGCAGATGAAAGGAACAGCTTTGCTCTAAATTAGGACATCAGTGTGATATTGTGAAAACATTGTGTCAAAGTGGTTGTATAGTGTCCCATTTTAAAATATTGGTAAATCCCCTAAAGAAGTGCTAAGGCACTTTCTCTAAATATGGTACAGAGTAGGTTCTGAAACTTGAAAGTGGTCTGTAAAATGAGGTCCTTTAAAACCTTAAAATGCTGTTCCAAAACCAAAATGTTTTCTGTGGGTTGGGCAAAGTTTTGCATACCTGGCTAATAACAGTTTGTCTAACAGCCTAATGTTTTAATTGATTTCGTACACCTATGTCTTCATAAATCTATAATAAAATAGAAAATGTAAAAAGCTACATCAGAATGGGTAATAGGCTTTTACATAACAGGGCTGTAATTTTAGCACAAAATGAGTAGGAGTCATTTGGTAGTAGTAGCTAGCGTGGACCCACTGTGTTGTTATATTGACAAACTATGTTTAAGTATTTATGGAAAACACAGCCTTAGGTGGAATTGTTTAGTCTTTTTGTTATATTATTTAAACTGTGATCTGATATTCATGGTTCATGGTGAGCAGCCATATATCAGACCTGATGTATGAAGATCTGAAAAAGAATCTAAAAGTGTTTGTAATTTCTGCACCACTAGTTTCTGACTGTCAAATCATTATTTTCACAGTGGGTGTTCCTGTCCCACTTACATTTGGTTGAGACAGATACTGACATGTTGAGCTACTTACACAAATGTACAGATTTCTTGTATTTGCAGTCTCACCTTTACAAATTGCACAATCATTATCTTGCAATCATAAATGTTTTCACAGCTCCTTAATAATGCAATTTAAATATAAAACATAAACACCTCTATTCACCTTGCACAGTTTCCTTGCACATTATTGTTAGTTTAGTGTGTTATGAGTCCAGATGGCTGGAGTGGCAACAGTGATCAAACACTGCATTCAATACCTCCACATCCCAAACTGGCACTTACAAGTGCAGTGTAGGCTTTCTTCCTCTTAATGTGGTTGAAATTTTAGAGTACATGTTGAAGAGCGGTTTGGCCACATAGGGCATCAAATTAAATTGAGTCCTAAGGGATCACTTATATCAAAGCTTCAGGGTCATCAAAGGAGCATAGCAGTTTCCCTGCGATATAATGGGGTCATTCGCTGTATAATGAGCCCACTGATGGGGGCAGAGAGTCAGCAGGGGATGATATATGAATTCACTGTAGTTATAAGGATAGAAATCTTCAAGTGAACATTATAGAACAGGGGTCTTCAACTAAAATTGCTGGAGGTCCAGTAATGAACCCTCCTCAATAGCCTAGATTTGGACAATTATATACCTAAAACAACGTGATCTCACAAAATTATGTCTAATGACCACAGACTCTTAACTCAAAATTCTTTGTTAATGTCACAGAATCACAGAAAACTCTGTGATGGGTTCATAAAAAAAGATACCAATGTAAGTCAGTGACATGCATCTAACCTTGCACAGGAACTGTGCTAGAAGCTTCACTGAGGGGAACACATATTTGCGCAGGCTCCGTGGCCAGCTGTGTGCCAGGGCTACCAGGTCTACCTGAGCATCTCCAAACGTCTCCCATCAGCTGGACTCCTGTGGATGGAGTCTCCATTCCACTGGAAGTGCAGCCCGTGACAGCTGTCTGGTTGCGGAATGTGAATGGCACGAAGCGACCTCAGCCAATCCTGAGGAATGCACTCGAAAATGAGCTTCTTGTTTCGTCACTGATCACCAATTTCCTTTCATTGCATGTACTCCCAATATGGCAGTGGCAGCCCTCGACGGCCAACCCATAGGGTCCGGAAGAGTCACTTCACAGACCACGCCCCTGACACTCTACACCAGCTCACTGCACTCAGAGGAGATTCAGTTCTTCGTCATACACTCCCCCGAACACCGGCCTTCCCTGGCTGGAGCTGCATGACCCCATCATCTCCTGGAGGGTGTCATCTCTACTCCGTTGGTCACCTTTCCGTCACAGGCAATGCCTCATCAGAGCCACCAGACACATCCATCACCTTTAGCTCACACCTGAGGAGAGCACAGAGGTTGATTCAGTGCCCCCTGTCTACCACGACCTGAAAGTCGCCTTCAGCAAGGAAAGGGCTACCCAGCTGCCACCTCACCGCCCCACAGACTGTGCCATCAACCTGCTACCTGGATTGATACCACCCCGAGGTAGAGTCTTTCCCCTCTCTCAGCCCAAGACCGAGTGCATGGAACAGTATATTCAGGAGGAGCTGGCCTGGGGTTCATCCAACCATCAAGATCCCCGGCCTCGGCCGGGTTTTTCTTCGTAAAGAAAAAGGACGGTGACCTCAGTATCAACTACCGAGCATTGAATGACATTACTATCAAGTATCGCTACCCGCTGCCTCTGGTACCCTCAGCCCTGGAACAGCTTCGGGCAGCTTGCCTCTTTACCAAGTTGGACCTACGCAGCGCCTACAACCTGGTGCGCATTCGAGAGGGGGACGAATGGAAAACCGCCTTCTCCACGACATCGGGGCATTACGAATACTTGGTGATGCTGTTTGGACTCTCCAATAGTCCTTCCATGTTCCAGAACCTCGTAAATGAGATCTTCCGTGACCTGCTTCACCGGTTTGTAATCGTTTATATAGACGATATACTCATCTACTCTGAAGACCTCAACTCCCACGTCACCCATGTTCGTACGGTCCTCCAAAGACTGATTGAGAACCAGCTGTACGCCAAAATAAGCAAATGTGAGTTCCATCAAACTAAGATCTCATTTCTGGGATACATCATAAGCCCAGACGGCGTAGCCATGGATGAATCGAAGAATGGGAACGGTGCAACATCAGCAATCTTAATGTCATAATAAACACTGTCTATTGATTTTACCAACTTTGTTGGCAACAGACATAATAGATTTAATTTGTTTGAGCAGGGTAATTTTTGTCCAATTTAGTGGAACTTTTCTCCCAGGTCCCTTGACCAGGAGAAGGCTAAGCCTAGCCATGCCTTACACATGCTCCGCCTGGCACCCTGTTGCAGAGCTGATAGCATAAGTTTAGAATTGTAGTTGTACATTTTGTACATCTCAAACAGTATGCATCACCCCTTGTTCGTCTTGCTGTCTGCCCTCTGAATAAATTGGGAAAAAACCCGCTCTCGAAAGACAACACAGAGTCTGCAATACCAAAAGAAACACTATGGGCCACAACAAAAACACTTCGGCCAAACAATCGGCAAGAAGAGGTGGTGTTTAATGCCTGTTAAACCTCACCTCTTCTTCCTGATTGGTTGGCCAGAGTTTGTTTGCATGCATTAAACCCCACCTCTTTTTTGCCGATTGGTGACTAAAAAGGGGTACCTCAATATTTAAAAAGGGATGCAAAATGGTTTTGAATAAGCATCAAAATGTAGAAATACTGTTAGGGATGGGGTTAAACTATGCCAGAGAGTGGCCCTCCAGAAGAAGAATTGCCTGTTCTTGGTTTAAGTGGCTCCTTTTGCTTTGCCCCACTATGTTGAAACATCTATAAATTCACTTTGAAATTCACAATGAAATGGCACACAGAGAGTTCCTAAATGTTTGCTAAGTATAGGTGTTTTTAAGTTTGTTTGACCACTGTGAAAAAGAATCAAGAACAATGCAGTGCTTGACCTCCTCAAGGGCACGGCAGGGGACACACTGCTAGCTGTAGGAGAGCACTTTAGGAAAAGAGAATCACTGGTGCGGTTAATACAAAAAAAAAAAAAAAGAAAGAAAGAAAGAGAAAGAGAAAAAAAGATGAAAGCTCTCTAAAAGCCGATAATGATGACTTCTATAAATAGAAAAAATGAAAAAAGCGTGGCATGTGGTGGGCTAAGTTAGCAGGCTGCTTAAAGAAGAAGGATTGTGCTTCGGAAGTAGCGCTTATTTGGTTAAATTACAGAAATTATAGCTGCTGACAAGAACATATCAGATAATGTTCCATTCAGCTAACAACTTCTTCTGAAGCTTATTGACTGTAAATCATACTTCTATAAATATTGTGATTTATTCCAGGTATACCTGAACACATGAACTGCATGAAAGAAGGGAGTTTGCTTTCATAATTGACATGTATCGTCAAGTATGTTTGAGATGTATTACTTGGAGAAATATCATAAAAGGGCAATTTTATGAAGAAATAAATATATTATAAATTGCAAATAAATTAAGATTTTAGGCTTTAGTTATACATATAGCAGATGGTATTGCATTTTCATCCTAAAACGTATTTGGACAGACAAAAAAAGGAAAAGATCTTGATATTGCAAGATACTTCATTCAAACTTTTGGTCCATGCTTCCAAAAGATAAATTGAAGAAAGAAATTGAAGAGAAAAAAATTAAATGAATGAGGAGAAATTAAATTTACATACATAGTTCTACTAATGTTTTTTTTTACATGTCATTTTTCTGCTGCTTTAGATTGGTTATGATTAAATGCCATGTAGTTGGCATTGTTTCTCTGGCTTGTTTTGTCAGTCTCCCTACTGGTACTGTAGATGCTGTAATTACAGGTAAAAATCTAATTCATCCATGTTGACCCATTCTGAAGTATCTGTGTTTTAATTTATGTATGCAGCATTTGGAAATCCATACTGTTCTAATCTAACCTTTCAAAGAATAGAACAAGAAAAAGAACAAGAACAAGAATAAGCCAAAGCATTTTGTCAGAATACACAATTCCTTTTGAATGGCGCTCAATAAAAACAAACAATAAAAAAAAACATTTACCTGTATTTACAGCATTCAATAGCAGGGTCAGACTCACAAAACAAATCAGCCAAACTTTGCAGTTTCCCAGCCTGCAATTGATTACATTAAATATCCAGTCATATCCAGAAAAAAGAGGTTGTGAACCATTGTATCTTAAATCTTTGGGATTTGCTAGCAGATGAAAAAAAAATAACATCCTAAAGGGATCTCTTTCATACAGCAGTGGAAATGCTGAGTTCAGATTCACATGGAGATATCTTTTTACTGAAATGAGCCGAGAATAAATTCCACTATCCTACACCTCCTTCTCAAAGAAGACACTAAATGTTGCTAGAGACATAAGGGCTCTCCTCTAGGCATGCTGCCAAAGAACAGAAAAAAAGTTGTACTTCCAACGAATACTCGCTGTAGTCAGTGCGATCAGACTGAAAGTGTGTGTTATTCACATGCCTCACTTGTGGTCGTTTCACTTCAGAGACTTTAGCATAAAATGGAAGCCTAGTTTAAAAAAGTTATACACTGAATGCTGCCAGTCATCCACTGAGAGCAGTTTTGGGTAACTATATTGCACTTTGCTAAATCTCATTAAGATTAAGATGAGAGAAAGATGGCTCAATTATGCTCCATGAAATATTATTACTGAATCCAAATGCACTTACTGGGGCTCTGTCAGAGACAGTACAGGCTAATTCAGCACACAGGCAGCTGACGCAAGCAAGTTTTCCAGGGTAATGATAGAGTCTATTAATGCAGTCACGACGCCAGTCGTTGAATTAGGGCAACAGAGTGAGTTGCAGAGGGGGGGTAACCTTGTCAGACATGCAGAGGGGGGGTAACCTTGTCTGACAATGTCAAGTGTGACATACAGCCGAATTATGAGTCATATGCTTTGATCATGTGTGTTCACACAAAACTGTGGCAATTAATCTACAAGAGTTTGTGCATAATTAGCAAAACCTGTCAGCAAATTATATATGCTAAATAAAAAAAGCATTATAAATGCTATAATGCGTGTGTTATGAAGCCGACTATACACAGGAGGTAAGTGTTCTTAAAGTCTTTTGTTATAGGCAGCAGAGGAGTAACAGATATGCAGATGGTGGAAATGGTAACTAGATTAATATTAGATAGATTAACACAATGGGAATGAGTATTAAACTCAATTACTTTCTTCGGCAGGAGTGTGGGAATGATGGAGGACACACAGATGACTGAGACGGGGAACCACAGGCACACACAACAGCTTGAGACACTGGAGACACAGAGAGGAGATCTAAGGAGCCTGGGGAGGAGACAGAGATCCTTACATATATACATTAACCTACCCAATATTAATGCATGTATGTGTACACACTGTACACAACCGACTGTTGATTTTACCCTTTTAAAAACCTTTTAAATATATTTACCTGGATTGCAATGAAAGCAACAGTCTGCTGAAAGACTGAGATCAAATAAAGCAAGGTCAGATGGAAATGTTATAAATAAAAATAAATGAATTTCCCTGAAAAAGAGCAGTTAAATTAAAGTTGATCAGAGCAACCTAAAGGAAAGAACAGCCTTGACTAAAAGTCATTTGCCAGTATTCTTTGCCCTGGCCCTTCTTGTATAATTTACAGGCTTTCATTTGATTTTTTTTCCTTTAAAAACGTCTGTAAGAAATGTGATTAAATATTACAGAAGAAAAGAAAAAAAAAACTTTGGCCCTAAATGAAAATGTAGGCAAAAAATATAAAACCACTGTACTGGTGTCACGGATCGCTCTTCTGTGGCCCTTCCCGATCGCCAGCAGCGGGAACCCTCACCTGAGTTTTAACGTTCCCAC
>JAUYWG010000057.1:3375278-3395122 GCA_034779775.1 Enteromius afrohamiltoni | reverse complement strand
CTCGGTCTCCCCTGGCTCGAGCTCCACGACCCGCACATTTCCTGGAGGGAACACCAGGTGGTACGCTGGTCCACCTACTGCCATCAGCACTGCCTCAAAGCATGCCCCTGTCAAGTCAGCCTATTATGCCTTCAGCCTGAAGAGGACCCCGAACTCCGCAACCTGCCCCCGTACCAGGACCTCAGCGTCGTCTTTAGCAAGCACAAGGCAACCCAGCTCCCTCCTCATCGCTCACTGGATTGTGCTATAGAGCTCCTCCCCGGCGCCGTGATTCCTCGAGGGAGGATCTTCCCTCTGTCCCAGCCCGAAACTGAGTGCATGTCACAGTACATTAAGGAGGAACTGGCCAAGGGCTTCATACGACCATCCACGTCCCCCGCCTCGGCCGGATTCTTCTTCGTCCAGAAGAAAGATGGGGGTCTCCGGCCATGTATCGACTACAGAGCACTTAATGACGTGACAGTGAAGTACCGCTACCCTCTGCCCCTGGTACCAGCAGCTCTGGAACAGCTGCGCACCGCTCACTACTTCACCAAACTGGATTTGCGCAGTGCATACAACTTGTTGCGCATCAGGGAGGGGGACGAGTGGAAAAAGGCTTTTTCTACAACAACTGGGCACTACGAATACCTGGTGATGCCATTCGGACTTTCCAACAGCCCCTCAGTGTTTCAGGCATTGGTCAACGAGATCTTCAGAGACATGTTGCACTCCTTTGTGATCGTTTACATCGACGACATCCTCATATACTCCGAGGACCTCCCCACTCACATCCAGCACGTCCGCTCCGTCCTACAATGCCTCATTAAACACTACCTCTACGCTAAGGCCAGCAAGTGTAAGTTCCACCAGACCTGCGTCTCTTTCCTGGGTTACATCATCAGCCGAGACGGGGTCGCCATGGATGAGGCCAAGGTGGCGGCTGTGGTGAACTGGCCTCGACCTCATACGCTGAAGGAACTTCAACGCTTTCTGGGGTTTGCAAACTTTTATCGACGGTTCAGTCGTGTGGATTTACTTTTATTTAGGTCTACACTCACAATAAAAACAAACAACTTTGCTTAAATGTGCCTAAAAGAAAGAAACTTGGTTTTAAATTGGTTGGCCTGTTTCAAATAGCAGGCGATCTATCGCTGGAATGTGTTATGAGGAGTGATCGTGTTCACTGTTATAAGTGTCTTCACACAGAGGATCGAGCACTTCGCTCTGGTAAAAGCACAAAAAAA
Organism: Enteromius afrohamiltoni; assembly: GCA_034779775.1. Lineage (NCBI taxonomy): Eukaryota > Metazoa > Chordata > Actinopteri > Cypriniformes > Cyprinidae > Enteromius > Enteromius afrohamiltoni. The sequence continues at coordinate 3,393,896 of JAUYWG010000057.1, read as the reverse complement.
ACCATTCACACGAATGTGCCCTTGCTCTTGATATACAATCACGTAAATGAACAGCGCTTTGATTTTAATTAGAAAAAAGACCTTAACGTAGGTGGATTAGAACCTGCGGCCTCAAAACACTAAGCATTTATTCTACCACTAGACCACATACATTTATTATAGTGAGGATTAATGTTAAAACATTTTTACATGCATGTAATGTAACGTTAGTGTAACACCGTAGGCGTTCTTCTTGTGTTTGTTTTCGTCCTGTCTATTTGCTCTATGTTTACATACCTGTCCCCTCATGTCTCTGCCTCGTTTGTTGACCCCGCCCCCATCATTAGTGTTGATTATCTGCCAGCTGTCCGTCCCAGGTGTATTGTCTATTGTCCTTGATTGGTCTGTGTATTTAGGTCACTCCCTGTCTCGAGTTCTATGTCTGTTGTTAAAGTTCTGTTTCATGTCGATTGTCGTGCTCCGCACTGCTCGTCACATTTTCCTTGTAGTCCTTGTTTTGTTTAATAAATGTCAAGTTTAATCTGATCTCTGCTTCTGTGTTCTCCCTGCTCACAAGGAAGCACGGGCGCGAGCTCGACGCACCGTTCTACGTTACAGTTAGTATGTAGGCTACATTGATTTTACTTTAGGCAAGACGTAATGATTTGAATAGGCATCAGCTCACTTTCTGCCGCTGGTTGCTGGTCGTTGCTTTAAAAACATAGGTTATTTAACAAACTAAAATGTTCCAAACGTTTTTTTCGTTTGAAAAAAAAAAAAAAACGAAATGAAAAATAATCATTTTGCCATTACACACAAAACTAAACTATTTTAATAGCCGAAACAGTAATTAGACTGGTCAGAGCGGCAATATTTCATTTCGACGTAACGTTACGTTAGGCCTCCTATGTTAATATGATTATGCTTGCTGCTATTGTGAGCATAAATGCATTTTTATAATCAAAGTATTGCGTTTACATGAGGTAAAGTATCTCAAAATCTCATAATAATCGCAGAGGGTCCATCTAAACGCACTCACTGCCATTGCCATAGACTAAGGGTTGTATACATTTGCAAATGCTTTTATATGTTCTAAGTCACATAATTGGTATAAAAATATTGAAATATTGTGTCAGTTAACCCATGTTATCAATTCTAAATTAATAGCAATGTTCTTATGTGTTGGTGCGATACTTTGTAGTGTGCAATTTAAAACAATTGCCTCTAGGAGTCGCCAGCGGACATAAAACAAACACGCACAAGAAATAGACGTACACCAGACATGGAGTTGACGTGGACCAATGCCCATTCTCACATTAATTTCATTGTTAGTAAATCCGAATGTGAGCATGAAATCTGGTGTACGCACAGTTTTTGTGTGTACGCAGCGTTGATACATGAGGCCCCTGATGTGGTCAAAACTATTTTCAAAGTTCAGAAATTGCAAAGATGCACAAATTAGCATTTTCTCAAAAATGCATATAGAGCATTTTAGAATAAAACCTATAGAGTGAATGCATTTTAACTTAAAAAAAAAAAAACAATGTACAGATCTGGCCATTAAAAATGTGTCTATTTTCACGTGGCAGCCTGCAGTTTGGCACGCGTGATCACGGGTCTCCCTGCCAGTGCTTTTCCAGACCTCCTTGTTCTTCTTCGTTCTAGTCTCCAAGTTCCAGAAATCCTCCTGTGTATGTGGTGTGTGGTTGTCTCCACTATCCAGCGTGTCTCCATCATCTCAGTGTTTCTCCTAAGCTGCATTGATCCCATTAAACACAAAGACGGACTTCATCATATTGCACTTTACAACTTCAACCCATCCTGATCTCCAATGCTTTCCTCTCTCATTGTCTTCATCCATTGTCATACTCTGCTTTAAAATAAATATACATCTCATATCGTTTCAGTAACAGCAACAGGGTTGTTAAAAAATTATCATAGGATTATAATAAGTTTTTTGTGTTTTTTATTTTTATTTTTTAGTATGCAATTAAAAGGCACATTTATACTGAATGATGCCATCAGAATTTTATACTTAAATGAAAGTATGAATTCCAAATTTAAAATAATGTAGAATTTTAGGATTAGAATATAAATAAGTATTGGTACTTGTAACTGCATGTTTAGGATTTGGGAGTAAAAATGAATGAAGCGTTAAAGGAAAAGTTCACCCAAAAATTTTAATTCTGTCATTTACTCACCCATGAGAAGTTGAAAAAGTTGAGTAACCAGGCTGTTTTGGGTCACGATTGACCTCCATAGTACTACAGCAAGGTACTATTAAAACAGCCTGGTTGCACACTTTTTTCAAAATATCGTTGTGTTTAGCAGAACGGTGAATAAATGATGACAGAATTTTCATTTTGTCTTTATATGGTGGTCTGTCCTACAAGCACCCCTGCCCTGCACATTTTGAAGGTCTCCCTTATCAGACACACCTGATTCAACTCATTAACTCATTTGAAGAGACTTCGAGAACTGATTTGGGTATGTCTGACAAGGAAGACATACAAAATGTGCAGGGCAGGGGTGCCTGTAGGACAGGTTTTAAAACCACTGTATTAGGACATGAGGTATTAAAATCTAATTTCTTAAAATGTCAAAAAATTATTTTTCCATCCTTTTTGAATTTACTGAATGATTTTCACTCTGAATTTGCTCAAAATAGACCTTAATGAATGTCTGTTTACTTGGATGGATCTGGTCATGTTTTCTGCACATGGCATCACAGTGATGCCTGCAGACACAGCAAGGTCGAATTAGAAAACAATGAAACTGACTCCATTCAGCTTAATAGGCCAGGAAACATTTCAGTAACTCTTCCAGTCATAAAAGCACTTAAGCTGCTTAACAGCTGGTCGCAGCAAGCAGACATATACTGGGAAATAAAGAGCATACTAAAAGACAACATATACGAAAACTCCTTTAAAATGTGCAAATTATTTCATTCATTATCACTATTTGAAGTGTGTAAATATTAATTACTGACATCACACAAACATCAGCAACAGTTTATCATGGTGACAATATAATTTAACACTGTTGCCTGCTAAGTAAGGCAACACTTTTCATTGAAGAATAAGTCTGAATGTAATATTTTACACAAATCAAATTGACTAATTTCCTATGGCTCATATGAGTGGGAGCATGCAATTATTTTCATGAAAAATAATGACTAAACTCTTATGTTTTACAGTGAAATATTAAAGACAATTTTAAAGATTTCTGGGTGATACTAGGTTGTAACCTGTGCGTTCACATGTTTCACAGTTGACATGGTGTTCAGGGTGTTTACTAGGCCTTAATGTGCTGTTTCTGATTTTTAAGGCCTGCGCCCTCCAGAGGTTGCATTTGTTGGCTGCATATGTCATTAAGACTGCCTCATTGCCTCAAGTAACCATTATTTAGAAATCATTTACACTTCACAAGAAATAATAGTCAGTTTAGTAATGGTTACTTTTCAGAAACTATATGTATGTGACCGATAAATGCAATATATATTCAGGGCACTGTTAGCCTGTTTGTGTTTCCTATGCAGATATGATCCTGTGTTTTGTTTACTGACCACTGCACTGCGCTCTCTCTGCCCATTTGCAGGGAGCTGAAAAAAAATCTCATTCTCTCTCTCTCTCTTCGTTTCTCATTAAAAACCAATGAGGCATTGCACAACCATTTTCAGGCTCCGTTCCTTTGTTGGAACCACCATCTGAAGGTGTCCCCTCCCCCTTCCCCTAAACCAAACCAGACCGGTCTGGATAATGAATTATGTAATGCCTGCTTTTGTAATCTTTGCCTCGTCTGCCTCCCGGCCGAGAGAAGACGCAGAGAGAATTACAGGCGGTGAATGTGTTGCATTAGGGATAACAATCACAATAAGGGCTCCACAAAGCTGTTAAATAAACGTATTAACCTCAGAGACACTGGATGGTTTTACTAGGATTCCTGCAAAATGGTGTCACCTTGGAGTCCCTCTGTGTGTGTTAATATTAGTTCATCAGAAAAAAATAAACCAAGGTCAGAGAACTACTAGAGGACTAGTTGCTATATACTGCAAGTCCAGATTGTGGTTTATTATGCCCAAGCAACAGCCTTACAAACAGGATGGAAAAGTCTTACAGACATGTTAGATGACTAATAACTTTTCACTCTGTTTTTAATTTCAATTTTGCTCATGCATGTCACAATAAAATGTTGTTCCAAACCTGTATGAATTTATTTCTACTGGGGAACACAAAATAAGATATTTCAAAGAATGCTGGTAACCACACCCATTTCCCTCTGGTAACTTACTTTGTTAAAAATATAAATCAATAAAACAGAAAAGGTTGATTAATTTTTTTTGTTTTTGTGTACATAATATATTGTATGTGTGTATAATATATACACACATATATACATAAGAAAAATGCATGTATATATGAAGAGTTTATTTTCAAAAACAAATAACTCTGTTTTTAAAAACATTCAAAAATCTTTGCCAACTCCAAAATGCCGTGTCGACAAGACGCCATGGGAACAAATCCAGTGGATGGGGTCGGAGATACAGTCCATAAAAACGGTCAAATGTGTGGGGGGGTGGACCACCCTGCAGTATCACAAATATGCCAGCAGGGCCTTTGAGGCCACCACACCTCGTGTTGAGTGCCTCGGCTGCTCTGTACTGGACACATACAATTTAGCTTCTGCTGACCAGATTCCCTGAGGTGTCAACGTATACCTTGGGACTTGGGCAATTTTCACTTCAGGGCATACAGTTTCCTCATAGATGGAGCTCTGGATTGGAGGATCATCTTAACAACCTAGGCTGAGAGACCTGCGGCTGCCATCAGACCCAGCTATCTCTGAAACTGCTTGGCAGTGAGTGACCAGCCTTCTTTTATTCTTACGACTGCAGTGAGGATCGAGCCGATCTGAGCAGGTGTCATTCGAACCTGCGTCCTGGTCGAATCCCACTCCAAGCCTAGATAAGTGGTTCTTTGTGCTGGAGAAAGCACACTTTTCTTGCCATTCAGTCTCAACCCCAAACGTTTCATGTGAGCGAGATCAACATCTCGATGTCTGCTTGTTTCACTTGGTGACTGTGTTAGGATCAGGAAGTCGTCGATATAATTGAGTATGCGGATGCCCTGGAGTCGCAGAGGAGCCAGTGCTGCATTCATACACACACTTCGTAAATGTACGGGGTGAGAGTGCAAGGCTGAAGGGGAGAAACCCAAAATTGGTATGCTTTGGCCCCAAAAAAGAATATCAGGAACTTCCTGTGAAAAGGATGGATCAATATGTGAAGTATGCGTCTTTTAGATCTATCGTGACAAACCAGTCCTCAGACCTGATTTGTGACACGACCTGTTTCACAGTGAGCATTCTGAACTTCAGCTTCATCACTGAGTGGTTCAGTAGCCTGAGATCTAAAATGTGCCTCAGCCCTCCATCCTTCTTTGGAACTATGAAGTAGTGACTGTAGAACCCACACTCTTTCTCGTGAAGAAGTTTCTACTTCTTGTTTCATCACCAGAGTCTGCTAATATGGCTAAAACGCCCGCAAATTGTGGCAGGGATCATCCCAGAGGGGGCTGCCCTCTGAAGCCCTGAATCACATATCTCAGGGCTTATTTGCAGGTTCTACAAAACTTCACTGGTTTGACTTCCGGAGTGAATGATGGTGCTGTTAGCTGCCGCTGCTCTTGGGGAGAAAATTGTATTTTATTTTTTTTATTTAAAATTTGTTTTAATTTTTGCCTAAGCTACCTGACTCTCCAACTCCACTACAGCCAAAGTATATTTTAGCTACAAATTGTAGTGATTTTCTTGCATCTGTTGCTACTGGTCGATGGTGTGTGTACCTTTTGACTGTCGTCCATGTGAAACACCCCTAATATGAAAGCGCCTCCAAGCGCCAGCTTGGAAATACCTTTTATTTGTGTAAAATACAGTCATTTTGGCCGACGAAACCTTGTCCAACACGGAAGTTGGTGCGGATTGTTGACCACAGCGTTCTATCCAATCTAAAAAGATAGGTATCAGGTCCTAGTAATCGATCCTAGTAAAAACAACCTATTATTTGGATTGCTTAACATCCGCCCGCTATCTGGTAAAGGACCTCTGCTACTATGCTCCTATGTCTGTCTTACTGTAAGTTGGACTTTTTCTATTTAACTGAAACCTGGCAGAAACAAGCTGACTACTTTCATCTGAATGAGTCTGTTCCTCCGGGTTATGCTTTTATTTATAAATCCCATGCTACCGGCCGGGGTGGGGGTCTTGCGATTCTTTATAAGGAGAAATGAAAAGTATCACAATTGACTATGTCCACATATTCATCCTTTGAATGTATTGCCATAAAGATAAACAGAGCAATACCAACTATTCTTATTACTATTTATCGCCCCCCAATAATAATTCAAGTTTTTTATTTACATTTTCTGAGCTTTTAACTGATCTGTGTGCCATGTCTTCCAATGTAATCATGTTGGGTGATTTTAACATTCATATGGACAATCTGAGAATCTAGCTTGGACAGTTTTGGCTTGCAGCAGTTTGTGAACTGTAATGGCAATTTTTGAAATTTGCTAATTACATACAACACACTGATTGACTTCTCAGTGTGGTGATAGATCAGCACTGTGGGTTTGACAAGCCTTTACTGATCGTTTCCTTTCCTTGCTCCTTTCAGGTTCCTCTTCGTCGCCTGGACACAGTGAAGGAGAACCGGTTGGTAACTTTGGTAAACTTATCTGTGCATTTCAGGTGATCTCCAGCTCTCAGTTTCAGGTGGGAGTGAGGCAGGTTCAGATCCACATGCTCAGTTAAAAGCATCCTGGATCCTGGGATTCATAGTGCAGGTAAGCAATTCAGGTAAGTACACGGGTAAGTATAGGAAGAGTTCAGTATCTTACGATCCTTCTGGTCATTGGCTTTAGAGTGCTCAGTGCAGGTGAGTGTGGTTCAACTCCTCTTTGTCTTTGGTTTAGCAGGATACTCTGTGGCATATAGGTTAGATTCAGACTGAGGCAGAAGGATAAAGAGGTGTGGGAAGTTACCTTGATCACCAACCAAGAGCTTCTGAACTGTTTGGCTTTTATACAGGGTACCTTATTGCCCCCAGGTGATCTCAATTAATACTCTGGTGACTGAGAACGAGCTATCGTGAAAGGCTGATCCTGGACCAGCCAACTGTGGTGGCATCTTGGAGGCCATACGGGGCAGAGTCACAGGTTGCCTCCAGGGTGGATCAGAAGCATTGGCAGGCCATGGTGGATAAGGGGCCTTGGTAGACCATGGCGGATCCGGGGCCTTGGGAGGCCATGGTGGATCTGGAGCCTTTGGAGGCCATGAATCCGGAGCCTTTGGCTGTAGTGACTCATGGGCAGCCCTCGGCTGTGGTGACTCATGGGCAGCCCTTGGCCTCTGGTGACTCATGGGCAGCCCTCAGCTGCTGCGGGACCCTGTAGCCCCCCCAAAAAATTTTCTTGGGGAGGCCTCCTACCTCTCTGGGCTGATATTCTAACAGTGTGATTTCGGGCTGTGGCACTGGCTCTGGCTCTGGCAGCGTGAACTCGGGCTGTGGCACTGGCTCTGGCTTCCTGGGTGAGGGTCTGGAGGAGAGCCAAATCCATGCCACAGCCTTTTATACAGGATTCCTGATTGCCGCCAGGTGATCTCAATTAATAGTCTGGTTACTGAGAATGAGCTATTATGAACAGCTGATCCTGGATCAGCCAACTGTGCAGGTGTGACAGGTTACTAGTCAAGTCAAGTCACTTTTATTTATATAGCGCTTTTAACAATACAGATTGTAGCAAAGCACTGAACATTATCAAATAGGAGAACAGAGTGATGGTAATTTCTATCTTGCACTCTACGAGAGTAAACTGTTTATTTATCAAATGCAGAGATGGTCTCTGTAATCAAAATGATGATAATCACTAGAAATCAAGTGTCCCCAACTAAGCAAGCAAGAGGCGAAAGCGGGAAGGAACCAAAACCCCATCCATGAGAGAATGGGGGAAAAAACCTTGGGAGAACCAGGCTTACTTGGGTCCAGTTCTCATCTGGCCGGACACCCAGAACGTAATTTCCTGTTCAGTTTTAAACACATGTTAGATTCTGTAAGGACTTATAGTGTGTGTGCATCTGGATCCAGCGATCTGTCCACAGATGATGCCAACCCTGGATCAAGACACAGCACTACCAAACTCCGCCACTAATTTATAATGTTCCTTGTCTGTTTGATTACGTTATTAATTGATCTTTACCTCACATCTATGCCATATCTACATGTTCAAGCTACTACTACATATACTGTAAAACATTACCTTGATGTAAAGTTGCTTTGTAATGATATGTATCATGAAAAGCACTATACAAATAAATTTGAATTGAATTAAATATGTGCCTCAGCCACTCATCCACGCCACTCATACTTCTTTGGCACTGGCCACCCAGGGGCCAACAACACCCTCTCACTGCTAAAAGATCTTTTTGTGGCCTGATATGGCGAGGGATGTGAGAAGGTTTATGCGAGGATGTAAGGATTTTGAGATGTCGAAGAGCCCATGTCACATGCCACCTGGTAAACCTTTTCCCTTCCTGTTCCGAATTGCTCACGTTCACACCTAGGGGTGGAATTTATGATGGAGTTGTCGCCATTTGAGGGTACCACATGCACTAGTTATTGTGGACCGATTTTCTAAATTCTGAATTTTGTTACCAGCCATGGAGACTGCAGAACTGTTATTCAATCATGTGTTCTAGTATTATGGTATCCTTTCCTTTCATCTCTGATAAGCCCCGGGTCCAGAGAAACCTTATGGCTGTCGATTACTGGTTTCAAGAGAGTGAGAGGGTCTGGGACACTGCGCACCATCACCTTCAGCGGGCAGTGAGCAGACAGAAGAGTAAGGCAGATCTATGCAGATCAGAGACACCCAGCTATCAACCAGGTCAAAAGGTTTGGATCTTAACCCAGGATATATTCGTCTGCACCTGCCCTGCAGAGAAGCCAGTCCCAGATTTGTTTCTCCCTTCACCATTCTTGAGCAGGTTAACCCTGTCCACTACAAAGTCCAACTCCCTCACAAAGATTCATCCCACTTTCCATGTGTCACTCCTCAAAACCATTTCATGAACCTGTCTCTCTCTTCACAGAGCCTGGCCGGACAGAATTATGGAGGAGGGATTCATAAATAAAGTTAAGGAGATTCTCGAGTCACAATGCCGTGGTGGTCGTTTAGAATATGTTGTTTACTGGGAAGGTAATAGACCAGAGGAACGGTCATGGGTCCCACAAGATGACATCCTAGATTTTACATTGATGGAGGAATTCCATGCTACTCATCCTGACAATCCAGCACCCTGAGAACGGGATAGACCACCGCGGTTAAGGTTTTTAGGGGTACTGTCACAGATCTGTCAGGCTCTAACAACACCCAATCACAGCAATTGATTGACCAATCCGTCCAGCGTTTAGCACAATTAGTGTATTTTAACATTTTGCCTTAATTTGTGATCAGCGAACTAATACAAACTCTAATGTTTCTTTCTTCGTAAAACTAAGGTAGCTTAAGCTCTGAGCAAAATGTGACTTTACAAAACACAGTACACAAAACAACAATCCTTAATAATGAAACACAATTTTATTGAACTATTCTACTGTATAAAACACTAACATTCACATTCACTCACAGTTCTGAGGATGGAAAGTAAAGGTTCACTAAAATTCCAAAGCACTTGCTAGAAGTTTGTTGTGAGTTGGTGGTGCTTTGGAGCTTTTAGCAGTAAGGTAAACAGTTTGTTGAGATCTGAGAGAAGGAGGAGGGCACAAATGGGATGCGCTGTGGCACGGTCGGTAAAGCAGGCTAGGTTGCACTTCTCTGAGTTGCTCCGCTGGTTCGCCGTGGCCGTTCCTTCTTAATGCGTTGGATGATGATCTTTGTTGTGAAGAAAGATGCACAAAGTAGATGTTTTTCCTCACATCTTTCCGCACATGCAGAGTAATGCACACGCATAACCTGTGAAATTGGTTCCACCCCACGAGGGGAACTTCCAATCAGTTCAGTGCTGCAGGGCAGGTCTTCGCCCCGAGTGGTTCCCTGTCATGCATAATTTAACAAATTAACGGACTCTGCTTTGCGCAACTTTCAGACTTTCTTTTTTTATCATTGAGAAATAAAGAACAGGCATATTGGCATGAGGTTTTGAATGAATGTAAATCTAAGTGTCATCAGCATTAAAGTGAAAATTAAGACCCAGTGTTCTTAAAAGTTGTTCTAAACAAAAGATATAAATGTCCCTGGGGGACACCAGAGTGCAAAGCAGCAACTTCAGACCTGCATCCACCCATTATCACAAACTGCTTGCGATCAGATAGATAAGGACTTCAACCACTTCAGTGCTGTATCAGACAGTCCAAATACAGTCTCAAAACGAGAGATTAAGACAGAATGATCAATAGAATCAAAAGTGGCACAAGAAAAGTTAGATCAAGAAGAATCATTATAGATAGACTGCCAGAGTCAGAAGCCCTTAACAGATCATTGGTGACTTTTACTGATGCTGTTTCAGTGCTGTGGAGTTGTGGAATCCAGATTGAAGTGGTTCAAGAAGATGATTAGAAGAGAGATGTAAAAGCCAGAGGTGTCAAGTAAGCATTATTTGTTAAATGTATGTGGATTTTTCTTACCTGCCTCAGCTCCTTGTTTCATTAAATGTTCTTATTATTACAGAGATGGCATTCACCGTGGGGCTCGTCACACTCGTTCTCAGAGGCCCGCCGTTCGAGGACTTCATGTCTGAGTTCCCGAATCATGGTCTGAAGAGCTGTGACATGCTGGTTTCAGTTTTGCGGCCAGGAGTGCCGTGTGAAATCCTCACGCTTCCCAGTCTGCATCATGATGGTGAGGGTTGGCACGGGGATCGAGCCGTGGCCTACCAAAGGTCCAGAACCTCTATGGTATCTGGAAGCTGTTCCTAAGTTTGCTCCTCTGTTCGCTAGTGTTTGATCCTCTGCCAGCCGTGCCTACCATGTGTCTTGTCTTGATTATTGTCTGTATTTAAGTCACGCTCTGTCTTCTATTCAATGTCAGTTGTTAAATGTAGTATGTGGATTGTCTTACCTGCGTCAGCTCCTTGTTTTATTAAATGTTCTTATTACTGGAATTCCCTGTCTGTGCCTCTCTGTCCGCTGAGAAGCGAGACGCCACAAATTGCAAAAATAAATACCTGGAAACAAATTTAGGCATTTTTAATGGGTCACAGTTATGTGTCAATTCAAATATAATTTAATTGCTATTTCAATTACCCTGTCGGTTAATAATGGCTTAACAACAGAGTACAAAACAAAAACGTATTAAACATTTAAATAACATTTTTATGTAGGCCTATACAATATAATAAGTTTTCTTTTTTGTTTGTTTGTTTCTTTCTTTCAACTGATGAAGAACAGGCTACTATTGTGCATATAATTTGTGCAGTAGGTAAGATTACATATAAAAACTGCTCAAGGCCAAAACATTTTTTGCCATACACCAAAACTTATGCAACAGTCACATAATGTGCAATGACGTATGCACACCATTTCATCAGTAAAAGGCCAGTTGGATGGAAACAGGCTGGAGACAGCAAATTTCACTTTTTTTGCACTATTTTTTTTTTTTATATATAACAAAACAGCGTAAAAACTGGATGGAAACTAGGCTAATGTTGTGATAAGTAGGCTAACTTTGTAACTCTTTGTTACACTTTGTTACACATCAGCCTAATGCTTAAATCAGGAGCTCATCCACTTCCTCCGCTACTACTGCCACCGTAATCAGGAGGACTGGAGCCTATACCTCCTCTGGGCAGAATACGCCCAGATCTCGCTCCGGAAGCAGGCCACGGGAAGGACACCTTTCCAATGCGTCCTGGGGTTTCAGCCACCTCTCTTCCCCTGGTCCAGGGAACCTACGGAGCTCCTGTCCATCAATCACTGGCTCAGGCGGAGCAAGCAAACATGGGACGCCGCTCACGTGCAGTTGCAACAAGCCATTCGCAGGGTGGCCTCTCAAGCCAATCGATGCCGCCATCCTAACCCCACTTATGAACCCGGCCAGTGGGTATGGCTTTCCACCCGGGACCTCCGTCTGCACCTTCCTTGCTGCAAGCTCAGCCCGAGGTACGTGGGTCCTTTCAAAATTCTCAGACAAATCTCTTCTGTGTCTTACCGCTTACAATTACCCCAGAGCTATCGTATTTCAAACACCTTTCACTCTTCTCTGTTAAAGCCCGCTGCTGCCCCGGACGGGGAGGGGGACCAGGACGAGGAGGCACAAACCGCTCCTCTGTGGCCCTCTCCGGCCATCAGCAGCGGGAACCTTCGCCTGAATATTAACGTTCCCACCCGGACTCTTTTGAACCACGTACCTCTGCGTTTTTGCACCGTTTAGCCAGTTCCCCAGACTATTTAAGCTCGGCCTTTTGCTCCAACAAGTCGCGAAGTCTTGATTTGCCCCGGCCATCGTTACTGAGCGTTCTACCAGTGTAACAGTGGATCGGGGTGATGGAGGATCGGGGCCGTGGTAAATTTGTTCTTTAGTTCCTGAAAGGCCTTGTCACATTCAGGACTCCAGGGTAGGCGTTTGAATGTTCCCATGGTCAGTGCGGTCAGAGGGGCAGCACTCTGGCTGAATTTTTGAATAAACCTGCGATAGAAGTTGCCGAACCCGAGGAACCGCTGTAGGTCTTTTAGGGTCTGGGGCCTGGGCCAGTCGACTACTGCTGCCACCGTCGTCTCGTCCATGGCCATGCCATCTTGGCTGATTATGTAGCCGAGGAATGACACCCTTGTCTGGTGGAACTCGCACATACTGAACTTGGCGTGGAGCTGGTGCTGGATGAGACGTTGAAGCACGGCCCGGATGTGACTGATGTGCGTCTTGAGGTCCACAGAGAAGATCAGGATGTCATCTATGTAGGTGATGACGAATCGGTGAAGCATATCCCTGAATATTTCATTGACTAAGGCCTGGAAGACTGAAGGGCTATTGGACAGTCCGAATGGCATAACGAGATACTCATAGTGCCCTGTGGTCGTGGAGAAGGCCGTCTTCCACTCGTCCCCCTCACGAATGCGCACAAGGTTGTAGGCGCTTCTAAGGTCCAGCTTAGTGAAGTAATGAGCACACCGCAGCTGCTCCAGGGTGGAGGGCACTAATGGTAAGGGGTAGCGGTATTTAATGGTAATGTCATTAAGAGCTCGGTAATCAATGCAGGGTCTCAATCCTCCATCTTTCTTCTTAACAAAAAAGAATCCTGCCGAGGCGGGCGATGTAGACGGACAGATGAAGCCCTTGGCCAGCTCCTCTCTGATATATTGGTCCATGCACTCAGTCTCGGGTTGTGACATCTCATAACAATATTAAAATATGCTTAAATTCATTTAATCTAAATTCAATCTAATTTTAGTGTTTTTTTTTTTTTTTTTTTTTTTGGTGGCACTAAACGCCGTTAAAGTAATTCTTCACAACCCTCTAATAAAAGCTCTTGCTCTGCAAAAAAAATTGAGCTTGCTCTTTTGACATTTCTTCAACCAATCGAAGGGGTTGTGATCAGTGTTTCTATTATCGATACATGTCACCTTTTAAACCAACGCACAGATGCACAATAATATAAATACATACATTTTAGACAAAATAATATATGTATTTGCTCTACTTCACCCACAAAAATGTTGCTCTCTGAGCAACATCAAGGTGTTTCCTGAATTAATCACCCATTTAAATCATTTGCAATCATTTCAATTGCAATGATTCCACTTATTAAAATTGATTGATGCCACCTGCTTGCAGTTTCAAGTATGTATTTAAATGTATTATCACATATTATCACCCCCATAAAAGGTAAAACTCAGTTTAAACATAGTTTAATTTCTATGACAGCTTGTCAAGGTCAGCTGGAGGTGCCAGCTCAGGCCACTGGATGGCACTCCAGCACCCAGCAGACTATCTGTGTTTTATGTCTGTTTTCATTCAGGGACTCTCATCAAAGAACTCATGTCTCCGCCCACTCATTGGTTGTCTAGGTGTTTCATTGTTTGTAGCTGCCCACTGACCTAGATTCATGTGTATAAAACCCAGAAGTGTCTGTATGTTTGTACGGTTCGTTGTTACGTTTCATTCGTGTTCCCTGTATCCATTCGTGTTCCCTGTATCCTGTTGTTCTGCTCATTAGATTACCCGTTATTTCGACCTTTTGCATTGTTTTCAACTCTGTTTTTGCCTGTGTCTCCACTATCTCTGTCTGCTGGCGCTCGATTATTATTACCCTGCCTACCCCCGCAGTTCCCAAACCACAAAGTAGGGGGTTGAAGCCTGTTTTACAGTATGGCAAACCATTAATGCCATATAAAACTCTACTGGTCCCGGTTACTCAGCCCAAGAGACTGTTTCCTGTGTGGTCAGCTCCCATAACACAGCCGGGGGGGCTGTACCACGCCCAGTTGGTCCCAGTTTTTCAGCTCATGGAGCTGTCTCTCATTTATGTGAACCCTGAAAGGTTAGCTACGGGCCCTGACCTCATCATTCAGCGCAAGGTGCTGTGTGATGTCCAGTTCGGCCCGGCTACCCAACCAGTCACCAAGAGACAGCTAGGGGAGCTGTCTGCCACGTCAGTGGTACCCAAGTCGCCCACAGAGGGCGCCGTTCTCACCACTCAGCGAGAGGGGCTGGGTGATGCTCAGCCGGTTACCGTACGACAGCTAGGGGAGCTGTCTACCATGCTCGTTATCCCCGAGTCACCCATGGAGGGCACTGTCTCCATCACTCAGCGAGAGGGGCTGAGTGATGCTCAGCCAGTTACCACACGACAGCTAGGGGAGCTGTCTACCACACCGGTGGTTTCCGAGACACTCGCAGAGGACGCTGGCACCATCACTCATCGAAAGGGGCTGAGTGATGTTCAGCTGGTCACAGGGCTACAGCGAGGGTCGCATGGTATGAGGGGCCGTGTTCTACCCGGTTGTTCTGTTTGGTTCCAGTTACGCAGCCTGCGAAGCTGCAGAAGGCCCCTTAGTAAGTCAAGCCAGTTAGAAACAGGCATGAGACCCGTAGCACGACATGAGGGGTCGTGTCAAGGTCCGTCAGTCCTGGTTCCACAGTCTGACGAATTAACTAAGGCCTGTGACCCTGACTCATGGTGGCCAGATCCGCCAGACCCAGTCTGTGATCCGAAACCTTCGTGGCCAGATCCGCCAGACCCGGGTCATGACCCAGTGTCGCTGAATTCACCCAAGCTCCACGAGACCTTTGAGGCTCCATGGCCTGAACCTCAAGAACCGGTGTATGGCACAGAGACTCCATCGGGTCCACCAGAGGCTGCACTACTTCTGGAGATGTCGGTTTCGGCCGAAGAATCACCAGAGGCCTCTTTGGTGGCTGCACAGCCCACGGAGGCCCCCAAATCAGGTTTCAGTCGGTCTGGGAGGGCATCCTCTTTGTTGGCTCAGTCTCGAAGGGTGATGTCAGCATCTGTCTGGTCTCGAAGGGCGTCTTCATTCCCTGTCTGGTCTCGTAAGGCGTATTCACTTCCTGTCTGGTCACGAAGGGCGTATTCATTCCCTGTCTGGTCTCCAAGGGCTTATTCACTTCCTGTCTGGTCACGAAGGGCGTATTCATTCCCTGTCTGGTCTCCAAGGGCTTATTCACTTCCTGTCTGGTCACGAAGGGCGCATTCAGCACCGCCCAGGAGGACGTCACCTCCACCTGCGCTGCCCCGTTGGGCCTTTGTGCCACCTGCTCCACCTGCTACCCCGCCCTGGTGGGCAGTCCCTCCAGCTCCCAAGTCTGGGCGTCTGGAAGCCGCCCCTTTGGGGGGGGGCTATGTCAAGGTCAACTGGAGGTGCCAGCTCAGGCCACTGGATGGCACTCCAGCACCCAGCTGTCTGTTTTCTTTCAGGGACTCTCATCAATGATCTCATGTCTCTGCCCACTCGTTGGTTGTCAAGGTGTTTCATTGTTTATTGTCACCCACTGACTTAGATTCATGTGTATAAAACCCGGAAGTGTCTGTATGTTTGTACGGTTTGTTGTTAGTTGTTACGTTTCATTCGTGTTCCCCGTATCCTGTTGTTCTGCTCGTTGGATTACCCGTTGTCGATTTCTGCCCCGACCTGGACTTCCCCTCTGCTTCTCCCCAAGGACTCTGTTAACCGGTATTTCGACTCTTTGCATTGTTTTCGACTCTGTTTTTGCCTGTGTCTTCACTATCTCTGTCTGCCAGCACTCAATTATTGTTACCCTGACCCTGAGACTTTATTAAATTACAGTTGCACATAAACTCGCTGCTACTCCTGAACTCATTCGTAACACAGCTGTGAACTGACCAGTGAACACCACACAGAATATGCAAAATACTGTATATAAATTTTTTTATATACACGGTAGTCCACGGTAGTCCTTAAAATGTCAGCTCAACACAGACAAAATATTGTCTAATTATTTTTATCTGCAAATTCACAGAAAATACTGAGATATAATTTTTGTCAATATCTCAGACCCCTATCTCTCGGTTACCTAAAGTTACTCCTTATTGATCTTTGAATTATTTATCTTATAAATTATTTATTTGCTTTCCCCCAGGGCATCCAAGATGTTGCTGATTTTTTCCTTTTTTAGAACAAAAACAAAGGTTTTTAACTGTTGCTGTCTGTCAGTCATATAATGCAAGTCAGTGGAAACCAAACCAAACCAAACCAAAACAAAAAATATACAGAAGAAACCAGATTAAACCCTATATTTAGATGTAATCAGTCAATAGAAAATGTAGAGATTGTATAAAAGGAGAATTATATAACTGTACAGTATTTTTACACTATTGTTATAGATTTGATAATTTATTAAATTGTGGCTGTGTTCAGTTGTTACATCTGGTGCTGGCAGATGATGAAAAGTGCAGGAGAGGTAATATTCCAAAATAACATAAAGTCCTTTTAATGATAAAGGCAACCGTAGAGAGGTTTCAAACATACAACTCGTAACAAAAACACATGCAACGATAATGACGGACAAATACTGAGACACAGGGAGCAACTTAAGAAGGGAAGACAATCAACATTAATAAACTAGACACACCTAAATAGAATCACTAATTAACAGAACTAGGTCATGGGGAGAAAACACATGGGGAGAAAATTACAACAAAGAACATTAGTGAACGTAATCCCTCCCGGATAGGCGTGACCTTACACCGTAAATGACAACAGAGGAGGGAGGGCTCTGGAGGAGGGCATGGCAAGAAAAAAAATAAAATGGTGAACAGGAAAACACAGAAAAATAGCCAACAAAATATCAAGGTCCATGGTGGAGAGGATGGTGGAAGTAGCCACGGAGTAGACAGTATGAGGAGGCAGAGGGTGATCAAGAGACCAGCACTGCAGAGACCCCAGGGCGGAGTTGATGGTGGGAGAAGCCATGGAATGGAATGGGTGACGACTCCAGGGGAGGAGTTGAGTCCAGAGGCGAAGGATGGTCGACTCCTGACCAAGGCAGAGCCGGAGGATTGAGGAAGCTTGGTGGAGCTGGTGGGCCATGGTGGAGACGAGGGAACTATGGGGCAAGGCGGAGCTGATGGGTCGGAGGACCGAGGTGGAGTCCAAAGTTCGACGGCTGGAGGCGGAGACAGGGGATTTTCAGGACCGCATGGTGCTGTTTTGAGAGTGAGCTGAGGGACTGACAGGAACCAGTGGCGATGAGGTGAGGTGAGTAACTGGCATGAGAGGAGGTGGGCGAGGGAGGCTGGGAGGGAACACAGGGACACAGGAACTTTACGGAAACAGCGGAATTTCAAGGGAGCTAGGTACAAGAACCTCTCCACAACAGTCAATCAAATCCCCTTCAACAATACTAACAAGTTCCTTATAATACGGTCCAGAGCACAGTTCACGCTCTCCCTCAGTGGTGGAAATGTGGGTGGGGCTATCCTCCAAGCCCTCAATGTCCATTAAAATCCCCTCGGTGACGGACGCTGCTACCGGCTCACCGGGCCGAAAATGCGGAGCGGAATCCGCAGGGAATTGGATCCGTTCTGGCAATCCCTTGGTGGGCAAGTGTTCCTGGGCTTGGGCACTGGGCGCTCTCTCAGTGCTGGCTCGTTGAAGCGCTCGGTCATCGCGGGCTCGGAGAAGCATTTGTTCAGAGCGGGCTTAGAGAGGTGCTTGTGCACAATATAACAGTCAAAGTCAATCACACTTCTGTGAAATCAAACTGCCCACTTAGGAAGCAACACTTTCACAATCAATTTCACATGCTGTTGTACAACTGGAATTATGTTCTCAGCTGACATTGCCATCTGACTCCACTAGAGGTCACTCACATCTGCACTATCCTCACTATTCTCTCTTTAATGTACCAGACTCAATATACCAGAATGCACCACTTCCCTCACAACTGTTGGTCATCATGCACAATCACTCACTCATTATCTCCTGTATAAATACCAGTCTGTTTGTCATACCCTACAATCGACTACAAAATTATGCAGGTATCCAAGGTCAGGCTTTAAGATGGTTTAAATCATACCTGTCTCATCTCTACCACTTTGTTTATTTAAATGGGGTGTCATCGCAGTTATCACCAGTAAAGTATGGAGTGCCACAAGGATCTGTCC
>JAUYWG010000057.1:3361226-3375178 GCA_034779775.1 Enteromius afrohamiltoni | reverse complement strand
TCTTTAAGTTTTACAGCTGGGGTAAAAATATTTAGGCTATTTTTATTTTAAGTTTACACAGCCAAATTATGCTGGCTTCTAATGTTTGTTAGGTTATGTGCTACTTAACAGCCGTTTGAAGAAATATTATAAACTTTATTTTAACAAAAAAAACTAGGATGCTGCTGAATTAAAAATTGTTTTGTTAAAAATAACATTTGAATAAGATAACTGTGTTTAATTTGTTTGTTTTTTTTCCAGAGAGAGTGGGTCTGGTGGGGGTTGCGGGGCTTTAGTTGCCGTTGTTCTAAAGTAACGGGAGAAGCGCATCCACTGCTTTATGACTGGTACATAGTTTAAACTCGCATGCATTTTGTTTAGATAAACACAATTTGTAATATAAAATTTTATGTACACATATTTATGTATCTTATGTATATGTATGTACATTAAAAGGGTTAGCACAATTAGAGGGTAGGTAAATTTGGTTCCTACAAATAAATTTAGACAGTGTGACGCAGACCTCATTCTGATTTTGGAGACAATTTAAAAATCAAAAATACAAATGTGTGACTTGTTGAACACAGAGTTATTGACACCACATGTTGAAGCACACAAGGTGATTTGCTCACATCACAAGTCTAGTTTCCATTCAGTTTTTACACTGTTTTGTTATCGACAAAGACAATTTGCATTAAAAAATATTTGCATCCTTCATTTTAATTAAAATATGTCTTTTTATTTGATATGTGACGGGAAAAGAGAGGACTTAAGCATACAGAAGATTTGAACACCGGTCTTTGTATCAAAGGGCTTAATGGCGTTCATCCTACACCAGCCAAGACTTCAGTCATGTAATATTATTTTTTTGTCTACGCTAACCAGATGTGGGTTGAGCTAGTGTAAATGTCCTCTGCCAAGAAGGTGTTATATAAAATATGTGCAATTACAGAAAAAATGAAATAAAATAACATGATGTACGGAAATCGGTTTTAATTATATATTTATTTTATTGACAGATCTCATTTTTTTAAACCATATGCGTGACTAGCTTCTCGATGGGCTGGTGGCTGAATCTTTGCAGATGCTGTGAGATGTTATGAGGTGCTTGTAAGTTCGAGTCCAACCTTGATTGTTTTTTTGTTTTGTTTTTTTTCCATTAAGTAATCCTTATCATATCCGAAGATGTTAATCCACGATTGTCTATCAAGAATATACAATCAGTGTGCATTTATTTTGTGACTTCACGACAACAAATTCAGGGTCTCTGCAATAGCGTTAAGCGACTGATTGAAGCACTCCTTTGCATGAACTATACAGACTGCTCACAAGTCAGATGGGAACACTTGACTGTTGCCTTCAGCCGTTTATATGGAAATTTACTGTTATGATCCAAATGTGATTTGACTGTAAAATTCTACTGTTTTTCTTTGTAAGAATACATTTTTCCCAACAATGATAGTTTTTTTAAGGACACGTAAGGTTACTAATACATAGCAATTGCTTTTAATTAAAGGAAAATTACCTTTTTTTCAGTAACACACATAATCAGTTAAACAACAGGTAAAATGTACATTTGGTGTCAATGCATGCATTTGTATAGAAATTCATAGTTCTGATCAACCAGGGATTTTACTGTAAAATTCAACAGTTTTTTCTAAAAAAAAATACATGTATTTTTTACAGTGTAGTGAATATACATGGTAACTCCTCAGGAACTGCCCACTTAATATAAAGTGTAACATTCTGGACACCAACCACAATTTATATGTAAAGCCTAATTTACTGCAATTATATGCTAAATCTCATTGTCTATCTCATCTGTTGTCACGGTTCTCCATTAATGTCTCCGCCCCCCTTGTATGTTGCCATAGCCACTCATGTCTAGTCTCCTCCCACTGAACTAGTTTTATGTGTGTATAACCCGGAAGTCTTTGTATGTTGCCACGGTCCATTGCACTGTCGATTTGTCTTGTTTTTCCACCTGCGTTTCCTTGTTTCTACTGTCTATTTAGATTTATTATTGACAACCTCTGCTCGTGTCTGGATTATTGCCTTTGCCTTGCCCCTTGCCACAATTTAGTTTATGACACTCACAACATGATGCTGTCATTATTTTTATGTATGTGCAAGCAGCTTATTACAACCAAGTTATGTTTCAACATGTGGGGTCATTTTTTGAAGGAGAAAGCTTTATCCTTGTTCAGTGTATTTGCTGTTTTTCAAGTTATCACATATTATATTGTCAACATCTTTGTTTAAACAAGATTTCTCTTAGTCTACTTTAAGCTTCACCTTACAGTTAAATTAATTGTTTATGATGCAGATGGATAGCATGAAATGTTTTGTTATCAACTCACTATGAAGGTAAAAATTAATTTATTTCTCAGTGATGTGTATATTTGAAATTTGTAACAGAAGCCAAATGATTAAGCTAACATTTCATCAAGTTTATTTTATTAATTAAATTTAGTAACATTTATTTTATAAATGTATTTTGTTTCTGCTGATGGTGACAGGGTGTAAAATAAAGCAACAAAAATCATCCCTTTTTCCATTAAAACAAAATGTCCCAGTAAGGTGTTCTTTATTACATCAAGAAAAGTTCAGACTGTTATATATGCATTTACTCTTAGCTGTGCTATCAAACTCATGTTGACGTGTCAGTCAAGAGCAACCCAAGCATTTGTAGCCAGCTGGCCTCTCTTCCTGGTCACTGTGTGTTTAAATGCCGCCTGTTTTAAATAGAAACTTCCTTGCTGGTGTGCGAGTCAGGCCCGACTCTCTGAGGAACACCACCAGGGGCTCGCAGACGGAGTATTTCAACACGTCGGCAGAACATGACAGAAATTAGCCAGGCGTGACGGGAAAATACAGGGGCGTGAAATTAACTGCAGCTCTCTCGACAGGCATCTTCCCCCGCACATTGTGTCGTTACCCACTGATGTATTAATTTGTATGTGTTTTCCTCTTAATAAACACTAGAGTACAGATTCGTACATACTATTGTGCATTTCTTTGAAGATTGTGGATTATTTTCTTGGTCCGTCAAATTAGTACACACATGCAGACCCTCAAGCTGGTTCTGTATTTAAAGACTTCAAAAGTAACTATTTTTATGCTAGGGATATTCGGTCAGTGATTGTCAGATTTATTTTCAGGTCAAAAGTGAGCTGGGTTCAGAACTCTGGGTTAACCAGATATAAATAGGTTGTAGGATTTGCATCATTAGCATAACCATCCTCACCAGTCAGATCATCGGATAATCAGAACTACTTTAAAGCTTTTCTTATTGTTATGCACATGTTAAGCACATGCACATACTCTTCTGCACTCATATGAAAGGTAAAACAAAAATGAATTTAATATTTTACGCTAACTGACTTTCTAGCTATTCAGCCCTTAAGACTACAGCAAATCATTTCAGACCTTTTGACCCTCTCAGGCCTTTAATCAGGAAAAATCTTTCCTAAAGACAAAGGGCCAAACAGTCATTAACCTCTCTAGAAGTGGCGCACAGGTGCTTGACAGGAATAATGATAAGGCAGAGCTTGATTTTAATGGAATATTGGCATCAATCTGAATATCCTTTAATAACATCACAGGTGACACATATACAGTACCTCTGCTCTGTTGTGGTTCCAAACAGTGGTCAACAATCTAGTCTTCTATCCTTATTTTGTCCCTTTCAAACCTTTAAACCTTTAAACCTGAAGCAGTAAAAGTTGATTATAACAAAGACAAACGAATTCCCAAGATGTGTTACTTTTGTACATAGTTTTAAATGGGGAAAAATGCATTGCTTAACATTACTAATCAATTGCAGGAAACTCTGCCTTCTGAATAAAATTGCCAATCGCTGATCTGTAATGTCAGCAAGTCACCGCATTTGCAGTTGGAAGTTACGGTTGCTATAGAAACATCAGCGTTCTGAGACGTGCACCTAGGGGTGCATTTACACTTGGCATTAACATGCAACCTGTATCTGCATGTTGTCCACATACACATTGAAAAGACAAGTGTAAACGCGTTTGTGATCAGAATGTTATCCAAGCTGTGTGTCCTAATGCAGAGGTAGTCGGGAACATGTTCTAATTGCATCTGTGTAATGTAAACACAATCCAGCCATCGTATCTGCATCATGTCACACAAAACCCAGTCCACTATCCTTTCCCCCTCATCAGTTTGTAATATAAAAAAAAACAAACACTTAACCACACCACTTAAGGGCGACTTTGCACCAATGCCAATTTTAACAGCAGCTTTTAATTAACCGTTATGTTCTCATAACACATTTTATTAACATACAATTACTGGCAAACATTGCCTACCGTGAATCAGAAGCTTGCTCTTCAAGGTTGTTGACATTACTCTTTTTTTATAAGTGTGCTGGTGACATAAAACATAATGTGGCTATAACGAATTGTGCTAAAAACACTGTAGCCAGAATGATTGACAGCAGCTCATCCAGCACGTTGTGGTGCGGTAACTTATTTGTAACTCTAATTAGAGCAGTCTCAGTACTATGATATGGTCTAAATCCTGACTGGAAATCCTCACAGATACCAATTTTCTTTAAGAAGGAATACAATTGTGAGGATACTACCTTTTCTAGTATCTTTGACAGAAAAGGGAGATTTGAGATACGTCTGTAATTAATTAAACCTTTGGGGTCAAGTTATGTTTTTTTAACGAGAAGCTTAATAACAGTCAGTTTGAAGGCTTTGGGGACATATCCATACAGTGTGGTTCGGAAAACGAAAAGCCATAACTGAATGACTTAATTTATCGTGCACTGTCGGCATCACAACTTTGCAGACAGTTTATGTT
The DNA here is from genome assembly GCA_034779775.1 of Enteromius afrohamiltoni. Lineage (NCBI taxonomy): Eukaryota > Metazoa > Chordata > Actinopteri > Cypriniformes > Cyprinidae > Enteromius > Enteromius afrohamiltoni. The sequence goes on along the minus strand of JAUYWG010000057.1, from coordinate 3,370,369 downwards.
CACATACAGCTACATGACACTCTGCATGAAAGATCATATTTGAAAAGGCATAATAGGGGCACTTTAAAGAGACTTAGGCTTTGTCCATATACCCACACTTGCAGTGCAGTTCCCTTAATGCACTCACTATCCGCTCCAGAGCATTATTTGTTAAGCATATCCCATTATGCATCAAGTTCTGGATATAAATCGTTATGTTTTTTGCCCAGATAATGAATATTTTGCTAAATTAAATTAACAAGTCTTAATTAAATTATTAAAGAAATAAATATATAAAAATAAATAAAAAACATATAATTAAATAATAAATAATAAATAGTTCTGTCTAAATAAAATAAGACAATACATTTAAATACAAATTGGTAACACTTCATAATAACTACACTCCATAGAATCCTTAGTTAAGCATTAGTAAATTTGTCACCATTTGTCACACCGTCATTAACTCCTGGAACCAGATCAATCACCAACAGACACCACCAAACACAGCTCGTCACAATGCAGACGAATGGCCAGACGGAGCGGAAGATCCAGGAGATCAGTCGCTACCTCCAAACCTACTGCCACAACCACCAGATTTCTTGGAGCCAGTAATTACCCTGGGCTGAGTATGCCCAGGGTAGGCACACATTCTTCTGCAAAGGGCAGTCCGGAGGCATCAAATGTGGGTAGACCCTCAATGATCCCCGACACCTGAATTCCAACCGGGCAAGCTGGTATGGCTCTCAAACAGGGACATCAAACTCCGGCTAGCCTGCCGCAAGCTGAGTCCCAAATACACAGGTCCATTCCCTGTGATACGCCGTATTAACGAAGTGACCTATGAACCGCAACTTCCACCTCACTACCGTCTTGCACCCACTTTTCATGTCTCATTATTAAAACATCACTTTGATCCTCTGTATCTTCCTTCAAAAGACTACCCGGAACACCTTCCTCCACCCAAGATTGAGACAGCGGAAAAAAACTACCATGTCCAGGAGGTCCTCAAGTCTAGGCTGGCGGAAATGGCAGCTCCAGTATCTGATCGAATGGGAGGGATACAGATGTTCTCGATGTTTTAGAAACACTAATGCAAAATGGAAAGGAGATAGAGAGAAGGTATGCCACCATCTGTCTTCATTAGTGTATAGTACCAAACTGAGACAATATGAGGGCATCGTGCACTGTGGGTGCAGTCACAGCAATCCCCTCATCGGATGCGAGCACCAGGAGACACTCGTAGAGGATGGGGTAATGTCACGCCGTCATCAACTGCTGAACCCAGATCAGTCACCACCGAACACACCCCGTCACAAACCACTGTTCCTGAATCAGTCATATTCACAAGATCACAGTCACCTGATTACTGAGACCTGTTTCCAATCACCCAGTCACTATAAAGAGGCAGCTCTGCCAAACAGTCAGCGGCTGAGCTCTGATGCACCTCTACCTACATGTCTACCTGAAAGCCTTTTTGCCTGGACTGAAATCCTTTGACTCTACAAAAAGACAGAGTACCCTTACTGCTACTATTACTTGCCTGTTGAGTCTGGTGGACTGACTGTATTATGAATGTCCATTCACTGTATGCCCGTAATGACATTTACCTGTGATACTTACCAGCTCTGATCCTCTGCATTGTTTATCTCCGCTTTTATAAATAAAGTTCTGTTTGATTCACAAGATCCTTTGTTTCTGGTGTTTACTTGGCGTGACACCATTGCTACAACATTAAGATGCATTAGAGAGCAGTTTACAAGTGCATATATAAATGCCTTGTTCTTGAGCATATAACATTTAATAATTGTTTAATAATTTCATTTTTATAATTTCTAAATTATTTGTTGAGTTGTCAGTGTTTAGTAAAAACATTCGTAAAGTCTAAGTAAATGATTAATACATTATTTAAATGTAAATAAATAAATATTTTTATTTAGACACGATAATAGTTGCTCAGTGCTTTATTAACACGTTCCTGCTGTAAAGTTAGGTAGTTATAAAGCATTTAGTAGTTGCCAGCCATCTGTTTTTTGAGCTCATTCAGTTATGTCTATTTATACCTTGTAAAGCATTTGCAAAGGAGATGTAAAGGCTCATTTATCTTTCAAAAAGAAAAGTTAAACAAACAAAACACAGAGGGATATAAAACACAGAAATATTTTTTCAAGATGCAAAAAATTAAACTGTGCACTTGATAAATGAAAAACAAACCTCTGCAATTTAATAGAATAAGAATAAAGTGTACAGTTGTACGGTTTCATTTTATTTATTTGGATCTTGAAATAAATAGTTCTGTATCCCTCTGTGTTGTGCTTGTTTATTTTTTTTGAAAGATAACTGAGCCTTTAAATCTTCTTTGTAATAGATATGCTTATAAATAAAACAAAGCATTTAGAGATGCATTTATTAACTGCTAAATAATGATTTTAATGTTTAATCAAACACACCTGCCTTTATCAATGAATAGAAGATATGTTTTTTTTCACTAAACTAAGAGGTGTCTCATCTACACACATTTATTAAATGGTGTGTTTGTGTGGGTGTCGGTGCACACAGAAATTCATTTAGATTTAAAGAGCGAGAGAGAGAGAGAGGGAGGGAGAGATTTCAACAAACCTTTATTATAAAAACATAAACGCATTTATCCAGACAATCCAATCAGAAAAAGCATAATTGAAAAAGAAAAAGAATAACTGAAACTCAAGCAAAAATAGGGGCAAAGACCAGGTTATTTTCGAAACCTTGCATAAAGCTCCACCATAGCACCAAACCAAGTCAAAAGTAATAAGATCATCCATAGCTTTATAATAACTAAAATCAATAACTATTCTAGATTTTACTGAATTAAAAAAGACTGTAAGTAAACTGTAACTCACATTCCGTTCAATTTTGTGTTTCCTAGTATTATAGATTATTATAGCTATTTTAGCTTGACCTAATAAAAAGTTCAAAAGTTGACATTTAAAATGTTTCCTCTGGTCGTATTTGACACCACAAATAAGTCTTAGTAGAAAAAGTCACACCAAAACACAAAAATAAATTTTGTAAAGCTGTAAACAAAGAATCAAGTCTAGAATGTAAAGGCTCATTTATCTTTCAAAAAGAAAAGTTAAACAAACAAAACACAGAGGGATATAAAACACAGAAATATTTTTTCAAGATGCAAAAAATTAAACTGTGCACTTGATAAATGAAAAACAAACCTCTGCAATTTAATAGAATAAGAATAAAGTGTACAGTTGTACGGTTTCATTTTATTTATTTGGATCTTGAAATAAATAGTTCTGTATCCCTCTGTGTTGTGCTTGTTTATTTTTTTTGAAAGATAACTGAGCCTTTAAATCTTCTTTGTAATAGATATGCTTATAAATAAAACAAAGCATTTAGAGATGCATTTATTAACTGCTAAATAATGATTTTAATGTTTAATCAAACACACCTGCCTTTATCAAGTAGAAAAAGTCACACCAAAACACAAAAATAAATTTTGTAAAGCTGTAAACAAAGAATCAAGTCTAGAACATTGCATGAAAGCATGAAATGCAGTTTCTCTCTGCAGACAGAATGGACAATCATGATCAACATCAGGATTTAAAACTGAAATAAAGACATTAACTGCAGTTAATGCACCATGCAATATTCTCCACCGCAGGTCCCCAAGTTTTTTAGTTTACGGTGACTTGTACAACGCTCTCCATTGAGGGTACTCACTCTCAAGAAGTTTAGCAACTGTCCGTTTTGAATGAAAGCCCAAACAACCAGCAACGACGAGTCAAAATTTTTAAAGTCTTTTCCTGCAAACTGTAATGAACCTTCAAGAGTTTTTACTTCAGAACAGAGGAGAATTCCATTTAGTGCAGGAAAGGGGCCTGCAACAGATATGTCCATGTGAGAACCACAGACTAAAGGCTCTTGTAGCAACCAATGTAAGGAACTTATGCTAAAAAGACTGCAGAACCATGAAAGCTGTAGATCTCCAGTTGGAATCCTGCACTTGTCCACTCAGAAGTCTCTGTACAAATTGCAGCCAAAAAGCTGCTGTTCTGCTCTGGAAATGCATAAGCCCATGACCACCCTCTTCCTTGGGCAAATACAAAACAGCCTTTGGAATCCAATGGAGTTCATCCCAAAAAAAGTTGATCAGAATTGACTGAATTTTAAATAGAAAGTTTGACGGAGGATCAACACACATTAACTGATGCCACAGGGAGGATGCTAGCAAGTTATTAATAATCAATGTATGGCCCCTATATGATATCTTTGGAAGCAAAAATTTCCATTTCTTTAAGGCAACCCTTTATTTTTTCAATAACTCCTTCAAAGTTTTTTTGTACAACAACTTCATTACCTAGAAACACTCACAAACACAAGATACTTGAAACCCTCCCTAGTCCAAACTAAGCCATCTGGGAGGTTTGGTTCTCCACTTACTCATCTCCCAACCAAAATGGCTTAGCTCTTAGACCAATTTACTTTAGTAAATGAGAACACTCTGGAGTTTTTTTAGCAATTTTAACAAGAAGTCAACATCGTTCTGAAAACTAATTAAAATATCATCAGCTTATGCTGATAATTTAAAAACATTTAGACATGTTTAGCGTTTGGATCCATTTGCGGCTTTTATTCAGAATGGTCAGACCGGCAGAGGTCGGTACACAGAGAGCAGATATGTCGTAGGCAATCAGGAATCGAAAGACAAGGTACAGGATTAAAAAAGCTCAGAATTGGTACCGGGAACTGACGCTGAGTTCGTGTTTAAATAGTCCATATAACGATTTGCACCTGGCGCTTGAATCAAGGAAGGTACGTGGGTGAAATAGAGTCCGGGTGGAAACGCTAGTATTCGGGAGAAGATTCCCGCTGCTGCGTTCCGGGGAGAGCCACAGAGGCGCGGCTGGTGACAGAGCCCCCCCACCTGCGAGTGGCTCCTGAAGCGAGATGCCTGGGAGCGCCAAGGTCTTCCACGAGGTCTGGGAGCTGGTTTGTTGGGATGGGTTTGGTGGAAGGTTTCCTTTAGAGTGGGGTACAGGATGTCGTGCTTATCCACGACCTCTCCTCCGGACCGTAGCCCTCCCAGTCAATGAGGTACTGTAAAAGTCTGCCTCGGCGCCGTGAATCCAGGATCTCGTGGACCTGGTAGATCTCCTCCTTGAGCAGGGAAACATGAAAGGTGGGTGAGATGATATTCAGCAGGTAATTCTAAGTGGTATGAGACAGGGGTTATTTGCTTGATGATTTTAAAAGGACCCACGTACCTTGGACTCAATTTCTTGCATGGCAGGTGCAGCCGGAGGTCCCGGGAAGGGAGCCAGACCCATTGTCCGGGCTCGTAGGGTGGATTGGGACGGCAATGACGGTCAGCCTGGGCTCTGAATCGCCGGATGGCGCTTTGGAGGTGGACGCGGGTGTTCTGGTGAGTGGATGACGTGCAGGCAGATCTTTTCGGAGTGAAGTGAGCTGGCTATCAAGGTGATCTCCTGAGTGCTTTGGGTGATCCTCCCGGACCCTATGGGTCGGCCGTCGAGGGCTGCCACCGACACCGTAGGAGCGCATACAACTTAATTTGGATTTGTGAAGGGGATGAATGGAAGACCGCTTTCTCCACACTACGATGGGCACTACGAATATCTCGTGATGCCCTTCTGCCTTTCGAACAGTCCTTCGGTGTTCCAAGCCCTCATCAATGACATCTTTAGGGACATGCTGAAAAGGTTTGTGGTCGTATACATTGACGATATCCTTATATACTCCGAGGACTTCATGACTCATGTTCAACATGTCAGATCTGTTCTCCAACTACTCATCCAGAACAAGCTGTACGCCAAGCTGTCCAAGTGCACCTTTCACCAGACCAAAGTAACCTTTCTGGGGTATGTCATTAGTGCCGAGGGCGTCGCCATGGACAATCACAAGGTGAACGCCGTAGTCAACTGGCCCAAACCGCAAACCCTAAAAGAGCTACAGAAATTCCTAGGATTCGCCAATTTCTACAGGCGCTTCATACGCAACTTCAGTAAGATCGCAGCCCCTCTAACTAACATGACCCTTAAGGGAACCAAGCGACTCCCCTGGGACTCTAACAGCGAAGAGGTCTTCCAAGAGTTGAAACATCGATACACTACAGCCCCTATGCTACGTCACCCTAACCCCGAGAGACAATTTATCGTAGATGCATCTAATTCTGGAATCGGGGCCATCCTCTCCCAAAGGCAGGGCGAACCTCTCAAAAGAAGTGAGTGCTTCCCATGCGCCGCCTTCTCCCGCAAACTATCACAGGCAGAGTGCAATTATGATGTCGGAGATCGTGAGCTGTTAGCACTCAAGGCAGCGCTGGAGGAATGGCGACATTGGTTAGAGGGGGCCAAGGAACCCTTCTTGGTTTTGACGGACCACCGCAACTTGGAATACCTTCGCTCCGCCAGAAGACTTAACTCACGACAGGCAAGGTGGTCTCTGTTCTTCTCCCGATTTCAATTTCAAATTACATACCGGCCGGGCTCCAAGAACGTTAAGGCAGACGCACTATCGCGTCAATTTGATGGACAGTTACAACACGTGCCACCCAAACCCATAATCCCCTCCTCCATGATAGTCGCTCCAGTGCTTTGGGACATTAAGAACAAGATTTCTGAAGTTCAAGCTACAGATCCCCCACCGCCTGAATGTCCCGCAGGAAAGACCTACGTGCCCAAACCACTCCGGCTATTCCAATGACTATTCCAACTAATTCACTCCAATCCCAGCGCCGGTCACCCCGGAATCCTCACCATTTAGGAACTAACCTCCAACCGATTCTTATGGCTGTCTCTGCTCTCGGACATCTCTCACCTGTTCAAGACCTGCCAAACATCTCCAAATCCTCTCGATTACGACCTGCTGGACTTCTTCAACCCCTACCTGTCCCACAACGCCACTGGTCCCACATTGCTGTGGACTTCATCACGGACCTACCACCTTCTGACGGTTTCTCCACTGTACTAACCATAGTGGACAGATTTTCCAAGGCTTGTCGCTTCGTAACACTCGTTAAATTACCCACTGCCTGGGAGACGGCACAAGTCATGCTGGAACAAGTCTTCCGCTTCTATGGGCTACCAGAAGCCCATAGAAGCGGACATAGTCCTCAATTCCGCTCTCAAGTCTGGAAGGCATTCTGCGCACCCCTCAATATAAATGTGAGTCTAACATCCGGCTATCATCCTGAGTCGAATGGCCAAGCTGAAAGACTTAATCAAGTGCTCATCCGCTTCCTACGCTATTATTGCTACAGTAACCAGAGTGATTGGAACAAGTATTTGTTATGGGCGAAGTCTTCTTCTCAGGGGGATCCATTTGGATTCCGTTTGGAACCCTTTTGCGGCTTTTATTCAGAATGGTCAGACAGGCAGAGGTCGGTACACAGAGAGCAGATATGTCGTAGGCAATCAGGAATCGAAAGACAAGGTACAGGCAGAATAAGTCAGGGCAGGCAGCGAGAATCAGTAAACCAGAAGACAATCCAAAATCAAAACCAGAATAAACAACAGGAATAAACGTTCAGAATTGGTACCAGGGTAATCAAGATTTTGCGTCGAACTGACGCTGAGTTTGCGTAAAAATAGTCCGTATAACGAGCTGCACCTGGCACGTGAGTCAAGGAAGGTACGTGGGTGAAATAGAGTCCGTGGGTAACCATAGAAATAAAATTTGAACTAAAACCAAACGCCTCTAGAACATCCCATAAATACTTATGCTCAACACGATCAAAAGCTTTTTCTTGATCAAGTGACAGACCAATGTCTATATTTAAACTTTTATCCCAAATAAAAGATATATTATCAAAAATTTGTCTACCAGGTACACATTAGGTCCAGTCAGGATGGATCACCTGCTCCAAAAACTTTAGAAAGCAATTTATAGTCATTGCACAACAAACATACTGTCTCCAGTTTTTAATGTAATTTAAAAACTGAATTTCAACAAAGTGAGGATAGCTCTACTTGTGGGTAACCACATAAGCCTCAGGTGCTTTCCCACATTCCATGCTCTGAAGAGCTCTTTCCAACTCCTCCAGATAACTGAGGCAAATTCTCAAGGAAGACATTAGCAGTTAGTGACTAAATTTGTGCATTGTATAAATTATTAGGCTTACATAAATGTAGGCTTATACAACGGACAACGACCAGAGAAATAGGAAAAAAGTACTGGTAATAAGATGAATATGCAGCATGTAAAGTACCAGTTTGAACGTGGTAAGTTTTAAAATTTTTGAAGGAGACATTCAAACATAAAAATGTTATAAAAACTGCAAAATTTCTGCAACATTGTGAAAAAACGTATTTATAACATTTAAAAAACATTTGCTGTATTAAATACGTAGGAAAAAAACTTTATCACAACCTTTTAACAGCATAATTTTTTTTTTTTTTACAATGTTGTTGTGTTTGCTGGGCCACCAGTAAGTGACATTAAATCACTGTCTTTGTCACTGATTTATCCATTAAAACGATTCAGTTAAACGATTCGTGTTTCGTTTAGTAATGAAATAATTGACTCTCTTTTTGAATACATCGTTGAATCATCGACTCATTAGATTTGTTCAAAAGCAAAGATTCATTAATAAACGAAACTGCAAATCTGTGTGAGACTAGATTTGCAGTGTCTCAACTGTGACTTTGCTTTTTAACTTTTGTTGGCAAAATGTACAGTCACTTAATATTAACTTTTGTGTAAAACAAATGTACTGATGCATGAATGCAGCATGCTGCTTGTACTTAGGCTGATATTTTTGTGTGTCTGTAATTTGTTATGATGATTATTCAGAGCTTATTTTATTATTGTTGATGTCAATGTGCATCTAGTTTAATTTAATAATGTATTGTTTGTTTTGTATTGGTTTGTTCAGACAATTTTAATGGGGATTTGTCGACTTTGATTAATCTTTCAGAGCCTCAATGAAAAAATGAAGAATCCAAAGTCAGTGTAGAATTTTAATAATATACGGAACCACTTTGATTTTACTTATCTCCTTAATAAGTACAAGACTAGGCATGTTGTTTTTAGTGTATTAATGTGTATTGATTTTAAATCAAGCCAGCACAGATCCGTAATGTTTACACAGTCTTATCGTCAGAGATCTGTCCATTGAGAAAGCACACTCTGCAGTATTTGACTAAACTACT
>JAUYWG010000057.1:3322926-3344071 GCA_034779775.1 Enteromius afrohamiltoni | reverse complement strand
ATAGAGTTCAGTGATGGACTGGTGAGCTGTCCAGGGTGTATCCTGCCTCTCGCCCAATCATTGCTGGTGATAGGCACCAGCCCCCCACAGCCCTGCACAGGAAAGAGGGGTGTAGATAATGAATGGATGGATGTTTAGCATCTGAGTGTTTTAGCGGTGTTTCCTCACAAACATTGGTGTTCTCTAGCAGCTGAATAAACAGAGCATTGGGTCTATGGATGTAGATATTGATCAGTGATACACAACTATCATACTTTTAAGTTGTAGGATAGACAATAAAGGAGATAAAGTTTTATTGCTTTGAACTTTATTTCAACTTCACTAAGGTACAAAAACAGAGGTAAAAAGTCAGCACCTATAAAAAATCCTACTGTACATACTGTTTTCCTTTAACTAGTTCCATTTAAGTGTGGACCTCAGATTTGTCAGAACATAATTCCTATGCTATAAAATGTAAACAATTTTTGTAACACAAAGAACAGATTAGTCTTTGTTGAAAAAAAAAACAAAAAACAATAGTGCTTAAGTTGCAAGAATTTACAGGAAATGTGGGAACATTACAGTAAACATATGTGAATCTGACTCTTAATTTAAAAAAAACATAAAATTGTGTAAAAATCAGGTAGTTTGGCTCTTGCAGCATCTTACAAATTAAAGTAACTTTGACATTAACATTGAACTCTGCTGAAAAGAGCCCAATGGCATACTAACCACCTTTACTGCCACAAAATGTTGCCCAGAGCAGCCAGTGCATCAGACAGTCCAGTTAGTCTTTGTGTGTTGTCTCTGCGTTTTTATGTGTACAAGCTACTCCACATCTTAACTTATTTCATGATAATTAAAGTATCTAATCTACAACAGTCACCTTTGGTATGCCTTTGCCACTGTAGCTCTTGAAGAAGGTCTCGCTGCTGAGCCCGCAGCAGCACTCGGCGGTCAGTGGAAGGAAAAGCGACTGGGGTTGTATGGTACGGGCCCGGGTACCTCCTCGGCATCGCAGCTCTCCCCATGCACTTCGTAATGACCCCTTAACATCAGGTCACAAGTGCTGAAGTGCCCATCACTTGCCGGAAATACGGCCACATTGGAATCATCGCTAATATAAAGACTGAGTGGACGAACCTTTAAAAAAGTACAAGGTAGCCTAATTAAAAATAAATTTCTGCACATGTTGCGTGGTTTAAAGTACAGAACACGTGCAATTTAATACAAAAATATTTAGGGAAGCTACATAAGAATCCATTACCTGGAAGATCCTGCTTATTTTTTCAGTGATCATGTCTTCTTCTTTTAGAGTCAGCCGTTTTGTTCCCCTGAACAGCACATAACTATCCATGTTTGATGAATAACGGTTGGAAATGGCTAGTGAGTCGTGATGGGCCGCCTGCTCGCTAGCTCACTGAAACAGTAGCTAGCAAAAAAGAACAATTTCCGGGTGACGCACAACCCAGCAATTAAATATTAAAAACAGATTCTGTTGTGTGGACCCTTTTCAATTTTGTATTTTTGATCCAAAAGGAAATTTTACAATATGAAATACAAGACAATTTTCATTTTTCGTTTCTGATTTAAAATCAAATAACAAAAAAAAAATCAGATTTTCATTTTTTGATTTTCATTTATCAATTGAAAATGCAAAGGACGAATGATACACGGATTTGTATTGTATACTTCTCAACACAACAAAATGGATTTCCTTTTTGGATTACTCACTTTTGGTAGCACTGGAATTTTAAATATTTAACTTTGAAAAATATTGGAATATTAAATTTTTATTTGAAGAAAAGGGATATAGTTCTTTAACAAAAACATTCCGGATTACAATATTGGATACATTTATAGTAATCAAAACTCCATTCACCAAAAGCTGAGGAAGATAAGGTGTTATATGTGTTATATTATTTTGCAATAAATTACAAGACGGAAACCTGAAATATAGATTGTGGGATAACTTTGATAATTTGATCATATTGCTTTCTGTCAAATAAATTCAATTTAGAAGTAAAATTTTCAAAAGACATTATTCCAGTATTATCTATTATTTGCATGACAGACCATATTCCTTTCTCCCACCAGTTTTTATAAAATAAGGATTTGCTCCTAAATACAACATATCTACTGTTCCATAAAGGAACATTATGGGGACTAAAGTTATCCTTAAAGATCATTTTGCAATAAAGTAAAACCTGTTGATGAAACACTGATAACTTAACGGGGAGTTTTTTTAAGGTCATAATCATACCTAAGGAAAAAATGGATACCTCCTAATTTCATAAATATTTGGGTGGGAATATGAAACCAAAAACTATTTTCATTTTTTAAAAAGAATTTAAGCCAGTTTATTTTTATTGTACCATTAATGCATTCAATGTCAAGGGCTTTTAGACCTCCTTCATATTCTTTGACCATCGTTCCTTTTCTAATGTAATGCTTTTTTCTTTTCCAAATAAAAATAAAGTTAGCTTGGTTTATAGCTTTTATTGCTTTTTTAGGAAAAGAGATCGAGTAGGCTGGGTAAATGAGTCTAGAAATGCATTCCATTTTCATGAGAAAAATTCTGCAAACAATAGAAATGTCTCTTTGAGACCACAAGTTTAATATGACTTACATTTATCTAAGGAATTCCAAATATTGAGATTATTAAGTGAAGTATTACCCTTTGTGATATGTAAACTGAGGTATTTAACAGTGTGTTTAACAGGAATATTGTAAACGGTTGACAGAGAAAGTTATAAATCGGTAATAATTTACATTTTGTAAGATATAACTTAAAACCATAAGCCCTTGAAAAAAACTCAACGGTTTGGAGAATTTTTGGAACTTGGTCAATATTTTTCATGAATATGGTTGTGTCGTCTGCCAATTGGCTGATGACTAACTGTTTTCCAAATACTGTCAGAATGTTTTATAAGTATGGAAAGCATCTCCAACTCTGATTGATTCCTTTGTTCATTGAAAATCTTGGAGACATTCCTTTTGGTAACTAACTAATTTCTCATTGGTTCCCACTTTTTTGGGAACGGAAATGCTCTAAAACGGCAGCTTTGCCAGACTAATACTGCTTCAGTAGATACTACATTTAAAATTTAACGTACTACCCAACCGTTAAAAAGTACGTTCTATATAGTATGAATGTCTGTAGTATGAATGTAATTTGGGCGTACTTCATCCGCCATACTGATGTTATCACGTGACATGCGTCGTCACAACAGTGCGAAAATTTAAACTTTCTATAAGTCATCTGTTTATTTAAAATGTGTTAAACAAGTGTAATTTAATGACAATAAAAACAAAGTTTTTTATTCTGAGGTGCTTACACTTAAAATGAGCCGTGTCTCCACTTTCCGCCATTTTTATAATATGACGCCTCCTCTTTGCACTCGAAATAAAAGTTGCGTTCGACTTAAAGCGGCGCCTTAGAAAACCGCTGCCGCCTTAGAAAACAGTGCATTCTGGTAAGGTCATTTGTCCGATTCTGATCGGCGCTGCAGCCGCCTTTCGATCACATGTGCCATCAAAGTCGCATATGGCAAGCCGTTTTAGCATTTAAACCTTTGTTCGGACTATCCATAAATATATTTAAAGATAGAAAAATTTGTATTTTGACGAGTGATAATTATAATTTGACTAGTCAGAATGACAATTAGAGATATCTGCATATATAACTGCACTAGTAGGAAATCGGATTTTAGATATCTGTAAACATATTCTGACTAGAAAAAATGTAAGATATCTGTAATAATGTTATAGATATCGTTAAAAGATGCGTCATATATCCGCAAAGGTAATTAGAGACATCTCTAAGTCCGTTTCGACTAGACACAATTATATTTGAAGATATCTGCATTGTTTTTGCTCCATGTCGAATCTGCTGTTGCGTGACCTAAAACTGCATTTCCTCAGCACCGCCCACAGTTCCTCCTCTCCTCCCCAGGTAACGTTTACCGCTAACAACTTTAGTCTGTTTTTGTTTTCACAGAGAAAAGATATGTACTTCTGGCATTATTAAACCATGGCGGCAGCTGTTCTCAACAAAATAGCAAGAAAGTGCCAACAATTGAAAGAGCTCAAAGTCAAGGAAATTGTGGTAAGCGCGAACTTTGTGCGATAGATGATTGTTCAAGAAATGCACTGAGAATTTCATATTTGCTACCTCATGAGACGTATGAAGAACTGAACAGAAGTCTGGATGAAATTCGAACGATGTTGTCAACGCATTTGCAGAGTGAGGGAACTACAGCTTTTTCTGTCCCCAGAAGTAACTCAGGTGAGTTTTTGGTTTTAAAATGTATGCTCTTTATCTGCAGTAATCGCATACACAAACGAAGCGAGGAATCTTGGTAAGCTTGGTTTGGTTTGTCTTTTTTATGCGTTTGTTTATTATCTGCTCTCTACTTAGGTCATGACGATAGTAATACAACTGTAACTTTCTCCTCCATCTGCATAAAAGTAGACTTACCAGTGTACATGCTATGCAACTATTCACTTAAGAAATTAATACAGTTGTAATACAAATTAAAATCTATGTACATAATGCATATAGTTAGAAGTGTGGCTGTGCAACAAACTATATGTCTACAATTTTTTTTTATTAACATTTCGATGTAAAAAAGGATTAATTAAGAAGTAACAATTCTATGAATGGCTACTGAAAAACAACTGATAAGGTTCCAACTGAAAAAAACAACTGAAAAACTGATAAGGTTCCACACACAGGTTAGTCAGTCCATAAAAATGTATTTGTATGTGTAAGTGTATCTTATTTAAGTTTAAAAAAGTTTGAACTGTTGGAGTGTCTAATTAAATTTTTCAACTTTGCCTGGTCAAGTTCCATGACCCATAATAGAGAAATGTATTTTTTCAACATTTGTAGTAAAGAAAACAATATTGAAAATGTAATTTAAATCGCAATGCTGGGTAATATACTGTGACATTGACTCGGTAGACGGTTGATCCATATGCAAGCTGTTTATTATGCAAACATAGTTGTACAGGCAGAGGTCTTAGACAGGCAGACAGAGCAATGAAGACAAGGCAAAAACAGTACCGGAAGACAGGCAGTAGATCGGGGCAACAGGCAATGTTCAGAGCCCAAAGTCCAGGCAAGGGTCGGGCCAACAAGCAAGAATCAAAGTCAAAATACAAGTCCAGGTAAGTTCCAGAAAATCACAAGGGAAACGGTCAGAGTTGCCGAAACAAAACTTTGCACTGTGTTCACCTCGAGCGCCGCCATATAAAGGATGAAAAGCGCGCGGAAGCTTCCGGGGTACGTGGCCGGAAGTGGTCCGGGTGGGAACGAATATTCCGGGGAAGGTTCCCGCTGATGACGGTCGGACGGAGCCACAGAGGACCGCTCCATCACAGAGCCCCCCCTGCGAGCGGCTCCTGAAGCGAGGGGGTCGGCGTCGGGGTCTACCACGTGGTCTCAGGGCAGGCTTTTCTGAGAGTGCTTAATTCAAGGCGGTAGTTTGTGAAGGGTCCAGGATGTCCCGGGAGTTAACCCAGGACCTCTCCTCCGGCGCGTATCCCTCCCAGTCAACCAGATACTGCAAGACCGGGCCCCGATGCCGTGAGTCCAGGATTTCGCGGACCTGGTAAATGTCTTCACCGCTGATGATTGGGGGGGGGGGCGCCTCGGGAGCGGCGGCCTCGTCCTTGTCCCTCTGTCCTTCCGGAGCATCAGCGGGCTTCAACAGAGACACATGAAAAGTGGGAGAGATTTTGTAAGAGGCAGGCAATTCTAATCTAAATGAGACAGGAGTAATTTTTCTGGTGATTTTGAACGGACCCACATACCTCGGGTATGTGTTTCTTGCAGGGCTGACGCAGGCGGAGATCCCGGGTAGACAGCCACACCCATTGTCCAGGTTCGTAGGCCGGGTTGGGCCGACGATGACGATCGGCCTGTTCAGTGAGTCGGCGGACGGCCCTCTGGAGGTGGACGTGGGCCTGGTTCCAGGTATCTTCACTCCGCTGGAACCAGTGGTCTAGGGTAGGTAGGTTGGTGGGCTCACCGGACCAGGGGAACTTGGTTGCATTGCAGACGGCGCAGTGGCGGACGAACTGGAGGACATCAGCTGACATAGTGGGCCACCAATAGCGGTTGGAGGTAAGTTTGGTGGTGGCGGATGTCCTGAGCTGGGGGAGTCATGGATGAGGTGAAGTCTTTGCCATAAGGGTTCAGGTACGTATTCATGGCCCTCTGGGCAGTCTGGTGGCGGTGGGTCCACAAGGTGGGCCTCAGCAATTTCGGCCTGAATGTCCCAGTGAATGGGAGCCACAATTCCAGGGGGTGGTATTATGAACTCTGGGGGGTTAGCGTTGACCTGGGGATCAAACTGTCGGGACAGGGCGTCTGCTATCCCGTTCTTGAAGCCAGGTCGGTAGGTGATGTGGAATGAGAATAGGTGAAGAAGAGGGCCCACCGGGCCTGGCGTGCATTGAGTCGTTTGGCCGTGCGGATGTACTCCAGGTTCTGGTGGTCGGTGAGTACCAGAAAGGGTTGTTTAGCGCCCTCGAGCCAGTGCCTCCATTCTTCAAGGGCTGACTTCATGGCGAGGAGTTCCCGGTCACCCACATCGTAGTTACGTTCAGCCGGGGTCAGTTTTCGCGAATAGAAGGCACACAGGTGCAGCTTTGGGGATCGGTGCAGAGGTGAATCAGGCCTTGAGGTCAGAAAAGGCCTGCTCACTGGCGGGGTTCCAGTGCAGGATGGTGGGTCCTTTCTTGGTCATCGAAGTGAGCGGGGCGGCCACTTGACTGAAATTTCTGATGAAGCGCCGGTAAAAGTTGGCGAACCCCAGGAACCTCTGTAAGTCCTTAATGGTACGTGGACGGGGCCAGTTGAGTACAGCTAAGACCTTGCCCTCCTCCATGGCGACCCCTTTGTGACTAATGACGTACCCCAGAAATGAAACCTTGGTCTGGTGAAACTCACACTTGGAAATCTTGGCGTATATCTCATACTGAATGAGGCGCTGCAGGACTGTACGGACGTGAAGAACATGGCTTGGGTAAGTCTCGGAGTAGATAAGTATATCGTCTATGTACACTATGACGAAATGGTTGAGTTCGGCCAGGAAGATGTCGTTCACCAGAGCCTGGAAGATGGAGGGACTGTTGGAAAGGCCGAAAGGCATCACCTGATATTCATAGTGCCCGGTGGTCGTAGAGAAGGCCGTCTTCCATTCGTCCCCCTCCCTGATTCTGACGAGGTTGTAGGCACTTCGCAAGTCCAGTTTGGTGAAGTAGCAGGCCTTGCGGAGCTGTTCCAGGGCTGAGGGTACTAATGGCAGGGGGTACCGGTATTTGATGGTGATGTCGTTCAGGCCCCGGTAGTCTATGCAGAGCCGGAGGCCACCATCTTTCTTCTGTACGAAGAAGAACCCGGCCAAGGCCGGGGAGGTCGAAGGCCGAATGAACCCCTTTTTGAGCTCCTCCTGGATGTAGGCCTTCATGGACTCCATCTCTGGCTGAGATAGTGGGAAGACTCTGCCTTTAGGTGGTGTGGTCCCTGGGAGTAGCTCAATGGCGCAGTCTGTGGGCCGGTGTGGGGGTAGACGGGTGGCTCGTTCTTTGCTGAAGGCCTCTTTTAGATCCAGGTACTCCTCGGGGAGGCCCTGGAGGTCCTTGTCCGTGGGTGAGTTCGTGGCTGGAGGGCTTGGGATGGTGGCTAGGCATCGGTTGTGGCATCGGTTGTGGCAGCGGGGTGACCACCGACGGATATGGTGGTCCGTCCAGGAGATTTCTGGGTCATGCAGCTCGAGCCAGGGGAGTCCTAGGATGACGGGGTGGTTGGGTGAGCGGATGGTGAACAGGCGGATGATTTCTGAGTGTAGTGGGCCGATGAGAAGCTCCAGATCCTCTGTGACAAAGGGGACTTCTCCGGTGCCCAGCGGTCGTCCATCTAGGGCTGCCACGGCCACACCGGACCCACATTGAAGCAAAGGGAGAGACAGTTGTTTTGCGTAAGCTTCATCAATAAAGTTCCTCTCGGCCCCCGTGTCAATGAAGGCCGTGGTTTCCACTTTCATGTCATGCAGAATAAGAGTGACAGGCAAAGTCATCGAATGGTTAGGTTCACTCACCCGGGGCTGTGAAGGTCTCGGCGGCCGGACGGGGCAGTTGGCTCGGATGTGGCCCGGCTGCCTGCAGTAGAGGCACAGGTTGTCCCTCAGGCGGCGGTCACGTTCCTCATCCATCAGGTGGGTCTTGCCAATCTGCATAGGCTCTGAGTACTGCGGACCCAAGGGGCCGGTTCGTGCTGTGACTGGACAGCATCCTCGGCATGAGCGTGTCAGGTTGTCCAGCTGAATGGCTAGTTCCATGAACAGTTCTAGGGTCTTTCCTTCGTCTCAGCAGGCCAGTTCAGATTGCAGTTCAGGGTTCAGCACCTTCCTATAGAGGGCCTTCAAGGGGTCTGATGGCAAGCCAGTCTGAGCTGCAAGGGTGAGGAAACGGATGGTGAATTCAGATGCAGTGCTGAGGCCTTGCTCGAGTGACAGGATTTCCTCACTGGGTTCTCGGCCTTCGGTGTTATGGTCCAAAACCTCCCTGAATTGGCGTATGAAGGCGGAATACCCAGTGAAGGTCATGCCGTGTCCCTCCCAGAGCGCGGTGGCCCATTCCAGCGCCTTGCCAACGAGGAGAGAACAAATCAGGGAGACCTTGCTGTCATCATCTGGGAAGAGATTGGGCTGGCGTGAGATGTAGATGTTACACTGCATCAGAAACCCCTTGCATTTCCTTGGGGTGCCATTGTACTTTTCTGGCAGAGACAGGTGTGTGGCGTGGCTGGGGCCGGAGGCTGGAGCTGGTGGAACGTCTAAACGGAGGTGTTCAAAGTGAGTAACGTTTGCCCCATCTCCTCCGTGAGTCATGTCAGCTTCTCCAGCTGTTGTTGATGGGAGCTCAGCTGTTGGCCTTGGCGTGTCTTCACGTGCCAATTGGTACACAGCCACTGGATCAGGTGCAAATTTTTCTGTGACATTGACTCGGTAGACGGTTGATCCATATGCAAGCTGTTTATTATGCAAACGTAGTCATACAGGCAGGAGTCTTAGACAGGCAGACAGAGCAATGAAGACAAGGCAAAAACAGTACAGGCAGTAGATCGGGGCAACAGGCAATGTTCAGAGTCCAAAGTACAGGCAAGGGTCGGGGGAACAAGCAAGAATCAAAGTCGAAATACAAGTCCAGGTAAGTTCCAGAAAATCACAAGGGAAACGCTCAGAGGTGCCGAAACAAAACTTTGCACTGTGTTCACCTCAAGCGCCACCTTATAAAGGGCGAAAAGCGCAGAAGCTTCCGGGGTACGTGGCCGGAAGTGGTCCGGGTGGGAACTAATATTCCGGGGAAGGTTCCCGCTGATGATGGTCGGACGGAGCCACAGAGGACCGCTCCGTCACATGTACAAAGTGCTTGTTACAGAATCACCCTGTTATTAGACCATTACTTTTTTCCATCCCTTCCTTTCTTAAGGAAAAGAAAGGGATGCCGTTAGTAAAACAAATATGTTACTTTCAATTGCAGGTAGCCGAGGTAGACCAGCCATTCAGATAACTCTTACCAAACTGAATTTTTAATGAAGCAAGGTCACACAGTCAAACGAAAGGCAAGAATCTTAGGGTGCTCCTCCTCATTCTTGTACAAGAGGTCCAAGCTGCTTGGTGTATCAGTAAGGAGCAGAATGTCAAGAGTGGGTGATGGAGAACTAGAAAATGTAGTGAGACAACTATAATGCCAGTATCCAAATACTGGAAGTGAAGTAAGGCTTGTTTGATTTCTGTCTGTCGGTCTGTCCTATCAGTTCACAAACAAGCTGGCCGCAGTAGAGGCAGAGGTTCTCTCGTAGCCTTTTGTGGCGCTCCTCGTCCGTGAGATGGGTCCTGCCGATCTGCATAGGCTCAGGGTTGCTGTGACTGTAGGTAGCGACGGGCGGGCGAGCTGGAGGAGAAGGACGAACCCGGCGAGACCTCATCAAGTTGTCCACCTGGATGGTCAGCTCCATAAACTGTTCCAGGGACCTCCCTTCGTCGAGACAGGCGAGCTCTGACTGCAGCTCCCGGCTGAGGGCCTTGCGATAGAGAGCCTTGAGGGGCTGAGGTGGCCACCCCGTCTGAGCAGCGAGGGTGCGGAACTTGAGGGTGAATCCGGCCGCTGTGCTGGAACCTTGTTTGAGAGCCAGAATCTCGTCGCTGGGGTCGAGGCCACCGGTGGTGTGGTCGAACACCTCGCGAAACTGGTTCAGGAACTCAGTGTAGGTCAGAAAGCTCATGCCTTGTCCCTCCCATAGAGGCAGCCCAGTCCAAAGCTTTGCCAGTCAGTAGTGAGCAGATCAGAGCAACCTTACTGTCGTCGTCAGGAAAGCAGCCAGGCTGCCTGGTGATGTACAGGCTGCATTGCATTAGGAACCCCTTGCACCTCCCCGGAGCGCCGTCATACTTCTCGGGAAGCGAGACTCGTGCAGTGGGGTTGACATGCGAGGTCGCTGGTGGTGGCTGGTTCACAGGAGCGGCTGATGCCACAGGGGCAGGGGCTGGAGCCTGGGTGAGAGCGCGGGCTTCCGCGAGGAGTTCGTGAAAAGCAGTCCGGGTGGGAACTAATACTCTGGTGATGGTTCCCGCTGATGGCAGTCGGGCAGCGCCACAGAAGACCGCCCGGTAACAGGGGCACAACAATCGAGTTTAAAAGCTAAATTATAGATTTTTTTTTTTCAATTATTTATGAATAAACAGGATAAGCTAATCGTAAAAATTGTTTTGAAATATTTGAATTGGTAATTCCCAAAATATAACACTGTGGTACATCTGAAATCCTTATATATCAAGTATATATTTACCTAATCCCATGTTTGCAAATCGCTCAAGCTCTGTTGCAGATGGTAAAATTGCAACATCTGGGCCTGAGAGCAGGAAAAGGTGTGTCTGCCAGACAGAATTTTCTTGCCTTCCCAGTGGTCTTGGCACACGCACAGAAATATACAGTTAAATAGTGCCTAGTGGGAATTCCTTTATAGGTATCTTTAATTACAATTTCTACAAGTCAAAACTAATTTGTAGATATCTGAAAATATTTTCCAATGGAAGTTAATGGAAGAATACGTCATAAAAGCATTATAGATATCTCTAATGCATATTATGACTAGTCACAATCACAATGTAGATATCTTGATTGACATTACGACAAGTCAATATTGCAGAACAGATATCTGGAATTGGAATTATGACTAGTCAAAAATAAATTATGACTAGTATGGCAAAGTGTATTTAATGTTAAAACAGCTTGCCATAGTCGCACAGGTCAGGCGCTGTGGTTGCTCAAAATCGGCTGGGGAAGAAATGTAATCAATCTTTAAATTGAATATCTGATATTCAAACAAAACATTAATGATGAAAATGAATATTAGGCGACATGGTAAATATATATTTTTATTGTATAAGAGTTAATGACGTTGATTCAGCACACTACGGAAACCTTTAAGTGTCCGACCTGACGGTCGTCTCTTTAATCCTCCCCTGACTGGAAGGGGCTGCTCTCGCCAGCCGGAGGCAGGCTAGTGTAGTGCATCTCTAACGCACCTAATGTAGCGCCACAGGAAGTATGGGCGGGCCCAGACTTCCGTTTTATATATCTGTGAACCAAAAAATGAAATCCAGCCAAAAAACGACAGTTGTGCATATGTGCATAATTCATTTCAAATTGAAAAACAAATGATCACAACGTACACAGGCCGATCGATGATGACATAAGATTTTAATTCCATATAATCAGACATTCGTTATATATATAACGAATGTCTGATTATTAGCATTAGCATTATATATGTATATATTCAAAGTTTCATTTTATATATTCAAGTTTCATTCCATATATTCAGACTTTCATTGTATATATTCATGTTTCACTCAATTCCATATTCTCAAATTTTCCTGAACGGCATTCCATAATATATATATATATGTGTGTGTGTATTTTTTTTCTGTCACACCATAAGACACAATGATACGTCAACTATCCAAATAAATATTAACACAAAGGATGATGCATCAAATCATACCATCTGCATATTGTGTTTCAGCGTTCTACCATATAACATCATATGCTTTTGTAATTTATCCACTGTCTTCTCTCCCCCAAACATCGCGAGACGGTATTTCAGTGGCGTGACGTCAGAACGCACAGAAAAAGTCAACATGTCGCTGGCGAGGTAAGTCGTACTGGATCTCTTTTTGTGGTTTTATGCTTCTACATTTGCATTAAACATACATGTCAAAATATGTACGTGTTTTTATTTGTCCACGTGTGATTTTTGTTGTTAATTTGTGTTCTTTATTGGCTGAGTTGTGTTTTTTGACGCGCTGAGGCCTGCGGGCTTGTGCTCTTTGTATTAACGTTACAGTGATGCTAAGAAGCTAATGCTACGTCAACAGCAAAGCAAGAAAACAACATTTTTGATATATAGATACATCAAATACGTGACAGTGTTCATATCCATGCGAGGTTTTAAATATTTGTTACCTCTCCATTCCTATATGAAGTAAGTTGGGTAACTTGAGTTACCTCTTATACGTTACGTTAAGGAGACGTTTGTTTCGCTCTGGTTGAAATACGCGGTGTTCATCGTACGCCTATGTACTAATTTGTATGAATTTAAGTTAGGGGTCATTTGATTATTTCATAACTTCTCTTTTTTCTCTCTTGTTTTTTTTTCATCTTGTAGTTTTCTCCCTGCTCCAACCCAACTGTCCCAGGACCAGCTGGAGGCAGAGGAGAGGTCTCGTCTTCAGAGGTCCCAGTCCACTGCTTTGATCTCTACCCGCAGAGAACCTCCTCCTTATGGTTTCAGAAAATCATGGGTGCCCCGGTCACTAGAGGTACAGTACGGGAGATATGTAAATAAAAACATGTTAGACATACATGCTATGTGCTTCTGATTAACGAGAAAGTGTGCGTTAAGATTGTTGAATGCGCAGATAGTCACAGTTAATCACATTCTACGTATATGTCATGTCTTTATGTTTGTCTGTAATAGCATTTTAATATCTAATAAACTAAACGAGACAAGATTGCATCTAGTGATTATTTGCCTCTGCGTTGTGCGTTCTAATGCACACCTCACCAGGTATTGTCGCAAATATATACATTCTATATATGAGTGCTGTTTGAAAATGACAAAACGGAGTGCAAAATAAGTGTTCTCTTTGCATTCAACTGTCCATGGCTTTAAATTTCCTGTTCTGCAAATGTTTTAAAAATGTTCACCCACAATAGTGGATGAGCCTAAACAATCTGCTGCCGTGTAAAAAAAAAAAAAAAACACCTGCATTTGGCTGGTGGCAGGTGTTCTGTTTTCTATTCTGCTGAAATCATACTGTTAATTGCATTGCTAATCTTATGTTTGATATTGTTTTCAAGGACTTTGGAGATGGAGGAGCTTTTCCAGAGATTCACGTGGCCCAGTTTCCTCTGGAAATGGGTAGAAAGAAGAGGACCTCCAATGCTCTGGCCGTGCAAGTGGATGCAGAGGGCAAGATCAAATATGACGCCATTGCTAGGCAAGGTCAAAACAAAGACAAGGTGCCTAATTTTCTTGTGGTGTTAAATAGTTCATATTTTCAGTGGATCAAAGCTGAAGGATGTGTAGAATTCATTTTTATTTATTGTTTGGAACAGGTCGTATTCAGTAAATACACAGACATGCTTCCTAAGGAAGTGCTAAACGAAGATGATCCTGAGCTACAGAAACCTGATGAGGAGGCCGTACAGGAGGTGAGGTCATCCAAGAACAAATAGTATATTAAAATAATTGTCACAATATTGTTTGATTAATGACATTGTAAACAGAAGCTTAATTTACACATCAGTTACTGAAATGTCCTGGTGTGAAATCAATAACTTAAATGCAGTGGGATTTTCTATGCTGTTGTGTTAAACAGCATAAAATGTATTGGTGGTGATGTTGCTTACAAACCTTGTGAATTTCTCATACTTGTGAAGTCAAACCAGCATGATACAACTGGCCTTTTTCCGTATGCTGTAGCTTACAGAAAAGACCAGAGCAGCTCTGGAGAAACAGGTCTCACAGAAAATTGCAGCCGCCATGCCAGTACGTGCAGCAGACAAACAGGCCCCAGCACAATATATTAGGTAAGAGCAATTCCACGGTAAATGACATTGCATTTGTAGTATACATAAATGTGTTGGGATCAGTAAACTATATTAAACTATTAGAGTTGTAATGATACCCAAATATTATGGTTTGGTTTAAACATCATGATTGGAATGATTTTGGGATTTTTTTTTTAAGCAGGGATTTTTCTTTTTTTATATATATATATATATATATATATATATATATGTGTGTGTGTGTGTGTGTAATATTGTATTTTATTTATTTATTTTTAAGTTGTTTACTTTACAAGTTGCTCGTTCTTTAAATAGTATCATTTATGGTTAAAGAAAAAATTGTAAAAAAAAGCCTACCTCAGCTTATGCTTAAAACTATAGGGAGGCCTTTCACATTTACCTTTTGTGTAAGGTTACAACTAGGCCTAACAACTTAAATGTAGTCACTATTTTTAAATAGATGATCAACAAAAAAAATAATAATCACAAAAAATTGTATGCAAACATTTGTACAATTACACAGGTTTAGTCAAATGTGAGTATATGTTGTTTTGTGAAATGCTCTTCTCTAGACTTTGAATATGTGTATTGTTACACCCATATAAGTTAACAGTGTGTTGTTGATTGCTACAGCAAATTATTTAAACTAGTCCCTTAATTTAAATAAATACATTTTAAAAAGAGAGGAATTGGACCTTATGCATGAATTTTTCAGTGCAAACATAGTTGTCTAAATCATTCTTTATAAAGCAGGAACAGTTGCAGTTGTCTTTGCATCACAAGATGTTAAGTTTGTAGAGTGTGTGTGTTCATACATTTGTATTTTTTCTTGAAGGTATACACCTTCACAGCAAGGACTCGCATTTAACTCTGGAGCTAAACAGAGAGTTATCCGTATGGTGGAAATGCAGAAGGATCCAATGGAACCCCCGCGGTTCAAGTATGTCACCTTAAAGCTAGTTTTAAGCGAGTGAGTGTGATCTGTGTGGGAAACTCAATCTTTGTGTTTTTTTAACAGAATCAATAAGAAAATTCCTCGTGGACCTCCATCCCCTCCTGCCCCAGTCATGCACTCTCCAAGCAGAAAGGTAGGAGTTTGGCTTCCGCCAACTATTGATCCCAGCATCGAAAGTCATCAGCCTTGTTTACACACAGAATGAACAGAAAGCTGTCTGGAGGATATATTTCTGAGAACATCTTAACTAACCTCAATGTTTGTTTTTTCCTCTCTTTTTTTGTTTTGTTTAGATGACGGTGAAAGAACAGCAGGAGTGGAAGATTCCACCTTGTATATCCAACTGGAAGAACGCAAAGGTATCACTGAGCCGCCGTCATTTATTAATCTCTTTATTGTTGGATTTGAAAATATTGGCAATGGGTACAACTGTATCGCATCTCTCATTGTTGTTTCTCAGGGTTATACCATTCCCCTGGACAAGCGTTTGGCTGCTGACGGACGAGGACTTCAAACTGTCCACATCAATGAGAACTTTGCCAAGCTGGCTGAGGCTTTGTACATTGCAGACAGAAAGGTATAACACATTCCCTTAACACTCTAAATCCTATGTTGCTAAGTTTGCTGACTTTTAGAAAGTTAAGAAATCTTCATGACTCTGTCAACATTACAGAGAAATTTGTCAGACAAAGGTATCTGCAGTAATATATGGGAGTAACTCTCTCTCAAGAGTAATCATATGGCTTCTCTGCCATTTACATTTGGAAAATAATTAATTTACTCTTTTGGCTTCTTCTTGGTGGAAATCATTACTTTTTACAGTGTAAACTGTTCCCAATGAATAAGAAAATAAATGTAAAAAGTTGTTTTGGGGGCTGGCCAAATACTTGTGTGTGCACGATTGATCCTGATGTCTTTGATTGTGTGATGTGTACAGGCCAGAGAGGCTGTGGAGATGAGAGCTCAAGTAGAAAAGAAGATGGCCCAAAAGGAGAAAGAAAAGAAAGAGGAGAAGCTGAGAGAGTTGGCTAAAATGGCCAGGGACAGAAGAGCTGGTATCAAAGCCCACGGTGACAAAGGTAGAAAACATACACAATCACAATAAGAATTGGGAGTGCTTTTTTAATTTTTAATTAAATCCTTAGGCAACTTTGAATCAAATAATTTTGAATTTAATCATATATTGATTTATTTTCAAATTGCAGTTATATACATTTTATTTTAAAGTTTTAGGTATCATAAAATTGAATGCATTGGATATTTTCTGAAACATTAGATATTTATGTATAACAATCAATGAAATACTTGTTGCTGCCTGCATTTTGTTTTTTAAAATTTATAACATTTTATACTGAATGTTACTGATAGATTTTTTTGATGGAAAAAGTACAAGGTACAAGTAAAAATAAATTGGGCTTGACCTTGGATTTGACTGACCCTCATGTGAGGTCATAAGTGTGCTGTCAGATCTGTTGACGAGATCACCATCTGTGCTGTGCTGTGCTGCCAATTTTCTTTCAGGTGGTGAGGACACAGAAGTCAGGGAGCGTGATGAGATCCGTCACGAGAGGAGGAAAGAAAGGCAGCACGACAGGAACATTTCCAGAGCCGCCCCTGATAAGAGGTGCATGCATTTTTTACGCTTTTGCCCTGAATCATTCATGTTCCGGTAGAACTGGTGCACTTACTCCACTTTAACCTACATGATTTAGCTTTATTTTCTGTCCTCTGATCTTACAAGACTCCCGCAGGTGATCAATTTTACATCAGGCACCATTTAAGTGAAACAAACTGACGCGTCCTCGGTTCTGACCAAGCTTGTAATACTTCTTAAAATGCATTTAATCTGCAGTTAATCACTTTAATTATTCATGCTTTTTCCTCAAAAGATGTTCGTGTGACAATTCCCCTAACTCCCAGTTTGAGACTTGTGTAATGTAGTGTGAAGAATGTGGCTATATGTATGAGGTGTTAATGTGAGTTTAACTGATGTCAGTGTGGTTTTGGTCTGTTCAGGTCGAAACTACAAAGAGATCAGGAAAGGGACATCAGTGAACTCATTGCCCTTGGCCAGCCAAACCCTCGTACCTCGAGTGAGGCTCAGTATGACCAGAGACTCTTTAATCAAAGCAAGGTAATCAACACTTGGGATTTACTGATCTTCGATTATTGGGGTTTTTTTGATCACTAAGGAGGTCATTAAGATGTGAATGTGCTTTTGCCTTTTTGTTTAGATTAGTTAAGTGTTAATTAAACACAGAAACTAAAACTAAACCTTTAATCATAATAATGTTGACATTACTATGAATGATTTATGTGCTTAAAAAATGACAGAATCTATAAACATTTCTTCAATTAAGAACTTCTCTGTTGGGAAATCTAAGAACTTGTAAGCAGGAAGTGTTAATATCAAAATCATTTTATGTCATCTAATCAAGTATTAAATTCCTAGAGTAGTTCATTCACAAAGTATTAAAATTTGGTCTCAATCTTATGCCAATTAATGGTCTAAATGGAAATAAATATCAAATCATGGTCAAAGAATCAAAACATTTATTACAAATGTCTGTTAGATGCATACTTTTTTGCTGTAAGTTTGCCTTTTCTATAGGTATGAAACTCATTATTTGCTTGTGTTATTCAGGGGATGGACAGCGGTTTTGCTGGTGGAGAGGATGAGACTTATAATGTGTATGATCAAGCCTTCCGACCTGGCAGGGACATGGCACAAAATATTTACAGACCCAGTAAGAATGCAGATAAGGACATGTATGGGGATGATCTGGACACGCTTATGCAAAACAACAGGTAAGGAGACACTTGAAAGTAATGTTCTAGGCTAGATGAAAAAGTGATCATAACCAATACTTTTAAGATTACTTAGAAAAGCCCTATTTGTCTCTTTCTTTTTTTAAATTGTATTACTGTTACTTAACCACGTTCCGTCCTTCTCTAGGTTTGTTCCTGATCGGGAGTTCTCAGGTGCAGACCACGGCCCCCGCCGGGATGGGCCTGTGCAGTTTGAGGAGGATCCTTTTGGTCTGGACAAGTTCTTGGAAGAAGCCAAACAGCACGGAGGATCCAAAAGGGCATCCACTAGTGGGCGCTCCAAGGACTATGACCATGAGAAGAAACGCAGGAAGGAATGAGGGACATCCTCTGTGCACAGCTGCAGGGTCAAATCCTCCCCTCCCCTTACTTTTGTGTAGCTGTGAATTGAGTTGTGAAACAGTAGTAGTATGGTATATCATCCCTTTTTTTTTTTTTTCAATCTTCCTCTTTAAATGTTTTTGTTTTTACTCCAGTCATGTTTTCTCTAACTTTAAAAGTGTAACCTTAAACCTGTTGTACTGCAAAGCCACCCTAATAAATTTATTTTAGAGGATTACATTGTCTATAGTAATCTCTTACTATCTCTGTTTTAGCTACTTTGGTGCAAGGTGAATTTCATTTGAAATGGCTCTCTCCGTTAGTCTTATAAATCCAGTCCACAGTGGTTTTATCTGCTGAGTCTCCTCTTTCACTGTGGGGATCAAAAGTTTGGGCACCCCAGGTAAAATGTTGTATTAATTTGCAGAAAGAAACCAAGGAAAGATGGAAAATTCTCCAAAAGACATAAAATTACACAAATTACAGATTAGACTTTCTTATAATGTCAAAAAAGGTTGATTTTAATTTACATTTACATTTTCAAAAAACAGAAAGCAAAAAAAGGTGTCTGCAAAAGTTTGCACTGCCCCCTCTGGAAAGCTGAGACCTGACAGTGTCATAGATTGTTCTCAATCACTCTGGAAAGATCATGTTAGTCTCAAAGGTTTTAAATGCCCAGACTGTGCTCTTCTGCTCTTGCCCCAACAATCAGCACCATGGGTTCTTCTAAGCAGTTGTCTAGAAACTGAAACTGAAAATAGTTGATGCTCACAATGCAGGAGATGGCAAAGTGTTTTTAGATGCCAATATCCTTTGTTTGGAATGTAATTAAGAAATGTCAGTCATCAGGAACAGTGGAAGTTAGATCTGGAAGACCAAGAAAATTATCAGAACAGCTGGCAGGACTGTGAGAAAAGTAAGTCAAAACCCACGTTTTACTGCACAACCCCTCCAGAAAGATCTGGCAGACACTGGAGTTGTTGTACACTTTTCCACTATAAAGAGATGCATGTACAAAAATGTTCTTCATGTAAGAATCATCAGAAGAAAACCTCTTCTACATCCTCACCACAAAAATCAGCGTTTTAAGTTTGCAATTGAACATATAGATAAGCCTGATGCATTTTGGAAACAAGTTCTGTGGACCGATGAAGTTAAAATAAATTTTTTTGGCCTGAATGAGAAGAAAGGGCACTGAATTGAATGAAAAGAACCTCTGTCCAACTGTTAAGCATTGGGGTGGATCAATCATGCTTTGAGGTTGTATTGCAGCCAGTGTCACAGGGAACATTTCACGAGTAAAGGAAAAATGGATTAAAAACAATTTTAGCAAATTTTGGATGGTAACTTGATGCTGCCTGTGAAAAAGCTGAAGTTAAAGAGAGGATGGCTTCTACAAATGGATAATTATACTAAACACACCTCAAAATCCATGGTGGATTACATCAAGAGGCGTAAACTGAAGGTTTTGCCATGTGCTTCATAATTTCCCGACCTCAACATAATTGAAAATCTATGGATAGACCTTAAAAGAGCAGTGCATGACAGACAGCCCAGAAATCTCTGAATTCTCTGAGAAATCTCTGAAAAAAAAGGAAGAATGGGCAAAGATACCTCAAACAAGTATCGAAAGACTCTTGGCCTGCTATAAAAAGCGTTTACAAGCTGTGATATTTGCCAAAGGGGGCAGTACAAGATATTAACTCTGCAGGGAGCCCAAACTTTGTTTTTTATTTATTTCGAAAGTGTAAACGATGGACATAAAATCTTACTTTTTTTGACATATTAGATTTCTCTGTATGGTTTTAATGGTTCGCCATATGTATTAGATTTCTCTAATACATAAAATAAGAAAGCTTGATCAAAGTCCAGGGGGAAAAGAGTTTTATTCTGAAGGTGGTGTAGCAAAGCCATCTTCTGTATCTTAATCCAAAGTGCTGACCAGTGTGAGCTGACCGTATACCCTGATATCAAAAGCAATATGGCCATTTAGTTCACACCTTTACAAACAAAAGACAGATGCTACCAAGACCACCTATTGGAGGTCTTACAATAGGTAACAAAATGTTGAATACTGAGGTGTGGTTGCAATGTAACACATCAGATGTTGATTCCGTCTAGGGAATTCACAAAATCTTTCAATAAGAATGTCTAATCTGTAATTTGATGTCTTTTGGGGAATTTTCCATCTTTTCTTGGTTTCTTTATGCACATTAATACAACATTTTACAAAACGTGTTCCTTTAGTTTGTTCAAGGGACGAAAGATTAGTGTTGTTTAGTTAATTTTGGAGCCTTATAGAGAATGCATAGCTAACATTTTATGCAAAAATCAATCCTTCAGTTGGTCTTTAGAAATGGGTTGAATAACTCTTTAAGTATTTTTTTGTGCTCAAAAATGTTTCAAATGTAAAAGGAAGGATGTAATGCATTTTTTTGTGGAATGTATTGTATTATTTTCCATTGAAAATAGATTTTGTTCAAATTCAGCAATTGCTAGTGAATTTAATAACATATTGGTAAGTAACACATAGAATGTAACATTTTGAATTAGAAAGACTAAAAATGTATACAGTGAACTACACTGTGTACACTGCTACAATTTTAGATTTTTTGTAAATGGTGACAATATCAAGTAGTCAGTGTGTTGCTTACACAAGCATGTAAGGAAAACAAAAGAGCAGATGGCTGAATAGTGGTGATGAAGAAATGTAATGTAGTAATTAGGTGTCATTATCAGAATAACTTTTTTTAATGAGATTATGTGCCTCCTCTACGTTTCAAGGCTTTTCTTTGAAAAAAAATGTTTATTTGAGAATCTTGATTTAGCCAATTATAGACCGATCTCTAATCTCCCTTTTCTGTCAAAGATACTAGAAAAGGTAGTATCCTCACAATTATATTCCTTCTTAGA
>JAUYWG010000057.1:3279025-3309569 GCA_034779775.1 Enteromius afrohamiltoni | reverse complement strand
AATAGTTACCTCTCTTTCAGAAACAGGCTTGAGTTACCCTGCTTTCTCGGGTTTGACAAACCTGCCTTTTTGAAACGAAAACCCAGAGTTTACCTTATCTCAGGGTTAACAAACTCAGAGTTTTCACTTAACCTCCTTTCTGAAATAGGCCCCTGGTGTGCAGTTTTTTTTAAACCGTAAACAAAACATGCAAAGTTGGTTTTGCCAGTATTTTGATTATTGATAAAATATATTTATGTTATGTTTTAAGTTATTAAATTATTTTTTTGTGAATCAGTTTAAATTATCCGTTTTAGTGAATCCATTTTTAAGCTGATTTTGAGTGACTTGTGTCGAATACCTCAAAAATGAGCATTTTCATTCATCAAAATGTTTTAATAAAATGTACATGAAAATATAATTAGGCTGTACGCTTTTCATTTTAATTTGGCCAATATTACATATGTGCACAAATGCACACATGGAAGTGGCCTAAAGGGTTCCTTCTAGTTTGCATTGTTCCTAATGTTAGGAGAAAAAGGACTAGAAGTATAAATATAGGCATGTATAATGAATATCATCAAAATACCTCATACAGCCCTACTGTAAGTAGATTTAATAGATTGACTTAACATTTCCAGTCCTTATTAAAAGAAGATTTGTCTGCCTTTTTTCAGGAAGCATCATTTACTGACCAACTTTAGAAACTGAACAAATATAGGACTTTCCTGTTTTTAGCAATGCAAGTTTTCCCGCAAAAGCTTTTACACTCAGCAGTGACGCAAACTCCGTTAACCCTGACTTAACTGAGCTAAACATAAGAAGGCTGATTCAGGGTTCTGGAAGAGTGGGATCAAGCCGTTCCTTATAGGAAGGGCCAGTTTTAGAGAGGATGCATTTAAGAGAAACATGAGTTTGATCACATGCTGCTGTTAAGCAGTGTGAGTGTGAGGACAAACTCTGCTTCATTTTAATGGCCAGGGTGATAAATGGAGTTATGCTTTTCCGATCATCTCTGGTGTCTGTAACCTCATGTTTGAAGCTGTTCTCAGTTTAAGTCCCAACTATAGTTTTACAGTTTTCTTAGAGAATGTGAGTATTTGTGGCTACCAGTATAATTGTTATGTAACTACTAAAACGTTAAGGGAGTTGTTGTTTACATTTTAGTCCAACTTAAAAGAGCCCATCCCTATATTGCACCATTATTCTGGTATCTATCTCTATTCTTTTAGCACTCCACCTATTGTGAAATAATTTCTTTAATTTAGTGTAGGCAAAATAAATCTCCTGTAATCTTGCTGTACATGAATGTTGTTTGTTTATGCTGTTTATGAATGTTTATGCTGTTGATATTTACTTTGGTGCATTTTGTAATGTTTAGATATTTATTTTTCAATGTAGATTGACTTCATATTCATCTTATCTCCCACAGAACCATCATGCTTCGTGCACTTTGCTTTATAAAAAGCCATTTGTGGAGTCGTTTGAGGAGACGCCGCTACTGGTTGCCGTCCTTACCTACATGGGCTATGGCATCCTTACCATTTTTGGATATCTGCGAGATTTCCTGAGGGACTGGAAGTTTGAGAAGTGTCATCTGGCCAGAGAGAGAGAAGAACAGAAGGTATGGCACAATCTGTGTAATGTATATGTTTAAACGTAATCCTCAAGACAAATTAATAACTGAATTTAAACAGTTTTAAAACTTTGCATTGTCACCTGGATGGATAGTGCTGTTTTTTAATACTTGATCATGAAGCCCTTATTTGTCCTGAGCAGTTAAACTGATTGCTGAGCTTCGGTTTTAAAGCATCTATACAGTAAAAAACTAATAGAATAATAATAATAATAGAATCAATGATGCAAACTTAATCAGAAATGAGGCAAATTCAAATTCTGCTGCAAACCATATTTTAAAGGACAGATGTTGTTATTCAGTTCCAATCATGTTTCAAAAGTAATCAATTGTGAGTCAAAAGGTACACAAATTATGAAATTAATAAGTAAATTTAAGCCAAATTGAAGCAGTTCTTCAGAAGCCAGTTCATGTTTTGTTCTCATACAATGGTGTCAGTCAAATCCCAACTAAGCAAGCCAAAGGCAATCAGAAGCAATAAATGGAGAGAAAAAATCTTGGCGGAAACGTCTATGGAAAATACTTTTTTGTGTTGGTGCATCTACTATGTTTTTTGAAAATAATAAAAATTTAGTCTAAGGTTTTTGCTTTTGATGCTCTGTTTCTAGGCTTTTGTTCCACTGTATCAGGACTTTGAGAACTTCTATACTAGGAATCTGTACATGAGGATCAGAGACAACTGGAACAGGCCCATATGTAGTGTCCCTGGAGCCAAAATGGACCTTGTGGAGCGGGTAACACCTGACTACAACTGGACCTTTGAGTGAGTGTCACATCAAGATGTTGGATCCAGCCTAACAGATCCTGCCAGAAGATGTTTGTGTTGACTGATATCCAAACTAATAAATAGAGATTTTTTAAATTGAAAAATCTAAGTTGCATCTTTCTCAGTGAATTGAAGGGATCACAGCAATCAACGTAAGATTAAACAGTTTTTGTAAATTATAATGATATTTGATTTTTTTATTATATATAGCTGCTGAAAACAAAAACAGAAAGTGATTTTAGATTGTAAAATCTCTCAATATTGCAGTTTAAACTCTATATTTGATTAAAGCCGCAATCATGGTAACATTTTTGTTTTCAAAATGTACAAAATTGATATAACAAGGCAGTACACCATAAATCCATTTTCCAAACAGTGTTTTTGGCTTGTCCTGAATCACTACGATACATCTAAAATAAGTATTTATATTCAGACTGTTTGGATTGTTTCAGGTAGGTAGCAGCCCAGTGCCTGCGTGATTCATCATAGACATAAACAGAGAGAAGTAGCTCCGGCTACGAAGCTCTTCCACGTTCAGTTCTTCTATCTTTAGATCCTTAAATCTTCTTTAGGCTTTACAGAAATTAATATGGTGTGAGGCCATATATTTATAGCATTTTTTTTAATATATATATAAGTGTTATTTTTTATATATATTTATATATATTTACCCCATTGGGTTTTTTTTCTTGTTTTTTCCCCTGCAGACACACAGGAAATGTTCTGAAAGATGTTATTAATATGGGCTCATATAACTACCTTGGCTTTGCTGAGAATACCGGCACATGCGCTGATGCTGCCTCTGATTGCACAGTGAAATACGGCGTGGGGGTGAGCAGCACCAGGCAAGAGATAGGTAATAAATACTTGCTCTCTCTGGCTTTACAGCAACTTCTCTAGGAAAAAAAGGGCCAAATAATGATATGACACTTTTTGGGTAGGTTTTAGTAGATTTTTAAGGGATCAAATACTTGGACCTCTTATTATATTAATAAAAAACTTGACCTTGTCATTATAATTTTTTACCCTCTTACTGACACTTAGAATACTTTATTCATATATTTAGTTCTTTTTGAGTCATTGGTCCCACCGGTTGAGGATTCACTTTTATGATGGAAAAGAAATATGCAGCACTGTGGAAAACATTTTTTTTTTTTTTATCTAAAGTTTATCATCGTGTTCCTGGAATCTAATGTTTACACAAAAAGAAACCAACACAAAAAGAAGGAAACAGCTCTATTATTATACAAATCTATTGTTGCACATTGTTATCTCTTGCAGGAAATCTTGACAAGCATGAGGAGCTGGAGAAGCTGGTGGCCAGGTTTTTAGGGGTTGAGTCATCCATGGCCTTTGGAATGGGTTTTGCTACAAACTCCATGAATATTCCTGCACTCACTGGAAAAGTAAGGGTTTTACTATAAACACAAGAAATTGGTCAAATAGAATGCTAAGAAATTTTACGTCAAAGCCATGTTAGGGTGGGAAAGAGCATGGGGATCGGGAGTTCTGTGTTGTTGTTTTTTTAAATACTAGGATCATATCTGTTCCCTCATGGATTTCTTTGGCTGGCACTGGAAGTGTATTATAACTGAGACCCGTAACATGTTATTGGAAGCCTTTATGCCTTTAGAATGTGTACATATTACTGTATTGCTTCACAACAGATTTGATCACTTTTGGGGAATTCCAACTTGCCCCTAGAATTGAAATATTATTTTCCTACCTGCAAATCCTAATAATATCTAATCGAAAGGTCCACGCTGATATGCAGAACCTGATTTTGCTGAGTTAGACGTGTCTCTGGGTCTTTGTTAAGGACATGCATGCTGATACTGAGTCTGAAAGAAAAATTTATAAAGTAGGATTTAAAAAAAAAGTAAAGCATAGAAACATAGTTTACTTTTAACATGCACATCTTGTCAGTAAAGCCGGTTCGTTGATAACCGGCTTTACTGACAAGATGCACATAATATATTGTTCGATATATATCGCCCAGCCCTAGTCCAAAAGGAGCATTTACTGAAAATGAGCAAAATTCTTTGTTAGAAACTCAAATACGTGAACACATGGTCATGAGGAAGTACAAATGCATTATACATTATTCCTAAAAACTGTAAGAAATAATCATATTAAACTAGATTAAATTAGTGCTGTCAAATCTTTATTCAAAATATTTAAATGTATTAGGTATATGTAAATACGCACACATACAGTATATATTGTAATATGTACGTTTATGTTTATATAATTTATACTGTACTGTGCAAAAGTCTTGGGACACTAGTATTCACTAATACTAGGTTTTTTGTTTTGTTTTTTTAAGCATCTTGGAGACGTTGCCACAGTTCTTCTGGATTTAGTCTGTCTCAGTTTGTTCTTTTACTTCATGTCATTTCAGACAGACTGAATGATGATCAGATCAGATCTCTGTGTGGAGCACTGGCTGTTGTCAGACTCCTTGTGCAGACAATAATCTAAAATTAATGACTAAATAATGTTTGGAAATGTATACTGATATTTCCAAAAGATAGAAATAAAAAAAGAATGAAAATACTAACGGTCTTTTGCAAAGTACTGTAAATATATTTACATATAATATAATATTTTTATTTATTTTATATACAAATATTTTTCGTAAATATATACATAATTATTTTTGAAGGGATTAATCGTTACACAATACGTTAAACCTTGTTCTCTTACTAACTGTACATAGCACCTACAACTCTCCTTACATTTGAAATGTTGGTTTGTACTAACAGGTTTGCTAACAGGTTTAGTATGCTTTTTTTGCTTTTCATTAAATTAACATGTGCGTATTTCTCTTAGGGCTGTCTGATCTTAAGTGATGAGCTCAATCATGCATCTCTGGTTCTGGGTGCCCGTCTCTCTGGCTCTACCATCCGTGTATTCAAACACAACAGTAAGTTCATGCTGTTCTTAGCCCACACTAAAAATAAAAATGCTGCGCCAAATAACTGCAACCAGTGAGTGTGATCGATGTACGTGACTAAGCATTTCACCACAAAAAGTCTAGTATAATTGAAAATCAGAGAAAAAAAGGCAAATATGCCTTATGCCATACTTTTTATAACCTGCTCACTAAGAAAAGCATCCACACTAACATAATAAGATGCCTGCTCATATATTCAGCACTTTCTAACCATTATTCTCAGATATGCAGAGTCTGGAGAAGTTGCTCCGGGATGCTATCGTGCATGGCCAACCAAGAACCCACCGGCCCTGGAAGAAGATCCTCATCGTCGTTGAAGGAATTTACAGGTAAAGCAGAAATCTTTTTCTAGCTTTTTTATTATGCATATAACATGTGTTTTGGAACTTGAGCAGAAACCTGGTGTTTTGTGCAAATTATATGCAAAGGGAGGCTGATTTGCATACTTCTTTCAAGGCATAAATATGACGAGCAATAATAATATCATTTTTACCTCACTTATATTCATTGTAAAATGTACATATAATTGCAATTTAATCTCATCCAAAATAAGTTTTTGTTTATATATGTATAAAAAGCCACATATGCATTTATACATGAAAAATAATAAACATCATAGGACATGATCCAATTTTTATTTGTCAACTATTCATAGATAGATAAACGCATATATTATGTAAACAAAAACCTTTAATTTGTTGAACCTAAATTGTTCATGATAAATCATTCGACAGCACTTATATACAGTGGGTACGGAAAGTGTTCAGACCACCTTAATTAAATTTTTCATATATTTTTTTATATTGCAGCCATTTGCTAAAATCTTTTAAGTTCTTATTAGGAAAGCCACACACCTGTCTAAGTAAGACCTTACAGTTTACATTGCATGTCAGAACAAATGAGAATCATGAGGTCAAAGGAACTGCCTGAAGAGCTCAGAGACAGTATTGTGGCAAGGCACAGATCTAGCCATGGTTTCAAAAAAATTCTGCTACACTTAAAGATTCCTAAGAACACAGTGGCCTCCATGATCCTTAAAGGGAAGATGTTTGGGAAAGATGAATGTGGCCAGGTACAGGAATATCCTGGTTGAAAACCTTCTCCAGAGTGCTCAGGACCTCAGATTGGGCTGAAGGTTTACCTTCCAACAAGACAATGACCCTAAGCACACAGCTAAAATAATGGAGTGGCTGTCCACCAATGTTTACCATCCAAACTGACAGAACTGGAGAGGATCTGCAAAGAGGAATGGCAGAGGATTCCCGAATCCAGGGGTGAAAAACTTGTTGGATCTTTCCCAAAAAGGCTCATGGCTGTATTAGTTCAAAATCAAAAAGGGTGCTTCTACTACTGAGCAAAGGGTCTGAATATTTAGGACCATGTGATATTTCAGTTTTTCTTTTTTTTATCTACTAAAATGTCAATATGAGGTATTTCTGTCAATATGAGGTGCAGTGTTTATTGCAATGGCTGCAATATAACCATTAGGGAAAAATATGTAAGGGGGTCTGAATACTTTCTGTACCCACTGTATAAGACATATAAGATGTTTTAAATAAAAAGATTTTCAAATTGCTTCCTGTTTATCAAATAAAGTTACTCATATACATTCACATATTGAAATATCTAGTCCTCTATGGGAATGCATTAATCGTATACCTGCATTCTTCATTTTAGCATGGAGGGCTCAATTGTGCAACTTCCTGAGGTCATTGCCCTAAAGAAGAAATACAAAGCTTACCTGTACTTGGATGAGGCCCACAGTATTGGGGCACTAGGACCAAGAGGCAGAGGTGTGGTGGACTACTTTGGTCTGGATCCGTCTGATGTTGACATCATGATGGGCACTTTCACCAAGAGCTTTGGTGCTGCTGGAGGATACATTGGAGGAAAGAAGGTTTGTGGACAATTTTGCTGTCAATGGCAAATTACATTAGATTACTTGCACACAAATAAATCACACATGCTGGTTTGAGTCTGGACAGCAGCCTGTCATTTCCAGCTCTTTCTCCCCCAATTTCAAAGTGACTTCTCCCTAAAAGACAATTTGGCTCTCACATATTTATTAAATACGCTTATTATTTAGGATTGCCGTTTGTATTTATCTATAAGTAACAATTCTTGTGTAATCGTTTACTTTTTGTTTTCTCTCTCTGTAGGAACTGATTGACTACCTCCGCTTACATTCTCACAGTGCAGTTTATGCTACCTCAATGTCCCCACCCATCACCCAACAGATTATCACTTCTATGAAGTGTATTATGGGAGAGGATGGCACAACATTAGGTGAGTTTGCTATTTTATTCCGGATCAGTTTTAATAAAGATTACTTGGTGGTATAATCTTTGTGACATCTGTTACAAATTATTTTTGTATAGCAGTACCAAATATAGTAGCAATATAGTATTGTATTTGTAAAAAAAAAAAAAAAAGAATGTTAAAAAAAAATAAAGAGCCACAAGATGGCAGCATTTACTAATAGAATACTTTTATGAAATGAAGCGTTGTTGCATAATGTAACCTGTACTTTGACTTCCATGTTGCTCCACTGTTTACTTTCTTGTGTGTTTTGTGTGGAACTTTGAGCTATTCAGAAATTCAGATAAAAAGGCTTGGTCAACATGTGCACATCAGTGTTACTGTGGTGGTTACAAACTTATGTAAACCTCCCCATGTCTGTGCTGTTAAACATGTTTTTTTTTTAATCAGAAAACTAAAAATAATGTGCTCTGCCATGAGAGTAGTTATTTGAATAGTAAATAAGAAATAATACACTGCTCTTACAACAAAATCATTCAAAAATTATCAATGGAAATCAAATTTATTAACACATAGAGGTCTGGATTTGGAGTCACACTTGAAGTAGAAAAACACTACAGGCTGATTCACCTTTGAAGTCAAAAGGGGGCTCAGTAGTGTGTGTGGTCATACTCCTGATGAGGTGGCGGATGGTCTCCTGAGGGATCTCCTCCCAGACCTGGACTAAAGCATCTACCAACTCCTGGACAGTCTGTGGTGGCATTGGTGGATGGAATGTCCCAGATGTGCTCCATTCAGGTCCATTGGATTCAGGTCTGGGGAATGGGTGGGCCAGAAGGAACTGCTGATACACTCTAGCCACAAGAGGTCTTGCATTAGGAGGAACCCAAGGCCAACCGCACCAGCATAGGATCTCACAAGATGTCTGAGGATCTCATCTCTGTACCTAATGGCCGTCAGACATTAACACATGTGCAACCCTCCAAAGAAATGCCACCACACACCATTACTGACCCATTGCCAAACTGGTCATGCTGGAGGATGTTGCAGGCAGCAGTGTCTCCAGACTTTGTCTTATCTGTCACATGTGCTCAGCGTGAACCTGCTTTCATCTGTGAAGAGCACATCTGAGCACACAGTGGCGAATATGCCAATCTTGGTGTTCTCTGGCAAATGCGCCATGCACGGTGTTGGGCTGTAAAAACAATCCCCACCTCTGGACATCGGGCCCTCATACCACCCTAATGGAGTCTGTTTCTGACCGCTTGAGCAGACACATTTTTCCACAGGCACATTTGTGGCCTGCTGGAGGTCATTTTGGAGGGCTTTGGCAGTGCTCCTCTTGTTCCTCCTTGCACAAAGGCGGGGGTAGCGTTCCTGGTGCTGGGTTGTTGCCCTCCTGATGTACTGGCCTGTCTCCTGGTAGCGCCTTCATGCTCTGGACACTACGGTGACAGACACAGCAAACCTTCTTGCCACAGCTCACATTGATGTGCAATCCTGGATGAGCTGTACTACCTAAGCCACTTGTGACTCTGTCTCATGCTAGAGTGAAAGCACCGCCAGCATTCAAAAGTGACCAAAACATCAGCCAGAAAGCATAGGTACTGAGAAGTTGTATGTGGTCACCCCCTGCAGAACCACCCTTTATTGGGGGGGGTGTCTTGCCTCTAATTTCCACCTGTTGTCTATTCCATTTGCACAACATCATGTGAAATTGATTTTCAATCAGTGTTGCTTCCTAAGAGGGCAGTTAGATTTCACAGAAGTGTTATTGACTTTGTAGTTAGATTGTGCTGTTTAGTTTTCCCTTTATTTCTTTGAGCAGTGTAGAATAAGTTGCATAACTCTGATACAAATGCTTACAGCTAATAAGTATACAGTCCAATGTCTATCCAAGCTATACAATTCCCCTGTGTTGTGAAATGTATTAATGTACTCAATTTAAAACTGCAAGAATATTTCTGAAAAGGGCTAATTATCAGCAGAAACATGATCTTTTTGAGTTTGTTTAGCAAAAGCAAACTTGATGACTCAGCGATTGGTTACACATGCTAACTCCATCTCTGCTGACAGTTTGAGGCAGCAAACATTCACCCCTGATTGATTTAGCAGGGCATTCATTTGGAAAACCACATCTATACCCCAAGCACACACACACCGCATCTGGAATCTCTTCGAGCATGAGAGAAATAAGGCAGAGCGTTCCTCTCTGTGGGATCATGGATGCTGACCGACCTTAAAGACTTAAGTACTTAAATGTATAGGAGATGACTTATGTTATAATTATGGCATAGAATATTGAAGAAACCTCTCTCCTTCAACTGATTTCTGTAGCTTACCTTTTAACACAGTACTAATAACCCTAAAGTCATGGATTCAATTTCAATTTAATCTTGCATGCAGATAAAATTTGTTCGATTGAATCAAAGATCCCATATCTGCTACCTGTAGACCTACTGTAGATTGGGCGCTATTTTGAATCTAGCACAGATATAAAGGTCTGATATCCCATAGTTTTCACGAACTTACATCTTTCCAAATAGTTTGTTTTGGAGTTTTTGTCTACTATTTTATCAAAAAAAGATGTTTTGTTAGCTTAACAATCAATATTTTGTTAAACAACAGTACAATCCAATGTATTGTACTTCTTTCCCCCAAAACCTTGTTTTTATTCTGGTCAAAAATTGAAAAAATATCACTACCTTGATTAGTACTCTGTTAGCAGCATGAAAAATAAGTACTTTTATTAAAATAGTGAATTGATTATATGCAAATAGCACTCAATGTGCAATGTGCAGTGATGAACTGATATAATCAAAGCAAATAACTACAGTACATAATAACTTTCTTATTTACATGATGCCTACACTTTGTTGGTTACTTTGTTTCACTTATAAAAGTGTACTCAATGAGCTCACACTAAACAAACGTTTTGAACAGATTTCTTTTGCACAGAGACTGATTCGATCGCCTTTGGCAATTAATGTGCAACTTTAGAGGATCTTCCTAGTACATGCACAATGTAATAACATTAGACATGGTAAACCTGTTCGTCATATAACTGCACAGCAACTACTGAAAGCGACTATTAAAGTCGGCACAAAACAGCTATTTTAATTGTTTAATTTAATTCAGCTTTAATACAGCTAAATCAGCTGCTTGAACGAGGGGGATTAATTGGATTGTGTTCTGTGTACGCCTTTACCTTATATTTAGCGCATTATACAATGCAGATGTTTTAAGGAAGAAATTAATCAGTGATTTAAGCAAAATTAAATTCTGCTGTAAAGCGGCTCTGAAAAGACAATTGTCTATCATTGTCCATATGATCTTTTTATTTAAAGGAGAAATTATTAACTAGCCACTCTGGATTACATGTGACATGACTAACAGCTGAGAGACAGGATTCTGGAGGGCAGGGACTGAAAATGTAAATGCTAATTTATTTCCTATTATTTTATTTCCTTTATTTATGATACTGCAAGGGGCCAAGCACATTAACTTTTTCGATGAAAAGATAGATGAATGTCAATTTATATGCGTTAAACTTCAGCATTTCATAAAAAATAAGAACTGAGGTAATTGTTTCTGCTACTTAAAGGCAGCACAAACAGTTTAAATTCAGTTTTAGCTTAATTTATAAAGCACAGACTAACTTGCATTTCCTCTAAGCTGTTGTAGCTTTGGTTAGACTGTCTTCTAAGTCTTTATCAATATTCTCAATACTGAATATTGTGAGAAAGAACTTTCCTTTCTCAGGAGCCCCTCACTATGAATGGAATGTCAAACAAGTGAAAACTAATACTGGAGAGTATATCTCTACCTCTCCCCAAAGGATCATTCTGCACTGTTCAAAGTGAATTTGAATTCTTCTGGCTTCAGATAAAACAGCCTCCCGATTTTTATTTGCCATGTGCTGGCATGGAACTTGTGGAGATGTTTGCAATGTAGCTTTTCGTCGTTCCTGTTGTTGGATATGAAGTATTTATGAATGATGCAACAAAATTACCTGAAAAAACTGCTTTGGTCGATGTGGACTTTAACATTCATTTTAACCATTGGGTCAAGGAAAAGACTTGCCTGTGCAGAAGTCATCAGGGTGTAGCTCTGTGATTTCTATAGTGCTCATTGTGGGGTTTCCTTTTTACTATTGCTGTGCAAGTTCAGTATTTCTGAGCACTGTAAAATTTTATGTAACGGCACACCTCTCTCTTAACAAGCCGCATTTGAGATGTGATTCATGTCCACATCACAAACAGTGTTGTATGAGTTACGCACCGAAACCTACTCAAAGTATGAGTAATAGTTAACTACACGAATAAATAAAAATTAAGGACACAGTGTCTTAGAAAGGGTCAGAAGCTGGTTTGCAGGGATGACAATGATTTTAATATTCTCTTTTATGCAGGTCAGGAAAGACTCTGTCAGCTGTCAGAAAATACAACCTACTTTCGCAGGAGATTACATGAGATGGGCTTTATCATCTATGGGAACAATGACTCCCCTGTTGTACCCTTGATGCTCTACATGCCAGCTAAAATCGGGTCAGTCTCACTTTTTGTTTAACTGAATCATGCCTATTGTATTTGGTGATATGCTAGCCAGAAGATATAGACCTTTTTTTTTTTTGTTCTACTCGTCTCTGATTTTGCAGACTCATTAATTTATTTTTTATGCTGTTGTTCAGAGCATTTGGGAGAGAGATGCTGAAGAGGAACATTGGGACAGTGGTGGTTGGGTTCCCCGCCACACCCATAATTGAGTCCCGAGCACGGTTTTGTGTTTCTGCCGCCCACACGAAAGAGATGCTTGACAAAGTGAGTATCACATGAACACTAGTAAAACAATCATTGAAAAAAAAATTTTTTTTTTAAACCAAAAAAGGTTTTCTTGTTTTTATCTTTTTATTTTGATTTTGGGGCAAAATAGTATTCTGCACGGACGCCTGTGTCTGCCAAAAAAAAAAAAAAAAAAAAAAAAAGAATAAAATTGCCAGCTGATCTACAAATGTGGAAAAACAAAAACATTTGCATTTTTTCAAAAATATAAATTTTTAAATTATTATTTGAATATTACAATTTCTATATTTGGAACCGATACCAGTGGAATTACATGGTTCTATGTACAAATTTTTTGTACCAAAACTAAACACAAAAACAGATTAAACATAAAAAACACGCAATTTTTATTAATAACGTTAAAAATAAAATGCACAAAAATCAATGCCATTTTTTACTGATAAGATTGTGTTTCAAGTTTTTTCACAGGTAATAAAGGTATGAAAAACATTAAATAAAGTTTCATCAAAATTTAATTAGTCTTTTAATTAATGAAATTTAAAGTGATGAAGTTTTAAGTTTATTAACACAAGTTCAGTTTTATAATTTTTTTAAACAGTAGTGGTAGTAGTAGCCTATCACATTCATTTTTCTAAATAATAGTAATATGTTTTTGACACAATGTCTAAATTGAACTTTTATTTTGATGGGTTGCCGTGAATACCTTTACATTTTTGCAGGGGCGTCGTAGTTAGGTGAAAAGTGGGACTAAATTACCAGGGCCCCAAGTAGGGGGGAGGGCCCCTGAGGAGTAAAATTATATTTTCCTTTAAATATAATTCTAAGATAACAATAAATGTTGTAAACTAATGTAATTGTAAACTAATTAATGTATTAAATGGTGTCGTAGGTAGTTGTGAACCTCGAGCTTACGAGGCCCATGGCCACTGCTTGTGCATAGGGCCCAGATGCATGTCTCTGCCATACATTCATTCCCACAGTTTTCAACTTCCAGACTAGTTGTAAGCTATAGATATTAGCTCTTATATGTACTTTTATGCAAGTTCTGTCCTTATTTAACATCACAGCTAATTTTATCAAACCACATGAAGTGGCAGAGACCAAAAATCAGTGTTCCTACACTTCAGTTGTTCATCTATGAATCTATGACTCACCTCACAGTCAACCAGAGTACATAAACGTTAAAGGAATAATTCTCTAATAATTCTCAAAATAAACATCCTGTCATCATTTAGCAATTACTCTGCATCATGTTACCCAACCCACCAAACATTAATTTGTGTGTAATAACCCCAATGTCTCTTCTTGACTCTCTCAGGCTTTAAATGCCATCAGTGAAGTTGGAGATCTTCTCCAGCTGAAATACTCAAGAAAAAACAGACATGAGAGTGAAGGAACGGACTGTTTTTCATTTCTGGAGAGCCACCAGGATTAGCACTTTCTCAAGATGGACTAAATGCAGCATTCTTCTACCCCAGAGCGATCTATGTCTAACTTAAGTGTCATTTTCATATTGATTCATTTCAGTGGACACTCATTGAAGTCCACCAACTGACCAAATTTCAAGTCTTACCCTTGGGCTCAAAAACCAATATTAATTTCAACGTGCAATATCAACTGCAGTAAAGAAT
Source organism: Enteromius afrohamiltoni (assembly GCA_034779775.1). Taxonomy (NCBI): domain Eukaryota; kingdom Metazoa; phylum Chordata; class Actinopteri; order Cypriniformes; family Cyprinidae; genus Enteromius; species Enteromius afrohamiltoni. The sequence goes on along the minus strand of JAUYWG010000057.1, from coordinate 3,295,540 downwards.
TCACGTCACTGTTTTCAGAAATGACACCGGATAAAAGTTCAGGCTTTCCTTCTACACAATCTAAAGCAGGGCTTCTCAATCCTGGTACTGGAGGTCCGCTGTCCTGCAAATTTTAGCTCCAACCCTAATCAAATGCACCTGAACCAGCTAATTAAAATGTTCAGGATTACTTATAAACTACAGGCAGGTGAGATTATCAAGGTTGGAGCAAAACTTTGCAGGACAGTGGGACCTCCAGGGCCAGGATTGAGAAGCCCTGGTCTAAAGAAAAATTATTTTCGGACATTTTATACAAATATTATCAGTGTTTTTGTCTTGTTTTCCATTAAAAACAAATCTTAAGGTAAATTTACTCAGGGCTACTCAGTCTTTTTTTCTCCATTTACAATGTGTTTTTTAATAAATAAAGTAGAATTATTTAAAACAAATTGTAAGATTAATGCTTTAAACAAGAATAAACATATGACAGTGTAGCACAATAAACATAATTCAAAACGTATTGAAGTGTTATATAATATTACAAAGTAAAGTCAAACTTTAAGCAAAATATAAGGAAATTTAGATTTTTACTAGAAAACAAGACAGAAATCTTGATAATGAAAATGTTTTGATTTCAGTGTACAAGAAAACAGTGACTCACACTCACAGTATGCTTGTACAGCATGTCATCTTTTAATGAGAAATAAGCTTAAAAATGTACAAAAGAGATCATTAATTATAGTTAAACAGTAAATAAGAATGCAACTTCATATCCATATAAATGTATCTATAAAAATATCGACACGTTTATTAATGCACATTGCAGTGTGATTTCACTTACTTGCTTTGCACAGGTCCACAAATCTTAAAATGTAAAATTTTACATTTTATCTTTTTTCACAATGCAAATGATTGTATGGATAAATTAGCAATGTCTTGATGAACTTCTACAGAAGAATTCTGACAGCGTTCTCTGTTTTGTTTCATCAGAGCTTTCTGCATCTCAATTTGAATTGGGGTACTTTCCATAAATAGGGTACAGTTTGGTACAGTTTCCCTTATCTTCATCCTTTTTTAAGCACTAGAGGAACAATGCCCATATCGCTTGTAAAGAGAAATCTCCACATATTAGGAGAACTCTTACACAAATTATCATACATGTTTATATAGATTTTTCCTATTTTTTTTTTGGCTTTTTATTAGTTTTCATTTAATATTTATTGCTAGAGAATAACAATCACATACATTTTGGAGTATTAAATTGTATAGAGATGTTATAGTTAAAAAAAAAAAAAAAAAAAGAACAAATTTATATAATATTTAGTTTGACATTCCTGGGTTTGACATTTTCAAAAGGCTAAAAGCGTTACACTGGCCATCTGTTTAAAAATTTATTTTTTAAAAGAGTTTCAAGACATAATTTGTACTCTATTTGTGGAAGGTGCCTTTATGTCTTACTTGAATATCTGTTCCTTGCTGACAGTTTGCATTACGACTAAGTATGATATCTACACTTACTAAGTGTATAATGTCTTAGCCAGGGCATTTCACAAAGGCAGAGGTCTTTCATTGAGTCAGAAATAGACTGATATTGTTCACTCGATGTTTCATTGTGAACAGACAGCAGTGAAAATGTTTGTGTCGCTTATAAATTGTTATTATATAGTTGTTATTGATTTGCTCTTTTTAAGTTAAATCTTTTTTTAAGAACTTGTTCTTCTAACAAATGTGCTAAATACGGGTCACTGGTATGATATGAAGAGCTCTTGTTTGTATGTATGATGATGTGGCTTATAATTGCCTGTCAGATGTACTTTTTTTTTCTCCATTCCCTTTTGTGTTCTTAAGTCTTGTTCTTAATCGGAAAGGCAGCTTTTGCCAGAATTTGTCCCCAAGTGAGACTATATGACTTCAGAGCTACTAATGACTGTTAAGAAATGCAGATATGACGTTGGCACATCGGCGTTAAGCAGCCTGTATAAATGCCACCGAGCTGCATTTGACTGAAACCAAAGGGCATGCCATAATTTTTATTTTTTTCTTGTGCATTCTTTTCATAAAATTTTCATAAAATATCACATTTCTCCTTTTAATGAATTTAAAATGAAATTCATTAAATGTGACTGATTATTTGTTTCTGAAGATAATTAAATAACTTATCTTGAACTTTTTTTTCTCCAGACTCCAGGTGTTGGTCTTCATCAGATCTCAGAAAAAGCGCAATCATCTTTAACTCAGAAATCACATTCAGACTGTATGATAGACATTCATGTAAAGTATAATTTGTATTCAGTGCAAAGTTTCAAAAGATTGAGTTTAAAAAGTTGAGTTGAATTTAAATTATTTCATTATTAAAGACATGAGACACAGTTAAAGAGGGAAAAAAACTACTTTAGATTGAAAACATGTTTAGCTAATTTACTTGGCAAGAAAGAGGTCACTCTGACTTAAACTGAATTCTGAATTAAATGGACTATAAAAAAAAGTTCTCATATTTAGAAAATGAAGTATTTTTTTTTTACAATTATATTTTTGCAGTGTAAGGAATTATAAACGGCAATATCTAGATAAGTGGGTGTTTTATACGCACTAGTAAACTAGTGAAAATTATTGACTTTATGTCTGATGATTTCACTTAAGAAAGAAATTAATAATGTGGTGATTCTCCCGCAAACAATAATCCACTGCATTATTACAATTAATGACAAAATAATGCTTGGAAATGTAAAGTATTTCCAACTAACACAGTACAGCAAAAGATAGAAATAACGGACTTAAAAACGTTTTTGTTGTTGTTGGTGAAGATACTAGCGGCCTAACTTTTGCACAGTACTATATATATATAGTATATAGTATAAATGAGTCCTCGCACACACCAGCCTGTCAGATACATAATTGTCACTAGCCCTGGAAAATGATTCTCCTCCCATACTGACCCCAGAGATCAGAGCATCCTGCTGTTGTAGGCTATTACTGCCGCGCTAAGCGTATTTCTTTCCTTGTGGCAAGTGAGATACTCCCTTCATCATAGTAACGTGTCACCAATGGTTCTGTGCTCCGATACCCTGCAGAATGATAGAAGAGAAAGTTTTGTAAAAGCTGAATAGGCATGCACTGGTGCGGACTGAAGAGCAGTGCGTGAGTGAGACCTGCCTTTGATACTTAAACTGAGAGACGATCAGTCCATATGGACAGACACTGCAGCAGGACGTTTCCAGTCACATTTATTGTATTTGTGAATGGACTGAAGGGCTCAGGACTATCTGCCTGAATTTATAAAATGCTTATGCCTGTGCAGGATTTAATGAAGATTGGATGAAGATGAGGAACAGCGCATTGAAGATATTGTCCAGGAGAGTAACGCACAGAGCTTCCTAAACAACTATTGCGCATTTAATGTTTTTGGTATTTAGTGGACAGATACGCAACGGTGCAAAATGCTAAGAGCGCGTAAAAGTGTATGGGTACTTTTAACTGTGCTGCTGGCTGTCTGGATACAAGACGCGACCAGCTTTCCTGTGAGGCATCACAAGAGATCCAGACACGGCGACTCCATAGAGGTGGGTACGACTGGATCGAAATTTTTGTTGTTTCTTTTTTTTGTTTCTTCTGACAGTGTTGGGGAGTAAATAACGTTATTTAATTACAAAATAAATGTAGCCTAACTTTAATCAGTAACCTAATTAAATGTAAAAGTTGCTTGAAAATGCTAACTAGGTATTACAAAGGTGGTTACATCTGAAATTTCATTCACACGAACAGATTAGATTGATTTCATTCATAAATTACACTGACTGCACCAATGTTTCAGGAGTTTGGGACACAGCATAGGACACATTACATAACTGTTTTATTTACTGTTTGGGTTGTTTTATACGCTTTATTTTTATGTTTAACTGTTTTCCCAAAGCATTCCCAAAGTTTTCCCAAAGCATTGTAGGATATATTTCTGTCATATATATGCGAAGATTTGATTTTTAAAACGGTATCATAGCTAATAAACTATTTCTTGTTATAATTGTAAATCTGTATTTAAACTAAAATAAAAAAGGTGTTAAAGTCTGGCTTTGTGGTGGCTGTGTTTAACCAATCTGTTAGACACAGACTGCCTAGTAAATAATGTGTAATATTAAATAAAACATATCTAGAAAACACTTGTGAGCAGTAACACCCACTGCATAATCTCCAAATAATCTTTCATTTCTTTACTTCAAGTTTCAGAATGTATTAATATTTTATTAGTGTGTATTTAAAGTCTATTTAAACTGCAAATTTCCTAACATAATGCATAATTTTAGAATAATTCTGAAAAAAAGTCAAAAAGGTCTGTGAAACTGCCCTTTGGGAGATATAATAGTTGAAGTAGCTCTTCTACAGCATAGAAGTTACTCTGGAAGATAAAAAAACACAGTTTTTAAATTTTAAAGTATTTTATTTTTTGAGAATCATACTGACATACTATGTCAGTAAGAGTCAGAGGTAACATAGTTGACAGTGTTAAAGTTAATAATGCTATTAATGATGGTCATAGTGGTTTATAGTAAAATATCTTGAGGTCAGCATCTTGTGGACTAAAATATTTAGTGCTCTAACCCTGATTTTATTATTTCACCATGCAAAAGGGACCAGAATGCAGAGGGCCACATACTGTAGAGTAGTATAATAGTCAAGCCTTACATAATAATGGTTAAAAAAAAAAACTTAGTTTCACTCTCTCTCACAGGGTCATAGATCAGCTCTTAAAATTGTTTTTTTAGCCCCTCTTCTGTTAATGTGGAATTTCCTGCATTCTGGTCTCCTTGATCCTGTGTTTGTGCACAAGGGGGCCATGTCTAACCTCTCCAAGAAAGGTCCTGCTACTCAGCTTTGTATAAATGTACTAAATGTCTCTTTTGTTTTTACATGTGGGGCAGGGGTCATCAAAGAGAAAGGGAATGGGGGGTCTCAGGTTATTGTTTTTCTTCACTGGTTTGGAAATGGCGTGGTCCTGGGACTTTGATATTGGAGGTCAGATAAATCTAGGCTGCACTGCAGACTGCTTTCCCAATGCCCCAACATAAATTGTGTGAGCTGATTGCATCCATGTGTCTCACCAGAGAGCTCAATAGGGGCTGTGTGTGTATCCCATGGTCTTCCGCTAGCGCATAAGGCTTTGTTTTTTGGGTTCTGGAATTCATGCCATATGTTTGTGATGGTGAGAAAGCCCACTGGCAGGACAGGCCACATTCCACTGGGAGGAAAGATGATTTTACAATGAATTAACTGTACAGAGAAAGACATAAGGTGGCCTCGGGGAGACAAAGTATGTAAGGAGAGATTTAGTTTCTATTCTGAATGTTAGGAAATTAAACTTGCTTTGATAGGCCTTGTTTGGAGTCTTTGCTGAGTGACAGCGACTAGTCCTACAGCCCCTCTTGTTGAGACTTCCAGGAAGGAAAGAAAATATTTAAAATAAGTCTTAAAGAGAACCTCACATATACCTCTGAGTGGTAATATTCATTTGATATTTAACCGATTGCTCCACTGTTGAAAACACATGTTGTAAACAGGACATTTTGACTCAACAGAAGGGAATGTTTTTTGTAATTATTTAATTGTGGCATCTGTGTGTTCAAATAGCAGAAATGCCAAAGGTGCAGCTGCACAATGATCATGGAGCAAGAAGTGTCCAAAACCACCTGCACATTGACCACTGAATCCCTAAACCTCTAATGACCATGGTACCTGCTAAGTATGAGTTTGCTAAAAAACAACATTGCCACATGTTTAGTACATGTCAATCTGGCTAGACTCCCGTAAAAACTAGTTTTAGACTGCTCAAAATCTTACACAATGTCTCATTAAAAAATGGTTCCTACATGACACTAAATCTTGTAATAATACTTATTTCTTCTTTTGTATTAAAACTATTTTACATAGAAAAATTGTTGCTAAATGAAACTGATTTGCAGGTTAGAATGTGTTTTCAAAATCTGTCAGCCAAAAAAAGACAAAGGTTATGATGGTTCATTGTTCATTGTTCACCTCTCAAGTTAGTAGAAACTCTGGTTTTGATAAATGTTTGCAGGTCTCCAAGTGAGCAAGAACATCAGCACATTTTCTGTAAAAAATGGGTACAAGTTAGCTTATAAGCTTTTCACATCAGATTTGCTGTACCTGAAATAAATCATTATGCATTTTAAACTGTCACCATTCTTTAAAATAAGGGTGCTTTACAGCGATGCTGTAGAAGAACCATTTTTGGTTTCACAAAGAACCATTTAGTCAAAGGTTTTTTAAATAACCATCTCTTTCTTACCTCAATGATTTGAAGAAGCTTCTTTTGCCACAAAGAGCGTTTCATGAAAAAGAAAGGTTCTACAGATGTTAAAGGTTTTTATGGAAACATTTAGACAAAGAAAGGTTCTTCTATGGCATTGTGAAGCACTTTTATTTTTAAGAGTGTATACAAGAAATATCACAATAGCAATTAAAGCTTGTGTTTGACAAATGAAGGTCACTGTAGAGTTTCACTGTAGTTTATGTTGAAGAACAAAATGTTTTCTTCAAGTATCTTCAAGTTTTGTTTATCACAGGCTTTTTACTTATAAAGTGAAGAAAATCCTTATGAACCAGTCTATATAAGCTAGCAGTTATTGTTGCATGCAATGTTATATTACATCAGACACATTTCAGACATTTTTTAAAAACACTAACATCATTTCTTGCACCAACAGAACCAAGTCCAGAACGAGCTGGCAGACCCTCGTCCCCACCAACACAGGTGGCTCCAGCATCGCTCAACAGGTGTCCTACCACAGCCTGAGCCCGAGGAAGAATCAAAACTCTTTGTCCTAGATCTTAAAAATTTTCCAGACCTGGCAAATGCTCACACTGACTCTCAAAACCCAAACATTCAGGTGAGCACATGCAAGAGCACACATCTCAAGTTGGTAGTCGTCTCTGTGAAATGCTTTGTGAGCAGGGCAAGTCATAATATGCCAGCCTGGATATAATAAGCCATTACTGTGTTTCTCTACTCTCAGGCTAATGTCTAATCCTGTCTAAACCAAAGTGGATTCATCAGCATCCATAGTGAGTCATCACTCCAGATAAGATGTAATTAAGTGGAATAAGTAATCTTATCTTGAGATGAGGAGGAAGTAATTCTGCTTGATTTGATATTAAGCCATGTTCAAAAAAACTTGATCAGTGACTCACCGCTGAAACCTACTGTCGCTGACTTTTCTTCAAAATTACCATAGGATGATTTGTCTTTGTTGACTTCCAGTGTTACATCCTATTTAATCCCTGTGCATTTTTCATCCTCGGTTGTAGGTGACCATTGAGGTGTTGGATGACCCCCCCATGGAAGTGGACAAGGACCTGGTTAAAGAATGGAGCAATGACTGGCCCACATCTTCTCCCTCCTCTACTGTAGAATGGCTGGGCGGGAAGAAGCTTTTCTGGCCCTTATTTTGGGGCTACACAGATGTAGATTCGGCTGAGGATGGTACTGGCCAAGCAGTGGAGGAAGAGGACGATTACGCACTGGAGTATGACAGTGGGGAGCCCCTTCCAAGTGGACTGGACAAGACAGGTGGCATTTGGGAAGGGCCATGGACTCAACGCCATTATGGTGAGCACTTTCTTTTTATTAGCTATTTCTACACACAAGTCTTGAGGTTTAAAAGTAACAGTATTTAAACATTCAAGCTGTGCAATTAATAAAAGCCTTGGAATGTCATCATTATTTGCAAATTCGGAATTTAAGAAAGAAATCCATGGGAAAATTTAAGAAAGCTTGTTTGAAGAGTAGTTTAAGGCAAAAAGAGATGTAGAGACTGAGAATGATGGTTAGAGCTGGTAAAGGCTGCTTCACAGTATTGATTTAGACTTAACTCTCAGCCAGTGGGGGGGTATTTGTGAGTGCCGGACCTTTGATGTAGAGACTGGTTCCACTCGGCAGAGAAGGCCTCTGTTTGAAGACGAGCCCAATCCGCTCACTAATGGCAGCGTGAGTACGTTCTTTTGGACAAATAAGCCCATGCTTGTGTTCAATTAGAGCGCAGATCGGGAACACAGAGTGAGAGGGGTCATCAGTTTACTTTTTATGTCCCGCGGGTTGGGCCCCAGACCCTGCATCCCCCCCTCTTCCCCAGAGCGGCTATACCTTTTAAGCCTGTTCAAGAATCCTAGGCTTTTCAAGGCCATGCATAATATTACGCCTCTGTTCCTTTTTTGTTTTTCTCTCCAAGTCATGTCTATTTTATGATGGGAATTGTGCATTTTGCGTTTTAACTGTGCTGTCTTTCATTGGAGACAAGGATGGTATGGGATAGGGGTTTAATTAAAGCAGTCAAGGAAAGGCACATTGATTGAGTGCTATATTTAGAGATTAGGGATGGCCCCAATCTAGATCAGAAGTTGATGCCTATTCTACTATTACAGGAAATTTTTAATTTTTGATTTCTGTGCACTTAAGAGTACATTAGTTCTGCATTGAAGTAAAGTTTTAATACAAAGCATGCATATGCTGTAAAACTTCTTTTGGAGCCAGAGTTAGTTAATTCATCCAATGTTAGAAGTACAGCTTGCACTTCTAACACAGCTAGGGCTTCTAAGCAACGCATTGCATGCATATGCGTGAAGCTTCAATACAAAGCATACATATGCTGTAAAATGTCTTTTTGAGCATGTTATTGAAAAAATCCATTATTGGTGTACAGGGACAGTTTCAGTTATTTTTGAAACAGAGTACCCTTTATGATTCGTTTAGCCAAAGGAATCACCAAAGAGATTTAACAGCAAAATGTTCAATCTTTTAGCATGGGTAACTGCTAATGCTAACCACCCAAATCTTGACCCTGTGGATTTAGTGCTCATTCCTGCTTTTGCTAAACAACAAGCCCTCTGGCTGTTCTGGGTTTCACGATTTGGCAGTTCTACAAAGCCAGCAGGAGTAGTTGCTGAGCCAACGCCTCCTTTTCATCATTCACTAGTCTGTCTGTAATCAGGACACCATCGCTGTGTGTGCAATGTCACTGGCACCCCACCCAAGTTAAATATTTAAAAATGCTAGTCTGTAATTTATACTCTGTATTTTTTAAGAAGAAAGAAGACATCTGTCGTCTCTCTTTAATGCATAAAGAGTGTTGAAATCTTCCAAATATGCTAAAAGCTAACCATCCTGTTTCCATCTGCAGTTGGAGGATATAAGTCCTGGTAATGGCTTACTCCATCAGCTTATCCTTGTTTTCGTCTGCAGAAGTTACTGTCAGGGTGTTAGATTGTTTTTGTTGGTGGTTTCCAGGATGATACCATGACATTGCAAGTTTTTCCTAGGGTGGTGTCTTTGAGTGATGAGTGGTTGTTATTATGCTTGTATGCTTATGTTTCTAAGATATTGCTGGAGTGCCTGCTAGAAGATTTCTAACTGCTACCTGCTCTTGCATTAAGCTGTCAGTGTAAACAGGGTCCAAAATATTTTGTGATTATATTACTAAAACCTCAAGTATGGGGGTAGTAAGAAGCAACATAACAGCAAGTGGTTGCAAGCATGCATTTGAGGCACACACTAATGGTAAGCAGAAAAAGTATTGGTAATTCTTCCACTTGTTATACAATCACTGAAAAGTACTTGAGGTTTTTTCAAAACCTAAATGTGAAATGGTGATGGGTACTTCGAATAAAACCAAAATTAATGTTTTAACTGATTATTGTGCTTTTAGGGGGAAAAGAGGAAGAATGGAGCGCATGGGGTCCCTGTAGTGTCACTTGTGGAAATGGCAATCAGACCCGTTCACGCTCATGTGGAGATTTCTGCATCTCCACTGAATCCCGAAGCTGTGACCTCATGCCATGTCCAGGTTATTTCAGTTCTCAAAAATGTGTCTGTTTTTAATAAAATTCTAAACCATTTTGTTTATTATTATGTCACACAATTTTTTTTTTCTCCAGATGATTGGAACAGCGTGGCTCACGTCTTTCCATTTGAAAATGGTACAGAACCCTTTGGCACTGGTGAGTGCTTTAAAGCTGTAATTATATACACCTGTGTATACACCTGTAAAGTGCTAAACTGACTCTATGCACACCAGGAGGTTAAAAATTAACATTCAGTTTATAGGTGATATTTTAAACATGTTGTTGAGTCCTTATGATAATGAAAATCTTGCGTACAAAGATGGCAAGATACATGAATTTAATATATTTTAATACAGCTTTTAAATTAGATTTATAATTGCATTGATAAGCCATTGTCAGTGAGAAGTTCTTGCATTATCATAAAAAAATGATGTAAAATCAGATGTGTTAACTTGTATTAGTTAATGTTTTAGCGATGTATAGTCTATGAACATTACACACCCTGTTAAAAAAACAACAACAACATATGCTGGGTAGGTATGTTTCGAAGCATGGTTGGTGGTTTAAGCTGGTCCTTAGTCTGTCATGAGCTGGTTTAACCTGGTTCAGAACATACCAAACCAGCATATGGTTTATAGATAATTCATGAATGCATGAAAAAAAATATATAATGCATGAAACTATCCCTCTATTTTTTTTAAAACCATTACTGGGCTTATAGCCCTCTGCTAAAAGTTGAAATGGCTAATGTGTAATCTGTTTGGGTTTGGTTCTGCAGATGTTGACAGCTGTGAGAAGTGGCTGAATTGTAAGAGTGAGTTTCTCCAGCGTTACCTGCAGCAGGTACTGACTGAATTACCCAGCTGTCCGTGCACCTATCCTTCAGAAGCCTCCACCAATATAGTCAGTCTGCTGGATGCAGCACGTGACCAGACCTTCCAATGGAGGGATGCTAGTGGCCCAAAAGAACGGCTGGACATCTACAAGCCCTCGGCACGCTCTTGCTTGCGTTCTGGCCTCTCAAGGGATGGCACCACTCTGGCTGCACAGCATTGTTGCTATGATGACAACAAGCTTCTAATTACAAGGGGCAAGGGTGCAGGTACCCCCAACCTCATAAGCACAGAATTCTCTCCAGAGCTGCATTTTAAGGTGGATGTAATGCCTTGGATTCTTTGCAAAGGAGACTGGAGCAGGTTTCATGCCATCCGCCCACCCAATAATGGACTGCACTGCACAGAAAACCCCCAACAGGACATTTTCATGAATGAACTGGAGGAGGCCAGAGAATATTAAGTCACCAAATTACTGTCCCTCTTCTAACACAGTCTCCTGTTGTGGTGCTTAACCCAATAAAAAAAGTACCAGCCAGCCGCATAAGTGTGCAGGAAAATGTAAGAATTGTTGGATGGATTATAATCAATCTGTTGACAATATCCTTTTGATATGTGGATCTTGTAACTTGTATTTGTGTAAATGACAGATACAGCATTTTGTCGGTGTTGTTGCTGCTGCTGCAGTCACATAGAGTTGGATGCAAAGGTCTGAGACCATAAACTATACATTGTCAGCATAACAAAATTGCATTAAAAACTTTCCATGAATTTAATGTGTGCCTTTTGCTTAACAGACAGCAGAACTGGATCTGACAAGAGATCCACATTTGTTCAAAAAAATGTGAGCATATTCCACGGAGCAGTTTATGTGCTTCAGTCTGACCCCTTGTTGCTCACATGGTCAATGTAATGTAATTGTAATTTACTTATTTTTTCCCCTCTTACTCATTTTGATTAATTGTCAAAATCTTATTTATTATTTGTTTCAACAATTACATTTAATCGTAATTGATTTTGAATCCTATATATTAAGTGTGGACTTAGACCTTTGGATCCCACTGCATTTACTTCGATATCAGTGCCATCCAATGTAAAACTTGGGACCTGAAACATATTGAAGCAAAAACCTCTGCTATAGACTTGCAGGGAAATTTGAGAGTCAACAGGCACACTTTTACTGCCACCTCAGGGGAAACCAATCCATAACAATGTTCATTTAGTTCTTTAATAGAGTCAACATTTCAGAAAGGGAACGAGCTGACAGACATAAAGAGAATATTATAATGTGTATATTGTTAGAACATGTATGTGTATGTACAATGTTGCTGTTTAGTTGCTATGCAAATGTGCATTTGCTGTGTTGGTGTTGTTTTGCTTTTCATGTTTTGTTGGGTAACTACTTAATATTGCTTCAGACCTCTAATTTGAAATATTGCTCTAAAGAGTATGCAGTCTGTGTATGCACATGCTACGGCTGGCACTTTATTGAACATTTATTGAAATGTGCATTTGCATGATGAAACATTGTTATCCGTGTTTTGTGGTGTTTTCGTCGTGTTTTCGGATTGCTTCATATGGTCATTGCTGCATTAATGGCAAGAACAGTATTTCTGTGTTAGCATGTGTTGTACAGTATTTATTGTATTTTTACCACACATCTGCTGATGCTTTGAACTGATCATCCATTCAGGTGGTGCACTACCCAGAGTCCTCCAGGACACACTGACCTAAAAAGGGAAATCATGTTCTCAAACACCTCTTTAACAACAAAACAAGTCTGTATTTGCTGTCTATTATCATGTGTGTACTTTATAATGATTTTGCAAGTTCTATTAAAACAAATACAAAGATGAGTTTGAAAAAATAAAAACTTGCTTGTTTCTTTCGTGAGAATACATCAAATTGTTTAGTTATGAATTGTAACATCTGAACTAACTGATGCTAAGCAAGAACACTCCATGAAGTATTTTTTGGCACTGCAAAAAAGATACCCGTCATCCCTTTATATGAACAACAATCTATACCCATCAGGTATAGAGGCTCATCAGGGCTAATGTCTTTGATTTCTCTGTTTTTTTCCAATTGTTCGGTTTTAACTAGAAACATCCATGAATTGGTAACTCATCTCCCCTGACTATTTGCTTTTTTGTATTTGTGAAAATCTGTTTTTAGTTAGAAGATGCTTTTTATAGAGTAATGATCAGGGTTGAGACTTTATTGAGAATGCCTGAATTTGAATTGGATCGAAATTATAGCAAAAAACACAATGTAGAATTGTAAGGCTTGCTTAATAGGGGGGTTAAAACATTTTGCATTGACACTTATAAACACTGACACAGTGTATCAACCTCACTTTTGCAATGCTATGAGAAAACTTTTTCACAAAAACAAAACAAAACATAGTTTCACTCTTCTCTCGTGACTTACGTCTTCCACAATTTTATAGTTTCTCAACGCGCCACATAAGCAAGATTTAACATATTTGATGTAATCAGCAGTCCATCTTTGTGAATTTCCCCGACATTTTGTTTTGTTTCTGTCCATGGTGCGGTTATCCCTATTGCTTGTACACTTTTCTTCTACCACATCTTTTCCTTCCCTTAATGTTCTTGGACATAGAGCTCTGTGCAGCCAACCTCTTTTGCAATGACCCTTTGCAGGTGTTTTGAGTTATTAGCTGATTAGAGTGTGGCACCAGGTGTCTTCAATACTGAACCTTTTCACAATATTCAAATTTTCTGAGATACTGAATTTGGGGTTTTCGTTAGTTTTCAGCTATAATCATCAAAATTAAAAGAAATAAACACTGGAAATATAGCAGTCTGTGTGAAATGAATGTATACATTATACAAGTTTCACTTCTTGATTAGTGAATTAATTAGTTTGATTGATTAGAATTAATTAATTAGTGAAATAAATCAACTTTTTGAAGATATTATAATTATATGATCAGCACCGGTAGATAGATAGGTAAGCTGTTTGTGCATAATCATGTCTGTCAGTAGTTCTTAGGCAGGGATTAAATAACAGAGATTAGTAGGTCACAGAGCAAAGTAACCAATCCATAGGATTAAGACTGCAGTGAAATCTCAAGGATTCTGATTGTTTAAGCAAATTGGTCACAAAAAGTTACCATACCAGTTTTTAGCATGTCAAGAGTGAATATGGCATTCTTACAAGAAATTTGGAACAACAGCCTTAGGAGTTGGACCTGACATGTACCCTAAAATGCTATCTAAAATAAAATGGTTAACAGTTACTAAGTCAAGAAAACAAAATGATTTACACAAAGGAACATTTTTGAAAGTCTACTCTCAAAATGCTCCAGTATTTCAGATCCACATCAGAAGTCTGAACTTATAAGGCACCCTGCCAGTATTTGGTGACTACAGTGCTGTTTGCTCTCTTAGAGCTACAGGAATCTAAAATGTCCTGCTTGTGTGGCTGTAGAGTGGCTTCAGTACTCCTGTGCTGTCTGCCACCCACCGAGACCACAGATGTAAGTGATACAGGCCACACATTCTATAAACCCTCTGAGTGGAGGCCTGATTACAGCATTCATCAGCTTTTTTTTTCTTTTCAATTAACTGGTTGTTTGAAGACTGAGAACTGTGGTGATCTTTTCTAGCACTGACAGTGTGCTAGCACTGTGTTCTACTTCTTTTTTTTAAATTTCAACATCAAATTAAATAAAATTAAACCAAACATTGCATGTTTGAGAGGTAAATTGTAAGAAAAAGACAAGTTCAAAAGTATTCTAAATATTTATTTTAGTTGTGTACAATCACAATAAAAACAGTTGTGTATTTGTAAACGAAACAGGAAACAGAAATTAACTGAAATTCTGCATGTAGGCTGCTATTTGTTGGGCGTTTTTTTCTTTCGCTGTTAGTTTATTATTTATTAAGAAAAATACATTTCACATATGGGTCTATTTATTTTATATATAGTTTTATTAAGTTTTTCTCTGTTGGCACAAGTTCTGCACGTGATGTGATGTGAATCCTCAGGTTCTGATGTTCTAATTTAATTTTATTTTAACATAATCGTTATTAATCGTTAATATAATCGGTTAATAATGGCTTAACGACTAATGGTTATCGGTTAGGAAAAGTTAAACCGAATTAACATTAATGAATTAATTAATAGCCCAACACTAAACTTATCTAATTAAAATGAAAAAACTAAAATGCACATGGAGCTTCCAGAGATTATAAAGGGATTGAGCATCCAGTGCAGACTTTTTAGGTTATAACAATTTGTAATTTGTATACATTCACTCACTGATTCACTCTCTGATAATCATTTATCCAATATTGCCACTTGCCACTGTGTTGTACACTACCTCAGGTGCTTGCTCAGCGAAATATATGTAGCTATAGCTATATAGCTGTAGCTATAGCCTCTGCACCGCCGTGAGTAAACAAATATATTGTGTTCTTTCACCATGCAGCAAACGAAAAGTATTGTAGGGGGAAAAAAATCCTTTTAAACCGTTTAACTGATTATTTTTGAGTATTTTTGAACTTTATTTATATTAGTTATTTTATAACTAATTATTGATTTTTCGGTTAAAATTCTTACTGTCAGTTCGGTTGAACGGTCAGTATGAGCATCCCTAACTATGATGCGTTTGGAAAAAACGCAGCAGCACAAACAAAATTTTTACCTGCACAAACCAGCACAAACACTTTGAGCCTGTTTTGGGTCAGTTTGGAACATGTGGATGGGCTGGTGATGTCACTGCCTATAATGTAATGTCTGATATTAAAAAAAACCAAAGCATCACAAACAATTTTTTTTTACTGCACAAATGGAGCACAAACAAAAACCAGTATTTTGAGAGGATTTGGAGCGTGTGGGGGGGCTGGTGACGTCATCGATCCTAAAATTCGGTGTATTTAAAAAACTGAAGAAGCACAAATGAAAACCTTTACAGCTCAAACCAGCACAAACTATGCAATAACGATTGAGCCTATTTTGGGGTAGTTTGGAGGGGGGCTGGTGACTGTAATATCTAATATTTTAAAATCCGAAGCAGCACAAACAAAACTTTTAATAGCACAAATGAAGGAGACTATTTGGGTGAATTTGGGGATGTGGGGGGGATGAATGTGTCAAAATGTGCTCATCGAAACGTACAAAAGTAATGCGTTTAAAATTGACATGTCAACCCAGCCAAAATGTGCGTGTCTGTACCTATAAAAGAAACACACTGCCGCGTTAATTGTCAAATTGTAAATTAAAGACAAATTAAATTAATTTGTTTCCTCAAAACGTTTTTCACAGTGTTAAATCTGAATATTCATCTTATTACCAGTGCTTTTTTTATTTCACCTTATTTGTAGCGTTGCTGAACTCTAGTTGTTGTCCATTTTATAAGCCTAGGCCTAATAATTTATACTCCACACGTCACTTAGGCCCAATCCCAATTCTATTTTCTTCCCCTTTGCCTACCCCTTAAAAATTTTCCCCTAAGATATGGGACACCACTACTACACTGTTATACGTCATCATCCTTTGTCACTAGCTCCTAACGTTACGTCAGAGGACATGCGCTGATGTAAGCACCGTTCATTTATATGTACACATATGGCCTTAAGCAAAACATGCACATCGGTGCTATCCGCTAGCAAACTTTAGGTTTTTTTTTTGCAAACGTTCCTTTACAGAACATCACCGTAAACACAAACACAAGACTGATGGTAATATACATATAATTAAAAATTGTCATAAAAATCCATATTAATGGCAAAAATTACTATTACATTTATGGGTCTGCTTGCTCGAGTGAGCAGCCATGTTGGAAATTTCTCTTAGCCCTTCATTTGAAGTGAGGTCCCGAAAAATCTTC
>JAUYWG010000057.1:3265329-3278925 GCA_034779775.1 Enteromius afrohamiltoni | reverse complement strand
GACAAAACAAAATGGTATAAAGTAGAACATCACGTTACAGATCATTTTATTTCAGTTACAATAATAATCATAATGCAATCTTTTTACTTGCACGATCCGCCCCAGATAATGGAGATCTGTTACCGACAGTGGCCCAGCTCAGTACACCGAATAAGATTAACACTGCCCTCTATCGTCCAAAACACTCCAAAACAATTCAGAAGACGAGAAAACCCGGAAATAAAGACGTTGTTTAAGTGCCTGATATTTTTTATGGGGCAGACGTACTTCGCACACTGAGCTGCACCATGATTTCAGAATGGGTCTTATATGTGATAATTTACCTGCTTGCTGCTGTTTTCTCTGCATTCCTCGCATATTGTCTGTATGTTCATTATGTTCACCAGAAATATGATCATATACCTGGACCTCCCAGAGACAGGTAATATACTTTAAGAATGAGTTTTCTTTATAAATATGAGTGATACCGCTACATAGAAGATATTGCAAAGTTCAACTTTCAGATAAAATAACATGAAATCTGATATCCTGACAGTTTTCTGCTGGGGCATATAAGTACTTTTTCCAGAGCGGCGAAATCGGATAACCTTATACAGGACTTATTTCTTGAGTGGTAACAACAAAACACACACACACACACACACACACACACATATATATATATATATATATATCAGAATATTTGTACTTTATAATTTGTTTATTTATTTGTATTGTTTTGTTTTCTTTGACTAATGTTTTCTTGATTTGAACTTGCACCTACAAAAGAGTGTTAACGTTACGTAACAGTGTGTTATCGTTGCATATCTCTCTCTTTCTCTCTCTCTCTTTTTCTCTTTCACACACATATGTTTGTTTCTGTGAATTGTGGAGACTTTCCATTCACTTCTATTTCTTTTATACTGACCAAAACGATATTTTCTGTCCCCTATCCCAAACCTTACCCAACCTAAAAAAAATTGTTTACATTGTTACACTTTCAGATAAACATGATTTATTATTTGAATATTTTTGAAAAAAGTACACACACACCCATTTAGTAGAGATTCTCAGCATGTGACCGTGTTCTTGTTTTTAAGGGCAGAAAAGTATGGCCCTGTCTACAGGCTGAACAGTTTTCATTATGTTGTGATCAAAGTCCATTGCCCTGAAGCTACAAAGGTAAATATTAAAAAATATCTATAATGTTTTAGAGTTTTAGATGCTACACAATATATAAATAAATAAAATTCTCTAACCTGTTATTGTAGACAATGCTGATGTCACCTAAGTATCTCAAAGATCCTTTTGTCTACAAACGCCTCTTTAACTTATTTGGAAAACGGTAAGCTTTAGTTGTGGATATCCCATAGCATTGCTAGGTGTAGTCTAGTCTCAATATCTCTACTTTGATAACAGTGGGCTGCACTAAGACACATTTCCACCCTCATCATGATCTAAAAGTTTGTATATTAGAAACCCCATGTTTAAAAGGGGTTTATATTCATCGATGTGCCTTTGATTGGAGGCGACAGTACAGACATGAGGGGCGGTGTCTTCTTGACAATAAGAAAATTCATCCAACTATATCATGGGGTCTTCAGATATAATCTAATTTGTTTAATAATAATAATAATAAAACAGGTATTATTATTTGTAGTACTGTCAAACGATTAATTGTAATTTATTGCGTAACTGTGTATATTTATTATGTTATGTTTTTATATTAAATATATTTAAATATAATATAAAAATATAAATGTATAAACGTGTAAATATTTCCAAGATATCTACTGTATGTGTGTATTTATTTATACATAATAAACATACACAGTACACATACATCTATATTATAAGAAACTATATTTTAAATGTTAATCCTCTGGCAGCAATACATTTTTTATGTTGAGGTTAAAGTTGATGTTTTTAAAAATATTTTAAATTATGTAAAAAAATGTTTTCAATTATGATTTAAAATTAATTATGAATACATTTTCTCAGGTTCCTTGGAACCGGGTTAGTTACGGCTATGGATCATGACGTCTGGTACAGGCAGCGTCGCATCATGGATCCAGCTTTTAGCAGCACGTGAGTCAAGAACATCTCTGATATAATGAAAAGAGATAGAGATGCACCTTAACTGATGCTGTCTTATTCATCAGTTACTTACGAAGCTTGATGGGCACTTTTAATGAGATGTCTGAGCGCCTAATGGACCATCTGGAGGATATAGCCGACACAAAAACACCTGTCATCATGCATGATGTGGTCAACTGTGTCACACTCGATGTCATTTGCAAGGTTTTACTCTTCTTCCTGCTCATTCAAAGAAAGATCTAATGCATGGAAGGTCAAATCAGCTGTTAATCAATATTAACAGTAGTCATATTTTCATCCACAGGCAGCGTTTGGTGTTGATTTAAATTTGTTCAAGCAAACTGACACTCCCTTCCAGAAGGCAATAGATCAGTGTTTAAAGGGCATGGTATTCTATCTCAGAGACCCATTTTTTACAGTAAGACAATTTATCCATACTGTAGATTATGTTAATCTAAATTAGTAGAGTTAATTCTATGTAATCAGTTTCTGTTTTTTTCATTTGTGGGTGCTCAGCTTTTTCCAAAGAATTGGAAGACTGTACAACAAACTAAAGATGCGACTGAACTCCTGCGTAAAACGGGAGAGAAATGGATACAAAAAAGGAAGACAGCAATAGAAAATGGAGAAGACATCCCCAGAGATATTCTCACACAAATCCTCAAAACAGCAGGTATGTGGCTGTCAAACAGATGAGGTGTTAATGGTTAAGTGTATTTTCCTATTTCCCTTTAAGAATTTGATAAAACAAACAACATTGAATTTTGAAGGCACTTCATTTTGAATGCCTGTTCTGTACATTACTCATCTTTTACAACATTGTAATGTCTTTCAATTATCCTAATTTTTGTGGGATTTTTTTTGCTACAGAGGAGGAAAACGTTAACAACAAAAAAGATCATGAGCAGATGTTGGACAATTTTGTGACTTTCTTCATTGCTGGTGAGTTACAGACTTGCTTGATTTTTGTTCGCAAACCCTATAATAAACAGTGCTTGATTCTGTTGTAGGGCAAGAGACAACAGCCAATCAGCTCTCGTTTGCAATCATGGAATTAGGGAGACATCCTGAGATATATAAACGGTAAAACACTTCTTGGAAATGTTAACCTATTCCATCCGTCTTGCATTACAGTGATTTCTAGTTTGAATTTCCTTTCCTTCACAGGGCTAAAGCAGAGGTGGATGAAATTCTTGGGACGAAACGAGACATTTCATATGAAGACCTTGGAAAATTAACCTACTTGTCTCAGGTGGGTCTGTAGACATTTTTTTGTATTTGCATTCTACAAACACAAATGATTTTGTATCAGTTTCTTTAAATGGTCTTTTTGTTATTTACTCAATGCTTCAGGTGTTGAAGGAAACGCTGCGTCTGTATCCAACTGCTCCAGGAACCAGTCGTTGGCTACATGAGGACATGGACATAAATGGGTTCAAAATCCCAGGGGGCTGTGCTGTTATTGTGAGTATTGCCAGATTCCCAGTAAGGCTGGTCCGTTTATTATGTAGGCAACATATGTGAAATCAGTCCAGTGGACTGGCGAGACTTCACAGGCAGTGCATAATCCGAGACGTTACCCTTTAAGGGAACTTATGTTATGACCATGTTAATCAAAACCTATCTAGAGTGAATCATGAATGAATGAAGCATTTATATATAGCGCTTTTATTGTATATAGCCATACATCCAAAGCGCTGTACAGTCATGTGTGGAGGGGGGGTCTCTCCAGGTGGAGAAGAGAGAGAGATACAGCCTATCAGTGGATGGGGATTATAGGGAGGCCATGATAGACAAGGGTCAGTGGGAATTTGGCCAGGACACCGGGGTTAAACCCCTACTCTTTACGATAAGTGTCAAGGGAATTTTAATGACCACAGAGAGTCAGGACCTCGGTTTAATGTCTCATCTGAAAGACGGTGCTCTTTTTGACATGTATAGTTTCCCCATTACCGTCATTAGGACTAGGGGTGTGAACCTACACTGGTCTCACGGTTCGGTTCGATTACGATTATTATGTCATCGATTCAGTTCAATACAATATCTCAATGAATCACAATGCATTGACGATGCACTGCATACTCAATTTTGAATTTTAATAATTAAATTTTAATAATTTAATTAGCATGTTATTTTTTTTTAATAAACACAAACAGTCAGATATATCAACTAAAACTTTAATTTTACCTTCTCAATGAAAACACACTTCTTGAACAAATGTATGAACATGAAATTAACCAAAATAGCATTTAGAGGAGCAATGGAGGACACTGTCGAATTGCTCTCCTCTGACATCTGTTATCAGCTTCAGTTATCAGATTTCTCAAGCCAAGACATTGCTGTTTGACTGAAACTGGCTGTGGTGCTGCGAAGGAGCCTGAGGAATGTTGATATTCAAGATATCCAAGAGCAGGGAGAGCGTGTCTACTTTAAGCATTTTACGTGAGGGAATGTTCCGAATTGAGCTGCAGCGATCATCTTCAACACATTATCTGTCACAAGCACTACATCTTTTAGATCATCAGTTTAGATCAAGACAACGCACTGTCACTTGAATTCAGCGTATATGCAGCCCAGAAAAAAATTGACTCGGCGCCGAAACTATCGCGGCACAGAGTCATTGCAAGCAGACACACCCCAGCTTGACCTGCCACTCAAATACGCCTTACCTACTAGAGTCAATAGCCCCCTTTCCACTATCGGACTGAATGGTTCTCTTTGCAGAACTGTTACATTCCGCGCTGAATCGATCCGAGCCAGCCGGTAAGGTTATTGTTTCATTTTCCACTACGGGGCTGATAACAGATCTCATGAGAAAACAATTAAAACGTGTCAGTCATTGCTGTGGTAACACAAATGCTTACATATGATATAAGGTGTAAGTAACCACTGTGTTACTGTGTATCTAGCAGCCAGGCAACAGACAAATGACATAAAACACAACTGTGACTGTACCTGACAGTTCCTAACCATTCGACCCAATGGTGGAAAAATGGCTAATGTTGTTCTACATGGCTTGGTGGGTAATGTCTTTTAATGTTAAGAGACAATGCTATAACACTAATTGTTCCAGCTGTGCCTTTAAGCTTTGTGGTCTTTACATTACCCTGCCAGTGATGCCTCGCCACTCCATTAAACTGATTCCACACGTGTTTCAAGAATAATTTTACATAAATATATATGAGTGTTTTGAATTATTTTAAAATCTTTCCTTTTAGTTCAGTTCTTATGTTTCCCAAAGACTGGAAAAGTTTTTCAAAGATCCACTGAAGTTTGATCCAGAGAGATTTGATCTGAATGCCCCAAAGTAAGTCATTATAACAGTCTCATTTTACCCTCTGTTTTAGTATTTTATAATGTTGCATTCATGTCATAATTATGGTAATTACAAGATTACAAATTTTCATACATTTTGGCATTATTGTAATAACAGTATTTATGACATGAACAACCGTTATATAATGACATATTGGCATGAAATCTGCTGATTTCTAATTCTGTTCTGATCTGAAAGGCCTTATTACTGCTACTATCCATTTGCACTTGGTCCACGAACCTGTCTGGGACAGGTCTTCTCACAGGTGATGAAACACACAACACACACATACACACACATTTGCTCCTGCCTTTTTCCTTCAGAATTTTTTGATTCACAGAATATCCAGGCTCATGTTTTGGATTCCTTTAGATGTTTGATTGATACTTGTTTTCCAAGTGCCAAAATCTTGACCACTCTGTTGTGTTTTTACATTCACAGATGGAGGCAAAAGTTGTGCTTGCCAAACTGCTTCAGAGATTTGAGTTCAGTCTGGTTCCTGGACAGTCTTTTGACATAAAAGACACGGGAACTCTGCGGCCCAAGAGTGGAGTGATCTGCTACATTAAACACTGCTCATAGGCCCTTGTTTTGTGGCAACTCTTATGAACTTTTGCCTCCATTCATCAT
The DNA here is from genome assembly GCA_034779775.1 of Enteromius afrohamiltoni. NCBI lineage: Eukaryota > Metazoa > Chordata > Actinopteri > Cypriniformes > Cyprinidae > Enteromius > Enteromius afrohamiltoni. The sequence continues at coordinate 3,272,903 of JAUYWG010000057.1, read as the reverse complement.
CTTGTATAATTCAAACATTAATCAATACAAGAGGCTCATTATACAAGTGTTTTATAGCTGCCCTAAGCCTAAATAAGTCTAAACTGTGACAGATTACTATTTCTATTTTTTTGTAATCATTTGGAGTCAATGTCATTTAGACTAGACCATTTTAATAGTAATTAAATCAAACCTTTGTTTCATGACTTTCACCGGTGTATTTTAAAGTTTGCATCCTTTACATCCTTAAATAACCTACAATCCTTTGCACATATTTTAACTGACACTTAAAATTTGGGGAAACAGTTCAACAATGACCTCTTCTAAATTTATGTAAGAAAAAAAAAGTTTTAATGTTCATGTTTCCAGTTTTCTTTTTCTGTAATGAATACATTTCTGTCATGTATAGAAAGCATGTTAGTACATATTTTCTGGATACATTTGAATTATTATTCTCAGTTTCACTACAGCAAACTTCCAAACAAAGCAGAAGTTGTCACTCAGCAAGACACAGTGTTGTTTTATCTTAAACTATACAATGTTGTTTTGAATTTCAGAAACCAATAATTCAATGACCCATACATAAAGAGACTTATTTCTATTTCTACCTGCTTATGATTCCTTCGCTTTTCTTCCCATCTTGGCTGAACTCTCATGAACGAAGGTTCCAGCACATCTCACTTGAAAAACAACTCCTGAATTATTTAACTGATAGAATGAAAACAGTTGTGGTTACATGATATGCCTTTCTGAGATGACTACTGAGAGTAAGCACAGAAAAGGCAATAAGAAGGCCTCTTACTGCTAATAAAAGTTTGTTACTAAAATAAAAAAGCAATAATAAACATTTTAATATACAGGAGACTTACTTACAATGCATACATCAGTAAGTTAAAGTGAAAGAAACATGTTAATACCATTTTAAATATGGATATTTATCTTATTTTGGAGTGAACTAACCATTTTAAAATACACACCATGAATTTATTAGGTACATCATATTTGTACCAGGTTGGACCACCTTATGCCTTCAGAACTTCCTTAATAGGCTGTGGTGTTTAAATAATGCTTAATTGGAGGGGCCCGAAATGTGGCAATAAAATTTTCAACATGTTATGAGCTCTTCTGTATACATCGATTGTAGATATATTTAAGAATATCAAATTTTCATGTTATATGGAGAATCAAAGGAGAATCTTCCAAAATTAACTGACTGATTGAGACAGAGCCAATAGAGGTGGGGCCCAGATTGGAGACGAGCAGATGGAAAGCCAGACTGATACTGTATAGGTGAAGGGCCAAGGGAGAGCTGACAGCTCATGTTACAGAGGCAGGGCCCAAGAAGACCATTGTAAAGTCAGACCAACTGAGGATATAGATGTAGCCATGGGAAGGAGGAACTAGACGGAGCCTGAAGAATGGAAGGGTGAGGTGAGAGGAGTTAGAATCCCGTGATGGAGGCAGGTCGGCAAATGACTAACGTGGAGCTGGAGGTAGGGGAGCCCAGTGGAGCCAGTGGGATAATTTAATTGATGTTTACTGCAGAAGAATGGTGCTGACTGAGTGTGAGCTGAATGACTGACAGAAACCAGAAGATAATCAGTGCAAAGATCATGGTGGCAATCAGTGTCTAATTCAAAATGCCTTTAAAGTGCACAGTTTTGAGCATGACCCTTTCATATGGTGGCCATGATTGTTTTTAATTTGAAGTGCCCTTTGGATTTTGATATCAGGGGCAGACTTATCCATTAGGCCAAGGTAAGTGACTGCCAAGGGGCCCCCAAAATGCTTTTCATACACGAGATGAACATTAAGTGCAGACACCTGAACGGTTGCTATTTACGGTGTTTATTACCACGACAGCCGTCTGCGTTTCCGAGTTGAACATGCTTCTTGTGTATCCTGCTTGTAGCAAACAACAAAAATATGCATCTGAAACTGACTGCCACAGCACAGCAGCTGAAATGAGCTGCGCTTTCAGTTAAAACACAGATATGTTGCGTATCTGAGGCTCCGTTTACACTAGTGCATTTTCATTATCGTTTACACCAATCTGAACACTTTTGAAAACACTGCATACCCTGTTCTAGTTTGAAAACTCCGGGGTTGGTTTAACGCCAGTGTAAACGAGGATCATTTTCCTTCTAAAATAAAAGTGATTGAAGTGATTCTAAAATGCAGTTTCAAAACGAAAACGCACTGGTGTAAACGGGTGCTAATTTCACATGCAAGCACATATTGTCATTATCTTATGTGTAGCCTGTTTGACTTTATCAGACAACGATTTGATTAGGCTATAAATCAGAATTTTTTGTGTGGATTAACATCTTGCAAGGTAGAGCTGGTTATGTAGTTTTAATAGGCCTAAGTCACTATTCAGTTACTATTTCATATTAAGCCCGTTTTATGACAACAGAAACAGTATCAATGAAAACAGATTTATTAAGAATTGTGGACACAAATAAGCAAAAATATACCCTAAACATGTTTGTGTCAGTAAATATAATATACAGTCCTGTGCAAGAGTCTTAGGCCACTAGTATTTTCACCAAAAAAATGTTTTTAATGTTTTGTCATTAATTGTAACAACCAGTGCTCCACACAGAGATCTGATCTGATCATCATCCAGTCTGTCTGGAATGGCATGAAGTAACAGAACAAACAGAGACAGACTAAATCCAGAAGAACTGTGGCGAAGTCTCCAAGATGAAGAAAAAAACATACCTCAGATCTCTGTGTGGAGAACTGGCTGTTGTCACACTCCTGTCAGACTATAATCTCACTGCATTATTACAATTAATGACAAAAATAATGTTTGTAAATGTAAACTGATATTTCCAACTGACACTCTACCGCAAAAGATAGAAATAAAAAGCTTTTTTTTGTAATGTGGGTGAAAATACTAGTGGCCTAAGACTTTTGCACAGTACTGTATAATAATTATACATCTTAACTGTAGCGCAGTTGCTATTTTGTGGTCTACAAAATGAAATAATAAAAGTGTCTGCTAAATGAATAAATGTTAATGTAAATGAAAGAATCCCATTATAATATGCACACGAAAAATGTAGAAACACTGGACAGAACTATGTGGCACCATTGTTCAGCAGCAACTAACAGTAAATGTGTGCAAATACAAGGCCCCATTCCTAAATTTGCCTGAGGTCCCAAATTCACTAAATCCGCCCCTGTTTGATATATCTTGTTTGGAAAGCACCATGGGACTGCTTGCTGGAGAAGGCGTGACAGTTCACTAAAGTCTCCTTGTATGGTCCTCCAGCAAAAGGACCTTGTATGGTCCTCTGCTTCAGGCAGAGCAGCTAAACCAAAATAAAAAAGTTAAACAAAAGAAAAAGAAAACAAAGCAGAACAAAGAGAAATGCTTCAGCTTACATACTTTTCAACTAATCAGTAATACCTGAAAATAATGTGAAACCATGGAAACTAATGAGAAGATCAGAACCTAGGAAGGCAAGAGCTGAAAAAGGCAGGAGAACAAGGAACCCAAAGCGGCTTTCACGTCAAATGGTTATGGAAGTCTTTTGTTTTCTATGCTGCGTTCACGCCATCTCATAATTACCATAATTCCAAGATGACAACATGCAATATTCTACTCTAAATCTAAATTTATGTGTTCCTATTGCAACAATTTTAACACCAAAGCCTTCGCATGCTCCTAAATTCCTAATTTCAACCTGTGAACTCGGAGTGTTCTGAGAGTTACGACTTGGGCCAGCGTGACCGCTGTTAGGTTAATTTTAGTAGCTTCCTTTGAGTCGCGACAACATGGAAAGCTATGAGTAAAATGTCACATCACAGCAAACACAACTTTGTAAAAACATTTTTTCAATATTGCTTTTCAAAACAAATTACAGAAAGAACATGTTTAAATAATATATAATAAATATAGTTTATAATGTCTATTATTGTTTAATAAACACTATTTTATAATATTGGCATATCTGATTTAGAAAAAAATATATTGCGTTTGCCATTTTTCAGTGCTTTTATTGCAGGTTACATCGTTATGCCTGTAGGTGGCAGTAAGGGACTGTCTTTATGGGTTAGTTATTAGACCATTCCTTCAGTGCTGATTTATTCATTTGGCGAATTATGTGACCCACCAAATTATATGACTCTAGTACTGAGAGTAGGTTAGGAACATAAAAAAACTAACAAACAAAAAAAACATGATTATTATAGTAATTCCATGGTAACCACAAATTAACCATGGTTTTTGCAACTAGGGTTATACAAATAGTAATCAACACAGCAAAAAAGTTAGGGGTTGGGTCACAGAATCGACATCGAAAAGAAACAAGGCTGTGAAGGAATAAATTGTTGTGGTTCTCAACTGAGAGATCAACTTTCCAGAAGAGTTTAGCTCCAACCTTAATCAAACACACCTGACTCTATGTTTCTATTAGGACAGCGATGCCCTAACTCAGACCTGGAGAAGTTTTAATCCAACCTGCCACAAAGTGGGGGAAATTATGCTTCACACTTAAAAAAGATGTACTGAATTACAATTACAGCAAACACGATTTTACGAATCTTACACCTAACATACAGCATTATGGTCAGTTTACACTGGTAGGGTCAGTGTATTCACCCTGTTGGGAGTATGGCAGTGTGAATTAGCTTGTAGGTGTTTGGGGGGAAATAAATAAATAAATGTTTAATGCTTAAGTGCAATAAATATCTTAAATAAGACACATTCCCTATTCTTGCAATATTCATGTTCATAATAATGAATATGCATGCACCTAATTCTGAAGAGAACAAATAATATGCTAGTAGAAATCATCCATAAGAGAAATCTGGTGTGGAAGGTGGATCTGAAATGGCAGTGTAATGATCAACTGTGACAGGTGTTCTGTCCTGGTTGACATAATATAAAATAAATTAGCATTTTGTTACTGTCTTGACGTTTTAAATAATAAATATTTTTTAAACATTCCCCCATCATTCATTTCATTTCAGTGCCATGGTTTAACATTAAGCTGTTAGCTCGTCATGACTATTTGAAACAATAATATCAATTAGTAGCTTGTTATTAGATATGAATATGTCAATTGAATGAGCAGAGACAACTGAAAATAGCGTTCACAAAATTTACATTTTTACTCCCTTTTGATAGGCTACCTATATTAACCTATAATGCCAGAGCCATAAAGAGGGTTCTCTATTGGTGCTTTTCCACTGCATAGTACGGTACGGTACGGTTCAGTACAGCTCACTTTTGGGGGATTTCCACTGGGAACAGTACCTGGTACCTGGTCCTTTTTTTAGTACCACTAAAAAAAGTATCAGTCAAGGTTCTAAGCGTTACCAAAACATGACGTGTAAACTCTGGTGGTCCCTGATTAGCCGGAGAAAATCATTATTACTGCATCACTGAACTTGCGACACGAGACACAACAGACCCGCTAGATTAGAATCAGCACAGCCAGCGAAGGATCGGATGCAACTGTTTTGTTTGAAGAAACGCACATTTTTGTATCAATCAAAAATGGCTGTTTCGTGGTCTATTTAGGAAGTACAGACGTTCCTATTGTTGACAGCCGAGGAGCTGATCCAGCGAAAGCTTGATGGGGCGACGCGGAAAGAAAAATGCTCCATTGTTGTGTGTTTGTTTGTGGCGCGTTTATGATGATGTCATGGCAGTATAGGACTATATAGCACTATAACGACACGTGAATAATCCCGCCCACTGTAAAGCGGTACTAAACTGCAGTGGAAGCGCAAACCGAGCCGAGCCGAACTGAGCCATGCTGTGCCGTAACGAGACGTGCCGAGCCGAGTTGTACAACGCAGTGGAAAAGCGCCATATGACTATGATCTACTGCTATCTGTTTCCCAGTCACTGAATTGCTTAATGTATCATTATTATTTTACTGATATTTTTGCAAAGTTGTGTTTTGGGTACGTCCATGACGTTTTTAAAACGTTTTGTGTTTGCTGGGATGTTGTCATCTCGAGATGGCGTGAACGCAGCATTAGAAAACAAAATTCTATAACCATTACATGTGGTTATTGCTGAAGGTTTTATCACGATCTGGTATTGTAAAATATTTTGCAAAATGTAAAAAAGGATAATAACTGTTTTATATTTGTTACAACTGTTTTTCCTATTACAAAAATAACTACATTTCATATTATTTTGTGTATTGGGTGAGACAAGTGAAGATTTAAGGAAAGAAACAAGAGATTCCATGTTTAGAGGAATAATGTATTTATTATATGTTTTTATAAAATCTGTTTTTTTTTCTGAAATAATAAGTAATGCATTACATCCCTTATATTAATAAATAATGTATAAAAATATGTTTTGGTATCTTTTTACTTAGTGGGATGTGTTTTTAGCACATCAGTCAGTACATTAGTCTTAGAAAGTAAATATGGAAGAAGACCGCCCCCCGTCGTCCAAAAACAATGTCCAGAAACCCGGAAATACATTTCACGTTTGATATTCGATAGCAGTACGGCAGACATTCTAGAGACAGACGCACATTCTACACTGAGCTACTGTACAGCACCATCATGATCTTAGAATGGGTATTATATATTTTGTTTTACCTGCTTGCTGCTGTTTCTTGTGCATTTCTTGCATATTGTCTGTATGTTCATCATGTTCATCAGAAATATGATCATATACCTGGACCTCCAAGAGACAAGTAAGAAACTTTAAGAATTTCTTTATATTTGTATTTAATACAAATACTTACATTTATATTGTAATGAAACACAATCTCAGAAAAATTAACATGAAAACTGATATCCTGACAGTTTTCTGCTGGGACATGTACCAACTTTTGCTAGATCAATGAACTCGGACGGCATTATACACGACTTGTTTGTTCAATGGTAAGAGCAAAACACTTATTTATGAATACAGCAGATTGTTAGCACTTTCTTTTTTTCTTTTCTTTTCTTTTATTATTTGACTTTGCACTTACAAAATCGTTTGTGCTCCGTTCGTTCTGTAAACATTTTTGTTTGTGCTCCTTTGGTTAGATACAAAATATTTATTTAAAGGTCATTCTCAGGTCACTAAGCCCCACCCCGCATGCTCCAAATTCACCCCACGTATTCTCGTTTGATTGTGCTGGTTTGTGCCAGTAAAAGTTTCGTTTGTGCTGTTTCGGTTCTTAAAATATTAACGTTAATATGAATTTTATGGTCAATGTCGTCACCAGCACAAACTAACATTTTGGGAGAATTTGGAGCGTGTTGGGGTGGGTGACCTCACCGACCCTAAAATTCAATGCACAAATTAAACTTTTACTGGCACAAACAAAGCACTAATGATTGAGCCTATTTGGGGTCAATTTGGAGCGTTTAGGGGGCCTGGTGACGTCATCGCCTATAATGTAATGTCTAATATTTTAAAAACCGAAGTAGCACAAACTAAACTTTTACCAGCACAAACGAAGCACAAACAAATGAGACTATTTGGGGTAAATTTGGAGCATGTGGGTGGGCTGAGAGACCTGAGAATGACCTTTAAAATATATATTTTACAAACCGGATTCCAAAAAAGTTGGGACACTAAACAAATTGTGAATAAAAACTGAATGCAATGATGTGGAGAT
>JAUYWG010000057.1:3249832-3265229 GCA_034779775.1 Enteromius afrohamiltoni | reverse complement strand
CAAATAAAATATTGACATTTGCCATCTCCACATCATTGCATTCAGTTTTTATTCACAATTTGTTTAGTGTCCCAACTATATCAAACAAACCAAAGCAGCACAAACAAAACTTTTTACAGCACAAAGAACTGAGACTATTTTTGTGACATTTTGCTTTGGGTGGGGGTGATCTTGGATTAAATAGAAATATCAAACCATTTTCTGGCATGTACTGTTATGATGTAAAAAAATGCACTTATGTTATTATAATAAATTATAATTAGAGTGATATCAGGTAATATGGGCCATTTAAGATTTGGGGGGCCCAGCACCTCTGGAATTTAGAGCCAATCACTGCAAAGCATTTCAAACTGTTGTCATAACTGTGCTTAACAAGTAACAGGTTATTTGATAGGTTTATGGTTGCTATGGTGGGCTGGGCAATAATTCAAATCAAGACTGCACCAAAAAGCTGCATGGTAAGTAACCGGGCATACCAAATCTAACTAAACCATTATAAGGATGATAACTCTATAAAAAACAAACATGGACAAAAAATATTATGCATAATATATGTCTTTATGGCAGAAATAATGCTGTTAGTTTGGTATATAAACATATGTTTTGAAAATGTTATGTTTTTCTTGGTGGCCCAATTTACCTTAACCCACTGAGGTAAAATGAGCCCCACATAATAGGCCATCATCTGTGTCACTCACAAACACACATACATATGTGTTTGAGTGTTTGTGCGATTTGTATAATGACATGGGAATTACAATATGTAGGTGTTTTATGAGGACATTTTCAGTGTCCCAGTAATTCAAAGAGAGAGAGAGAGAGAGTGTGTCTGTGAGTGTGTGTTTGCATATGTGCGTACACACGCACCCACACACTCACATACCGACTGAAACACACCCGCACAGACACACGTACCCACAAAAACATAGACACTCACCATGACCCCCCAACAGTAATAATGGTGGGGAATATTTTATTAACTGTAAGTATGGCAAATGAGAAGGAAGCAAGAGGAGAGGAGAGAGGGAGAAGGAAAGAGAGAGGAAGTGAGAGGGGGGAAAAGGATGAGAGAGGAGACAAGCAGAGGAGACAGGAAGTGAGAGAACAGGTGAGGAGAAAGGCATGCAGAGGAAACAATGAGAAACAATGTCCAGACACCCGGAAATATATTTCACGTTTGATATTCGATAGCAGTATGGCAGAAATTCTATGAGACAGACGCACATTCTGCACTGAGCTACTGTACAGCACCAACATGATCTTAGAATGGGTATTATATATTTTTGTTTTACCTGCTTGCTGCCGTCTTGTGCATTTCTTGCATATTGTGACAGGAGACAGAAAGAGAGAAAAGGATACAAAGATAAAACAGGGAGAAAAGGAAGGCCAAACTACAGAAGAGGATGAAGGGGGCCTTAGATGAAAATATTTGATGAAAAGTTTTATCAGAAATGACTGGTTTCCTTTGCATTTTAAATGGCTCATTTTACCTGAAGGGGTGGTCCACTTCACCTGAACACTGCTCAGCTGAAAAATGTGCTACAACTGATGTTTTAAAAGTTATAGGGCTTAACCAATAATAATTTATTCAATTAATTCAGCATATCCATGTTGAAAACAAACCATATTAAAAATAAAAACACAAATCAGTCTCAATAAGCGCTTTTTTTGAGCTTTACCAAGTTATTTACCAAAAAGTGGCCCAATTTACCTGAAGTCACCCTATAATAAAATGCTGTTGTGTAATTTTCTCACTTCAGCTAAAAACTAAAACAGATGTAGGGATCATTTATTAATCTCACAAAGAGAATTTGACGAAGTGATCTAACCATGTTCTTGTATTAAGGGGAGAAAAATATGGCCCTGTCTACAGACTAAACGGTTTTCACCAAGTCACTATCGCAGTTCATTGCCCTGAGGCTACAAAGGTAAATGTTTAATCTAGTTTAATTTAATTTAAGTTCAGAATCAGAAACCAAAAAAAGAAACAATTTAAATAAAAAATATTTTTTTCAAAAACTGTTGTATTATTGTAGACAATCCTGATGTCACCTAAATATCTAAAAGATCCCTTTGTCTACAAACGCTTCTTTAACTTGTTTGGGAAAAGGTAAGCTTTAATTTGTTTTGCATATGTTATAGCATTGGTGTAGTCTGCATTAATACATAGAGTAAATTAAAAGGGGTGGTTTGTGGTAATTTTATTACATTGACTTCTATGCATACAAATGCGGATCACAAACATAAGCTAATTTGAATTTTGCTGTGTTCCAAAGTTTGATATTTATTAGCTTTAAATCCATCTATGCATTCATATGTGTGCTTGACTGGAGGAGACAGTACACACAATAGAAAATATGACAACATAGAAGAGAAAATTAATTAAAATGAATAAAAAAACAGGATTTATTAACAAATAACGGAAAGTAATACTTGTGTAATGGTAAAGCATGTTGAACATTAGTCCATTTGTGATAATGTGATGAAATTTAATTGTCACACTGAAGCAAACTATGATATGTTATCATGTGTTTCTAAAATTGCATACTATCTTAAGTAATTACTTTGTGACTGCTAAAAGGAAGTGCAGTATGTTCTATATGATATGTACTGTTTAGTAAACAGTGTTTACTACTATATAGTCAGGATGATTTTGGATGCAGCTATACTGTTTACATAGTACGCCTAACCTTTAAAGATTAATCAATTACACATCAAATTAATTACATGAGATACTGATTATGACAATAAAAAATAAAACAGTTGCAAGGTATGTCTTTTGAGCTGAATTAAAAGAAAAGCAAGTTTTTCAGGTTCTTGGGAATTGGGTTAATAACGGCTACGGATCATGACGTCTGGTACAGGCAGCGTCGCATCATGGATCCAGCCTTTAGCAGCACGTGAGTCAAGAACATCTCTGATATAATTTTATGAGATAGAGATGCACCTTAACTGATGCTGTCTTATTCATCAGTTACTTACGAAGCTTGATGGGCACTTTTAATGAGATGTCTGAGCGCCTAATGGACCATCTGGAGGAAATAGCTGACACAAAAACACCTGTCATCATGCATGATGTGGTCAACTGTGTCACACTCGACGTCATTTGCAAGGTTTCACTCTTTTTCTCGCTCTTTCAAATGGAAGGTCTAATGCAAAAAAGGTCAAATTAGCTGTTAATCATTACTCATGTTTTCATCCACAGGTGGCTTTTGGTGTTGATTTAAATTTTTTGAAGCAAACTAACAGCCCCTTCCAGAATGCAGTTGAGCTGTGTTTAAAGGGCATGACAATAGATGTTAGAGACCCATTCTTTGCGGTAAGAGAATTTATCCGAAGATACTCCAGAGTAATAGGGTTAATGCTATATAACCTTTTTTTTCTCAGCTAAAGCCCAAGAATTGGAAGACCGTGCAACAAATGAAGGATGCAGTTGTACTCCTGCGTAAAACGGGAGAGAAATGGATACAAGAGAGGAAGACAGCAATAGAAAATGGAGAAGATGTCCCCAATGACATTCTCACACAAATCCTCAAAACAGCAGGTTAAGTTTGTACAGATAAAAATAAAAAAAAATGCACATTTATAAATTGTAATTAATAATTTAATTAAATGTGACCCTGGCCCACAAAACCAGTTTTAAGTCGCTGGGGTTTATTTGTAGCAATATCCAAAAATACATTGTATGGGTCAAAATTATAGTTTTTTTATTTATGCCAAAAATCATTAGGAAATTAAGTAAAGATCATATTCCATGAAGATTTTTTGTAAAATTTCTACTGTAAAAATATCAAAATGGCATTTTTGATTAGTAAAATGCATTGATAAGATATTTATTTGGACAACTTTAAAGGTGATTTGCTCAGTATTTAGTATTTAGTATATCTCAGTATTTTTTTGCACCCTCAGATTCCAGATTTTCAAATAGATGTATCTCGGCCAAATATTGTCCTATTCTAACAAACCATTTATCAATAGAAAGTCAAGTACGGTCAAGTAAGCCTTATCCACAACTCTGAGATAGTCATCTTCCTGCATGAGAAACATGAACTATTCACGAACGCCGCTTTAGCATGCTCAATGCCCAAGCATGTAAACAGCATTCGTGACTGTCCGCTGACGCCAGGAAATGGCCACATCCAACAAAGCACTGATGGTATGACATTCCTTGTTAAAGGAAGCGTCTTTAAAAAGACGTACCACCCGTGAGTACTCTTTTAGGTTTGCTCTTTTGTGAAAGGCTGAAGCAAACAGGGAAGATGGCCGCTCGGTAAACAAATGCAGATTACATGCACTACATATGTTAGCGCCACTTGACTGGAACCGACGTCGCTGCAACGCCGTAACACCAGCCTTTCTCCGTCATTTGCAGAGTAGATGAACTGCTCGGCTCCGAAGCAAAAAGCTAATGAACGCTAGACCGGCTGACCTACTTATACTCGCAAGGCGATTGGGTTCAGCTGATCCTAATCAGTGTATGCCAATGAAAATCATTGGCGTGTTTGCTTACACACAGAGTTGTTTTGGCATCTCAAAGTGAGATTCCTATTCGTCGGTCACCGACGTGACTTCAGAATGACGGACTGAAAGGGAACTGCATGTGTTTTGCACGAGAACATTGTAGCCGGAGCTACTTCTTACTGTTTATATCTATGATGAATCACGCATGTACTTTCTACTCTGCAGCAGTACCTACCCAAACTCGTCTAAATAGTCAGAATGTAAACAGTGTACCGAAGTGAAGCAAAAAACAGGGTTTGGAAAATGGATTAATGTATATAAATTTTGTCAATTTTAAACAAATGAAATGTATGGACTGTAGCTTTAAATAAATAATGACATAGTGTGATATTATATGTCATGTCATGTTGTTCGTCTAAGGATTAATTTTCCAAATTATAAGGCCAAGGACCAGTTATTTTTTTATTTTATCCAGATACGGAAAACTGTTGAATTCAATAGGTTGTCATAACGTTTTCACATTAGTGTATATGTGCACTCTCTGTCTAAAATGGCCTGGTTTTAAGGGGCTAGTCTTTTCTGGCTTGTCAATACCAAAGATCTCTTATATGTCAGAAGATCAAGGCAAATTTGATTTCTCATGTCATGAACCCTTTACAAATTCTAACTGAGTCTTTTAATTAGTTGGTTAATCAGCATGTCATATAGTTAATTTGATTCCAAACTTGGTATTTTTTGCTTCAGAGGAGGAAAAGGTTAATAGTGCAAAAGATGATGAGCAGATGTTGGACAATTTTGTGACTTTCTTCATTGCTGGTGAGTTATTTCTACATAAAATTTTAGTTCATAAGCCCTTGCCGTTATAAACGCTTTTTTTGTTGTTGTTTTGTTTGCAGGCCAAGAGACAACAGCCAATCAGCTCTCATTTGCAATCATGGAACTAGGGAGATATCCTGAGATATATAAACGGTAAAATAAATAAATATATATAAAATGTGGACCTGTTCTATCTGTCTTGCATAACAGAGCTTTCTAGTTTGAATTTCTTTTCCTTTCCAGGGCTAAAGCAGAGGTGGATGAAATCCTTGGAACAAAAAGAGACATTTCATATGAAGACCTTGGAAAATTCACTTACTTGTCTCAGGTAGGGTTCTTCTACTTGCTACAAACACAAAGCATTTCGTATCCATTTTTGAATTTTTTATTTTTTTTACTCAATGCTTCAGGTGCTGAAGGAAGCGCTGCGTCTATACCCAACTGCTCCTGGAACCAATCGCTGGCTACACGAGGACATGGTTATAAATGGGATAAAAATCCCAGGGGGCTGCTCTATTGCTGTGAGTATCGGCTCATTCTGTAGCCACCATGGTCCTGGCCCAGGGCAGTTATTTCTAGTAATGCAAGTATAGCTCTAGTCGATTTGAATGGAGAAAACATTTAATTGTTTAGGAAAGTTAAATTTTTAAAATGAGGTTTAATAACAAATAAGATAAGCAGTAAATACTGTCAGCAAGTGTGTCATATCTTTTATTTTATTAAATGAGTATTTAGAATATTTTTTGTCTCTTTCCATACAGTTCAATTCTTATGCCTCCCAAAGAATGGATCAGTATTTTAAAGATCCACTGAAGTTTGATCCAGAGAGATTTGATGTGAATGCCCCAAAGTAAGTCATTACCACAATCTCATTTTACACATTTCACGGCATAATGACCAAAATTTTGAGCAGAGTTCGTGCAAGGTGCTTGAAGTAGCCCACTTGAATTTGACTTTTTCAAAACCCCTGAAAACAGCCATTTTTTTTGAAAAGGTACTTGAAAAGTCCTTGAATTTCGAAAAGGCAGTATATATGAAATTAGTATAAATAGTTAGTAAATTAGTATAAAATAATTTTTTTTTTTTTTTGCAAAATTAACAATGATTTTTTTTTGCACAGTTTTTTGTTGCACTGTTAACACAAGCGTTAAGTCGGCATTGCTCAGTAGGAGTTCGGGCTGCTTGCTTAACATTTATTTGAGAAAACAGTGTGCATTATCTGACTAGATTTGTCACGTAAATCATTTAAAAACTCATGCCAACACAGGAGAATATATCAACATGATTTTTGTACATCGCGATTTCAAAATAAAAGTACCCTTGAGTTTGCATGTGGCCAAATATTAATCACATTGATATTTTGGATAAGTCATTGAATCGCGCAGTAAAATGAAACCTAACTGGACTGTTGGTGCCCTCTGCAGGTATTTGTTATAACCAATAGTTTAAATTCATACAGGGCTGCCAACTTTCATGCAATGAGTGGGAGACACGCATTTCACTGTCTTCACCCACTCTCACGCCATACCTCCAATTTCTCACGCCGGTTTCACGCTGCATGCGTCAACAGCACATATTTTTTTCAGTGCCCATGTCAACAGATGAGAGCATTCAAACCGCACGTAAGAGCAGGATCAGAGCAGAAGCGGTAGTGCCGTGATCATTGAGGCCGCCAAGTCTATTTTTGCTGTGCCGCTTATGCTGAATTGACGTTACAGTGTGTTGTTTTTGATCTAAATTGACCCGATTAATATGAAAAATAACAAATTTCACCACAAAATCATGTAAGTTATGTGTTTGTGTTTCACAACCACCATATGAAAAAATGTAAGTGCACAAAAACACATAATTTACATTGCCTAAACTTCAAAAGTCTGATAAATGAATAGAACTAGAGGCAACAAGAGTGGATTGCCCTCCACTAATATTGGTACTCTTGGTAAATCTGAACAAAGGTGGCTGTGAAAATAAATCTGCATTGTTTATCCATTTGATCTTTCATTTAAAAAACTTACAAAATTCTTATATCATTGAAGTAAAACAATTAAAAATGGGGAGAAAAACTCATGGAGTGCGCAAAATTTTGAATATGAATGGGAATATACTTCAGAGATAGTTTACTCTTAAAAAATTCTAGGGTTGCCAATAATTATGGCCAACAAGTATTGGAGAAAAACATTTATTTCATTATTTCACAATGAAATTTGTTTTTGTTTTAATTCAATGATAGGTTCGAGATTTTTTTTTTTTCAAAGATCAAATGGATAAACAATGCAGATTTATTTTCACAGCCACCTTTGCTCAGATTTACCAAGGGAGCCAATATTAGTGGAGGGCACTGTATATATATATATATACAGGGATTAAATTTGGTACTTAGACCCCTGGGCTCCTCCTCGACATTAATGCTTCATTAACGCCAGACAAGTAACATGATTAAAACATCTATTACCAAAAATAACAATGTAAACACCAAAATGCAAGTGGTACTCTGATTTTATTATATTTATATTAAGTGGCAAATAGTGGATATACTGTAGCTAATACATGTAAGTTACTAACAGTATAAGGTTGTGTTGTTGAGGCAAGGCTTACGGAGCCTCTCGAAAAGAAATCAAAACGCCGAACACTAACTCAGCATACTGAGTTCAAAATTCTAAATTAATTTTTTTATGTTTTAAAATATAATTAGTTAAGCTAAATCACACAACATTTCACTATTACGATTTAATTGTTTCACTATTAACGGTTTAATTGTTTATAAGCAGTTCAAAAGGCAAATACAGTATTATTTGGTCACTTACATTTAGGCAGAACAACAGCGCATCTCACATCATGTTGATTCATTGCTGAATGATTCATTGTTTGGAACGAATCGTTTTAATCAAAGTTTCATTAGCCCATTCATAAACATCTAATGAATCTGCTGTATGAACGAATCATTTAAATGAATTTAAACTCAATGACTCACTTATTAAACGCTCATACTGGCACCTACTGGTGTTTTCTTTATGTTGAAAAGTATCATTTCCACGATCATTACTTGTTTGTTTATTTATATATATATATATATATATATATATATACAATAAATTAACTCATAATATTAATTAATGTATTTTTCAGTGTAAATGATTTAACTTGTTAACGTCCCTGCTGAAAAAAGACAATAGAACTATGCCCAAAATACAATAAAAATGTATGGAATTACCCAGCAAACACAACAACGTTGTAAAAAAATGTTTTCATGTTGTGAAAAGGTTGTGATAACGTTTTTTTTTTTCAACATATTTAATACAACAAATGTCTGGTTTTTTAAACGTTATAAATACGGGGTTTTTTTTCACAACGTTGCAGAAAGGTTTTTATAACGTTCGAATGTCTCCTTCCAATGTTTTAAAAACTTACTTACCATGTTCAAACTGATACTTCACATGCTGCCATCAAAACGTTTTCTTTATAGTGTTAAATCTGAATATACATCTTATTACCTGTGCTTTTTTTCCCATTTCACCTTAGTTGTAGCGTTGCTGACCTCGGGTTGTTGTCCATTGTATAAGCCTACGTTTATGTAAGCCTAATAATTTATACTACACATAAGTTTAGTCAATCTACTCATTATATTTATTCACAAAACATAAAACAATACACACACACACACACACACACACACACACACACATATATATATATATATAACACAAAACAAATTGGTATCAAGTAGAACATGATAATTGTTCTACTAATTGTTCTAACATTAATCTTTTAATAGAAAAAACAGCATTTCATTTGTAAAATGTAAAGAATTAAATTCAACAAGTTACAGATTGTATTGCAGTTACATTAGTAATCATAATGCAATCGTTTTACTTGTTTGCATTCAAATTAATGCTAATATTTTATGGAATTACTTTTTATCCCAAATTACAGGTAGAATATGTTTAAATAATATATAAATAAATACAGTTTATAATGGCCCTGTTTCCATGGTAACTTCCTCCGCTCCAGTTTAAATGCAGCTTCAGTGTTTAACGTGCATGCCAATTAAAAATGCAGCGTTTACATAAATACACGTAGAAGTAAAAGCTTTCTACAAATTCTAAGAATGACCGATAAAATGTTCTGAAACTTGATAAGGTATTGTCTAAGTGGATAGAAGGCCTGACATAATATAAAATAAATTATCATTTTGGTTCGGTCATGATGTTTTTAAATAATAAATATTTTTGAAACATTCCCCCATCATTCCTTTTCATTTCAGTATCATGATTTACTTTATGCTGTTAGTGCGTTATGACTATCTGAAACAACAATATACATATATTATATATCTAGATGTATATATATACACTACCATTCAGAAGTTTTAGAACAGTAAGATATTTAATGGTTTTTAAAGATGTTTCTAATGCTCATCAAGGCTTCATTTATTTGATTAAAAATCCAGAAAAAACTGGATTCACTTTTTTTTCTCCTCAGGATTCTTTGATGAATAACAAGTCAAAAACAACATTATTTTTTACCAAATATAAAACAATTCTAAAATGTAAATCTATGCTGTGACTTTTTTGTTCATTTAATTTCCTTTGTTAATAAAAGTATTCATTTCTTTCAAAGAAGAAAGAGTAAAAATATACTGATCCCAACCCCTTGAACAGTAGTGTATCAGTAAACTACTGTAACAGTTTATTAGAACATTATTATCCATTTTAAATAAATGCTTCTCTTTTTAATATTTTAATGAACAAAGAATCCTAAAAAAAACTATTAAGCAGCTCAACTGTTTCCTACACTGATCATAAAACATCAGCATATTAGAATGATTTCTGAAAGGTCTGAAAGTGACACTGAAGACTGGAGTTATGATGCTTTGTATCACAGGAATAAATAACATTATTTAACACCTGAATAAAACGTCTCCCAAAAGTTGCAGTTTGGTCTGGTTTCATTTTCATAGTAAACAAACGTGATATATAAATTTTTTGACTACCTAAAGAAAACATAGCAGTTAGGTATTTTTAAAACGTTTTAAAAACGTTTTATTTTGGTTATATATAATTGGTTATATATATTTTATTTATAAACGTTTTTAAAACGTTTTAAAAAAAAATTTTAAACGCTGTACTACAACATTACCTAATTGCAACCAAAATGCAATGTTGTGAAAAGTTGTTTCAATAGTTTTACTGGAAAAAGTTAACGGTTCATAGAAGTATTTTAATGGAAACCATTACATTTCTGTGAATTTTTGGCTTCCAATGTTGTTATTTTTTAGCAGGGATAGGCTATATATAATAACAATCATATAATAATAATTTAATTTATAGAACAAATGTAAGAATTTTAAATGAAAGTATTAATAAGATTAGTGGAAAAATGCCATCTATAAAAGGTAAAAATAATGGCTTTGGATTAAATATAAAAACATGCAGGAACGGGAAAGGCTCTCCTGGCCGTGACTGTGGAACGGAATCCACATAGAACTGGACGAGAGTTCATGGGCAACCCCTGAGGCTGGCGCCAGACCAGACGAGACAGTCGGGCCTCCCTAACCATGACGGGGTAAACGGGGCAGGATGATAGCTTATGAATGGGTTCACTGACCAAGAATAGGGAGGTTGAGGATCCCTGGTCAGAATTATTGGCGGGCACAGTCAGTCTGAGGGGCTGTGCAGCTGCTGGCGGAACCTCCAGAGATTCTACGGTGGGAACCAACATCTCTGGGGGTCGTACAACCACCAGTGGAACCCCCTGATGGACGGGACCTCCAGAGAGTCCATGGCTAGAGCTGATCTCTCTGGAGGTTGTGCAGCCACTGGTGGAACCTCCGAGGGATCAACGACCAGCACCTCTATCCGATTGGGGAAAACTTGGGAGCAGGCTCATGAGTGGATGAGGCCTCTGGAGTGGACTCGGGGAAGACGGGGACAGTCTCTGATATGGCCTGCGTTGGATTGGCCATCTTGTGCTGTAGCTCTGCGTTGACAGCCATATTGGGCAGCAGCTGGAGCTCTGTATGAGTGACCATCTTGGACTGTGGCTCTGGGTTGGCGGCCATCTTCTGCAGTGGCTCAGGGTTAGCAGCCACCTTGTGCAGTAGCTCTGGGTTGACAGCCCTATTGGGCAGCGGCTGGAGCTCTGTATGAGTGGCCATCTTGGACTGTGGCTCTGGGTTGGCGGCCATCTTTTGCAGTGGCTCAGGGTTAGCGGCCATCTTGTGCAGTAGTTGGGGTCCGTGGCCATCTTGTGTTCTGATTCTGGTTGGGGCAGGTCAGCCATCTGGTGTGCTATTTCTGGCTAAGGCATGGCAGCCATCTCGTATGCATACTGTAGCTGATGCTGGCTGCGTCCGTTTTATGAGGATGAGCTGTCTGACTCGGCCTGTACGTGGCGACCGTCTATGACCGAAGCTGCTGGATCCTGTGGTGGTGAGGTCTTCTGTGACCAAGGGGGCGGAGACATGCAAATACATTTGCAAGCTTTAATGAGTTGTCAGACAGGCAGGGTCAACATACCAGCCATCAGAACAATGAAGACAGAGCAGAATCACTGTCGAAGTAACAGGCGGAAATCAGGGCAGGCAGCAAACAATCACAATACCAAAAAACAGTACAAGATCACAAACGGGAAACAAAACACAGGTAGGAACGCTAAGAATTTATTACTAAAAAATTTCAAATTACTCAATTGTCAAAATAATCAGTATTACCTGATTACCCAGATAATCATATAGATTAGTTAAATGTTTCAAAATACAACTGCATTGTTTTGTTTTTTAAAATTCAAAGACAAATGTTTTTTTATTGAAAATTTCATTTTAGCATTTTGCAATTTCTGTACGAACCCTGTCCGAGAGGCCAACGTCTAATGTCTACAGCCTTTGTCTTCAAATTATTAGTTTCTGTGGTAAAGAAATTAATCTTTTTTATCTTTAATCATCTATAATTATGAGTTCAACTAGGACGTAAACACTTTTTACACCTGTCACGAAATGCTGCTGGGACGTCGCGGCTTTGCTTCTCCTCGCAGAACAAGAAACTCGAAGGCAGAGGATCTCAATTACACGTGAACATTTATTTCAAAAAACGACAGAACATGAGGGCCAGAGAGCATGCAGAACCTGTGCAGACATCACACAACAGACATGACGTACTTCAATGAGCGACAACTGGAGATGACACAAGACATGGATTTATACAGGAGACAATTAAGGTTAAAGGGAACACACATGATTGGATGGAGTGGAACACTAAAAGAGCAGGGCGGAGTCTTGAACACAGAATAACAATGACGGCAGACACGAGGAGAACATAATGACAAAAGGTGAACAAAGACACAAGATACATGAATATTAAAACCAACATGGAACACGAGGGAGAACTGATACAACATGGGGGAACGGCAAACAGCGTTACACAGCCCTTCCCCTAGGCGTTGCTTCCAGACTCAAGATAAGCAATATGAAAAAGAAAAACCAGAGTCTTAAAGGAAGCCGGGGGAGGCAGCAATCTCCACCAGGACGGAGCAGATGGCGGGGAAGCCCACCTGGGCTCACCAGGCAGTGAGGATGGCCTCCTGGGCCCACCAGACAGTTCAAAACCCTTCCAGGGTGGAGCCGATGATTGCCGAACCCTCCGAGATAAGGCCGATGACGACCCCAAAGCCCGTCAGGGTGGAGCTGACGATTGAAGAGCCCTCCTGGGCAGAGCAGGCGGTGACTGTACCCTCCTGGGCCGAGCAGGCGGTGACTGCACCCTCCTGGGCCGAACCTGGCAACTCAAAGTCATTAACGGGTTCAACAGGCTCAGGCCATGATAGTTCACAGTCAGTCACAGGTTCAAAAGGCACAGATCATGGCAATTCACAGTCAATAACAGGTTCAAACGGCTCGGGCTATGGGATATCACAGTCATCAACAGGTTCAAAAGGCTCAGGCCATGGTAATGTTACCTCATCGTTATCAACAGGCTCTGTCGACTCAGAACATGGTGACTTATAGACATGATAAATTACAGTCATTAAATGGTTCAAAAGGCTCAGAACAGGGTAACTCACGAGGCTGTGATAGCGGCTCGATGTCCGCTTCAGGAGATGACGGTGCACGGGACCGTAATGACCCAATTTGATCTAATACGTGACGATTGTAGCCGATGAGAAAGTATACTGTAAATGCATGAAAGCAATACTATAACTAAAGGCCTATCTCGTAATTTACGATATGCACTAGATGGACACACCTTTATGTTGTAACACTTTATTTTATGTTTGGCATCAAGTCCACTGATTTATAATTATGTTCTTATCTTACAGGCCTTACTACTGCTACTATCCATTTGCACTTGGTCCACGAACTTGTCTGGGGCAAGTCTTCTCACAGGTATTTAAGCACACAACATGCACACACACACACACACACATTTGTTCCTTCCCTATTTTGGGTTCCTTTAGATGTTTGATTGATACTTGTTTTCTAAAGTGCCAAATTTGCTGTGATCTTGACCACACTTTTTTGTTTCTACATTCAGATGGAGGCAAAAGTTGTGCTTGCCAAACTGCTTCAGAGATTTGAGTTCAGTCTGGTTCCCGGACAGTCTTTTGCCATTAAAGACACAGGAACTTTGCGGCCCAAGAGTGGTGTGATCTGCTACATTAAACACTGCTCATAGGATGTGTTTAAGGTTTTTGTTATGTGACACATCACCTTCAAACATTAAGATGAGCCCAGAAGTTATAACATGCTAATCATTTATGGTATATATTTGCTTGTCATTTAATTCAGTTTTATTGTAGTCCTTTATGATGCAAGGTTATTGTTTAAAAACACTATGTAGCTTATATAAATATGGTCATTATATAAACATAACAGGCTACATGCACAATGAGAATCAAACTTATCATGCACATTGACACTATGGTTGTGACAATACACTTCGTTTATGGGATGAGAGACAATACAAACGCTTGGTTCACTAGAATGAGACAAGCTGGGGAACAACAGTTTGTTTGGGAGTGGGGAAAAGAAAAAAAGGGGAAGAAGGAAAAAGAGAAAAGAGAAGGAAAATAAGAAAAAGTTATTAAGAAAAAAATGTAACCCACTTTTCATATTTGTGTATGTTTTTTATGAGATTGATGTTCATATTTCAGAGAAAATGTCCTTTTTATGTATTTCACAGTGCAAATCATTGATGTGAATGACGCCGGTTCCAGTCCCACTTTAGACACGGTTGTGAATGAAAATAAAATTCTTATCACCCAGATTCATTTGTGTGTGATTTGATAATGATATTTGACTGGAAACTATATAATATATATGCATTCCTTTTGTAATTTATTAATAATTTGTATATTTTTATGTCTGAACACTTATTTTATGAGAATTATATAATTTTTTCATTGTATTGGAAACATGTTTCATATACATATCTTATATAAGTATTGTAATTATCAACAACAGTGATATGTTTTCTCTGAGTCTCACAGAATGATCAATAAAATTATTAAGTCAATAAAACATTTTATTTTTTGCCAATAACAAAAAAAGTCAGATGATAAATTACAATAGAAACAAATGCACTGGTAGAAATAACAATAATTAAAGCTTTAATCACATAAAATAACAATTATATATATATATATATTAACAAAGAGTATTTAAAAATCAATCTAAACATGTAAAATGATAAACAAGTGTCTGAGTTAAGAAAACACCAACCTAATAATATATCAATCAATCTTCAATCAATCGCTTTTATTTATATAGCGTTTTTAACAATACAAATTGTAGAAAAGCACTGAACTTTATCAAATAGGTGAACAGAGTGATAATGTATAATTACGAGATTAAAGTATTTATTTATCAAATGCAGAGACAGTCTTTTTTAGTCAAGACGACGATAACGATAACTTTTTTAGTCAAGACGACGCTCGGGAACGCGGGATTTCCGCTCGGCAGTTTACGCCGAGGCGGAAAAACTGGGACCGCGTCCCGCGGTTCACTGCGGCGAGGGGTTCACTGCGGCGAGGAGTTCCCAGCGGCGGACCACGCCGAATAGCGAGCCTGCTTCCCGGTAGCAGAAGAGAGAGATTAGGAGATTAAAGTATTTATTTATCAAATGCAGAG
>JAUYWG010000057.1:3214451-3249732 GCA_034779775.1 Enteromius afrohamiltoni | reverse complement strand
GGGTGGGAACTAATATTCCGGGGAAGGTTCCCGCTGCCGATGAACAGAGAGGGCCACAGAGGTGCGGTCTGTGACAATTTTAGTATAAAGTATTTACATGTAAATGCATTTATATATTTTGTTTTATTTATTATATCAAATACTTGATATTATATCTAAATATATTTTATATATAAACATATATTTTCATTAAATATATATTCACAACACATACTGTACAAATATATTATGTGAAGAAAACTAGTTAGAATAGTTTTTCAGCAATTTAAGGATGCAGCTGAACAGCATAAAACAGGAGAGAAATGGATAAAAAACAGGAAGACAGCAATAGAAAATGAAGAAGATGTCCCCAATGACATTTTCACACAAATCCTCAAAACAGCAGGTCTGTGTCTCTCTTTAAATAAGAAAGGCGATAACTTTGCCATATTATTCTTTCAAGTTGCCACAGCTATTGCATACTTTACATGTGCTACACTTTATTTGTACCATTTTTGTTTTATTTATTTAAGAATTTAAATGATAATAACGATATTGTGATCTCTGATTTTAGTCTTTGAAAACAAACAAAAAATTCCTAGAATCATGTCCTAGAAAATTCCTAGAACCCTGTCTGAGAGGCCAAAGTCTGATGTTTACGGCCTTTGTCTTCAAATTTTTAATTCCTGTGGTAAAAAAATGAATCTGTGTTATCTTTATAATCATTAGACAAAGCTATAATACAGCCCCGTGTACCTTTTCAACTGTGTGTGGTCAGGGTCAGGTTTCAAATTACAAGTTCAACTAGGGCATGAACTAGGACCTTTATTGCCATAATCTCGTAAATTACAATATGTACTAAATGAACACACCTATATTTTGTAATATTTTGGCATCAAATCCATTGATTTATAATTGTGTTCTTATCATATAGGCCTTATTACTGCTGCTATCCATTTGCACTGATCTTCTCAGAGGTGATGACGCACACAACACGCACACACACACTGTCACGCCGTCCTGCGTTCCATGTGCCTTTTGTTTTGTTTTAATTGTGTTTCTATGTGCCGTGTCTTGTTTGTGACCCCGCCCCGCTCGTTACCTGGTATCCTCCCCCAGCCGTGTCTGTCCAGGTGTGTCTCATTGTGTCTAATTAGTCTGTGTATAAATCCGGGTCCTGTTCAGTCTGTCTTGGTCTGTTGTTGAAGTCTCCATGTTTTGTTTTGAGCTCTGCGTAGCTCTCCGCGTTTTCCTTTATGTTTCCGAGTTTAATAAATGTTCTTTTGTTTAATCGTGTTTCCGAGTCCTGCCTTGCCCTGAAAGGAAGCGAGAGCGCGAGCTCTACAGCAGCATCGTTACACACACATTTGCTTCTCCCTATTTTGAGTTCCTTTAGATGTTTGATTGATATTTGTTTTTCAAGTGCCAAATTGTCTGTGATCTTGACCATACTTTTTTGTTTCTACATTCAGATGGAGGTAAAAGTTGTGCTTGCCAGACTGCTTCGATCAAGATTTGAGTTCAGTCTGGTTCCCAGACAGTCTTTTGACATTAAAGATACAGGACCTCTGCGGCCAAAGAGTGGTGTGATCTGCTACATTAAACACTGCTCATAGGATGTGTTTAAGGTTTTTGTTATGTGACAGCTGTGCATACATCACCTTCAAACATTAAGCTGAGCCCAGAAGTTATAACATGCTAATCATTTACGGTATATCTTTGCTTGCAATTTAATTCAGTTTTATTGTAGTCCTTTATGATGTAAGGTTATTGTTTAAAAATACTATGTAGCTTCTAAAAATGCGATCATATATAAACATAACAGCCTAAATGTTTAAAACATTTAAAAAACACAAGGATACCAACTGCGTTCAGGGAAATTCTTTCTTGCATTGCTTTAATTGGCAGTCTCTACTGAAACTAATTCAACTTCCTACAAGGAGAGAAAGATTGCAGAAAGATTAAAAACTTAAAAAATATGATAACTAGCATCTGGTCATGATCTGGAACTCTGATTCTCAAGGGCTCTGCCTGTGCACACACAGTGGAAGTGTCATGGAAAGAATCAGTGCAAAGGGTCATGGGGGCTATCAGTGTTTAGTTGTACCTTTTAAAGTGCCTTTAAAGTGCACCATTTTGAGCACGACCTTTCAATATGGCGGCCATGATTGTTTTTACTTTGAAGTGCCCCTTGGAGTTTGAGCCCGGCTGGAATGTTCCATGGGACTGCTTCCTGGAAGGAGTGTCTTAGACCATTCACTAAAGTCTCCTTGTATGGTCCTTCAGCAAAAGGTCCTTCTGGTTCAGGCAGCTAAACCAAATAAACAATGAAAGGAAGAAAACAAAGCAAAACAAAGAGAAATGCTGCAGCTTAAGTATTTTTCGGCCTAATCAACTAATCAGTGATAACTGAAAATAATGTAAAAATATGGAAACTAATGACAAGATCAGAACAAGATCTTGAAGAGCTGAAAGCAAGAGCTGAAAAAAGCAGGATAACAAGGAACTTAAGAAAACAAAAGACTTCCATAACCATTATATGTGGTTATTGCTTTTATTACGATATGGTATATCACAATATTAAAATGCATTGCAAAATGTGTTGTTACAAAAAAATGGATAATAACTGTTTTTATTTTTCTTTCTTATAACAAAAATAACAAAATTTCATAAATTTTTGTGTATTGGGTGAGATGAGTGAAAATTTAGGGAGAAAAAACAAGAGATTCCATGTTTAGAGAATTAATATATGTATATATGAATTTTAATAAAATCTTATATATATAATATGAATAAAATAATGAATAATAAATAATAATATGAAAAAAAAGCTTTATATCTCTTACAATATTAATAAATATTTTTTTTTATATTTATTTTTTTGCTTACTGGTAGGTGTTTTGAGCACCTTAGTCAGTACTTTTAGTCTTGAAGACTGTAGGAATGGGAAAAGACTGCCCCCTGTCGTCCAAAAACAATGTCCTGACACCCGGAAATACGTTTGACGTTTGATTTTTAAAAGCAGTAAGCAGACATTGTATGAAACAGACGCACATTCTGCACTGAGCTACTGTACAGCACCATCATGATCTTAGAATGGGTATTATATATTTTGTTTTACCTGCTTGCTGCTGTTTCTTGTGCATTTCTTGCATATTGTCTGTATGTTCATCATGTTCATCAGAAATATGATCATATACCTGGACCTCCAAGAAACAAGTAAGAAACTTTAAGAATTTTTTCACTTTATGCTTGTATTTGAAACAAATACATACATTTATATTGTAATGAAACACAATCTCAGAAAAATTAACATGAAAACTGATGTCCTGACAGTTTTCTGCTGGGACATATACCATCTTTTGCTAGATCAATGAACTCGGACGGCATTATACACGACTTGTTTGTTCAATGGTAAGAGCAAAACACTTACAGCAGATTCTTAGCACTTTATTTTCTTTATTTGACTTTTCACCTACAAAACGTATCTCTATTACATAACAGTGGGTTATCATATAACATGTAGTGATTTTGCATTACATAGAAATTTCAAACCATTTTCTGGCATGTAATCATATACAAATTTCAGTAATGTTAATTTTTTTTTTTTTCTTTAGAGTCAGTAGTTCATCAATATAGTTTTATATTTTATATTTTATCGAATAATAATAAAATGTTGTTGTGTAATTTTCTCACTTCAGCTAGAAACTAAAACAGATTTAGGGATCATTTATTAATCTCACAAAGAGAATTTGACGAAGTGATCTAACCATGTTCTTGTATTAAGGGGAGAAAAATATGGCCCTGTCTACAGACTAAACGGTTTTCACCAAGTCACTATCGCAGTTCATTGCCCTGAGGCTACAAAGGTAAATGTTTAATCTAGTTTAATTAAATTTATGTTCAGAATCAGAAACAAATAAATAAATAAAAAAATAAAAATCTGTTGTATTATTGTAGACGATCTTCATGTCACCTAAATATCTTAAAGATCCCTTTGTCTACAACCGTCTCTTTAACTTGTTTGGGAAAAGGTAAGCTTTAATTTGTTTTATTTAATACATAGGGTAAATTAAAATGGGTGATATTTGGTCATTTTATTCCACTGACTTTCAATGCGTACAAATGCAGAAGATCACAAACTTAAGCTAATGTGAATTTTACTGTGTTCAGAAGTTTAATTTGCATCACAATATATGTTAGCTCCCCCATATTTGATAGATTTAAATCAATCTATGCATTCATATGTGTGTTTGACTGGAGGAGACAGTACACACAATAGAAAATATGACAACATAGAAGAGTAAATTAATTTAAATTATTTTTAAATATATTTTTTTATATTTATTAACATATAATGGAAAGTAATACTTGTATAATGGTAAACCATGTTGAAAATATGTCCGTTTTTTTTCCAGAGAGTGATGAATTTAATTGTCACACTGAAGCAAACTATGATGTTATCCTGTGTTGCTAAAATTGCATACTCTCTTAAGTAATTTCTTTGTGACTGCTAAAAAAATGCAGTATGTTCTATATGATTATATGATTTCGGGATGCAGCCATACTGTTTACATAGTACGGCTAACCTTTAATTACAGATTAATTTGTTACATGTCAAATTAATAACATGAAAGGTGTGTCACCTGTGCTGAATTAAAAGAAAAGCCGATTTTTCAGGTTCTTGGGAACTGGGCTAATAACGGCTACGGATCACGACGTCTGGTACAGGCAGCGTCGCATCATGGATCCAGCCTTTAGCAGCACGTGAGTCAAGAACATCTCTGATATAATTTTATGAGATAGAGATGCACCTTAACTGATGCTGTCTTATTCATCAGTTACTTACGAAGCTTGATGGGCACTTTTAATGAGATGTCTGAGCGCCTAATGGACCATCTGGAGGAAATAGCTGACACAAAAACACCTGTCATCATGCATGATGTGGTCAACTGTGTCACACTCGACGTCATTTGCAAGGTTTAACTCTTCTTCTCGCTTTTTCAAAAGAAAGGTCTAATGCAAGAAAGGTCAAATTAGCTGTTAATCATTACTTTTGTTTTAATCCACAGGTGGCTTTTGGTGTTGATTTAAATTTTTTGAAGCAGACTGACAGCCCCTTCCAGAATGCAGTTGAGCTGTGTTTAAAGGGCATGACGTTAGATGTCAGAGAGCCATTCTTTGCTGTAAGAGAATTTTTCTGAAGATACTCCAGAGTAGTATATCCCTATAGGGTTAATGCTATATAACCTTTTTTTTCTCAGCTAAAGCCCAAGAATTGGAAGACCGTGCAACAAATGAAGGATGCAGTTGTACTCCTGCGTAAAACGGGAGAGAAATGGATACAAGAGAGGAAGACAGCAATAGAAAATGGAGAAGATGTCCCCAATGACATTCTCACACAAATCCTCAAAACAGCAGGTGTGTGGCTCTCTCAATTTTAAAGTAAATAAACTTATATTTTTATTAAACAAAAATAAAGCCAAAATGGAAATGCCATGTGTGATAATGTTAGGACAGTCGTACTGTTAACATAGGAAAATGGAGGATTTTGGGTTTGTTCAGAAGCAAGACGACCATGAAAGGTGCACTATGCGATCTTGCAAATTGTACAAATTGTAAATGAATCTTTAAATTAGTTAGTTAATCAGCATGTCATATAGTTAATTTTGATTCTAAACTTCTATTTTTTGCTTCAGATGAGGAAAAGGTTAATAGTGCAAAAGATGATGAGCAGATGTTGGACAATTTTGTCACTTTCTTCATTGCTGGTGAGTTATGGCTACATTTAATTTTTGTTCATAAGCCATTGCTGTTATAAACGCTTGCTGTTATTTTTTCAGGGCAAGAGACAACAGCCAATCAGCTCTCATTTGCAATCATGGCATTAGGGAGACATCCTGAGATATATAAACGGTAAAAAAAAAAATATATATATATATATTGAAAATATGGACCTATTCCATCTGTCTTGCATTACAAAACATTCTAGTTTGAATTTCTTTTCCTTTCCAGGGCTAAAGCAGAGGTGGATGAAATCCTTGGGACAAAAAGAGACATTTCAAATGACGACCTTGGAAAATTCACTTACTTGTCTCAGGTAGGATTCTTCTACTTGCTACAAACACAAAAGCATTTAGTTTCCATTTTTTAAATGGTCTTTGTTTCTTACTCACCACAGGTGTTGAAGGAAACGTTGCGTCTATACCCAACTGCTCCAGGAACCAATCGCTGGCTGCACGAGGACATGGTTATAAATGGGATAAAAATCCCAGCGGGCTGCTCTATTGCTGTGAGTATTGACTTATTCTGTAGCCATTGTGGTCCCGGCCAAGGGCAGTTATTTCTAGTAATGCAAGTATAGCTCTTGTCAAATTTCATTGACATTTTCAAAATGAGGTTAAATAACAATTCAAATCAGCAATAAATACTTTCAGCAAGTGTGTAATAACTTTTATTTAATTAAATTGGAATTTTCAATATTTTTTGTCCATACAGTTAAATGCTTATGCCTCCCAAAGAATGGATCAGTATTTTAAAGATCCATTGAAGTTTGATCCAGAGAGATTTGATGTGAATGCCCCAAAGTAAGTCATTACCACAATCTCAATTTACGCTTTCTTTCAGCATTTATGCCACATTCACAGCATAATGACTGTAATTCTGAGAAGCCAAAGTCTGACGGTAACAGCCTTTGTCTTTAAATTATTGATTTCTGTAGTGAAGAAATTCATCTGTATTATCTGTATAATCATTAGACAAATACAACAACCCTGTCCACCTTTTAACTCTGTGCTAGTTACATTAAACTCTATTGTCTATGGGGGGGTCTAGGGGTCATGGTTTACAAGTTTTAATTACAAGTTGGACATGAACTCCTTTTACTGCCATAATCTCATAATTAGATGAACACACCTTCATGTTGAGACATTTTGGCATTAATTATATATATTATATAATTATATAATATAATTAAATATATTAATTATACAATTAATAATTATGTTCTTATCTTACAGGCCTTATTACTGCTACTATCCATTTGCACTTGGTCCACGAACCTGTCTGGGGCAGGTCTTCTCACAGGTGATGAAGCACACAATGCACTCTCTCTCACACACACACACACACACATTTGCCTCTGCCTATTTTGGGTTCCTTTAGATGTTTGATTGATTTTGTTTTCCAAGTGCCAAATTGTCTGTGATCTTGACCACACTTTTTTGTTTCTAAATTCAGATGGAGGCCAAAGTTGTGCTTGCTAAACTGCTTCAGAGATTTGAGTTCAGTCTGGTTCCCGGACAGTCTTTTGACATCAAAGATACAGGAACTCTGCGGCCCAAGAGTGGTGTCATCTGCTACATTAAACACTGCTCATAGGATGTGTTTAAGTTTCTTGTTATGTGATAGCTTCATCACCTTCAAACATTAAGCTGAGCTCAGATTTTACAACATGTCACTTGTCATTTAATTCAGTTTTATTGTATGATGTAAGGTTATGATCATTATATAAACATAACAGGCTACATGCACAATGAGAATCAAACTTACTGGTGATTACAAGTAAAAATTTTCAACAAAATTTTTTTACTTAAGTGAAACTATAGAAGTACTTGCTTTTAAAAGTATGAGTAAATTTCCGGTCAATGGATAGATTCAATATTGTTGCATAGTTTTATGTTATTCTCATAATGGTGAGCGTGATTTCACCAAGTACAAAATGTTCTTGTATCAACATCTTTGTTGATCCTGAAACAACATTCCAATCTTTCAATCAGAATTGAGGATTAAACTTTCTGGTAATATCTGTTTTAGGCTTATGATCAGGGTTAGGTGCTTCTATACCCTTGCTATACCCAGCTATCAACTAACAAAACTGAGCACTCCAGGGTGATTATAAACATAAAAATATTCAGCCCTGGCTTCCCGTTTCACAGGAATATGAATAGGAGGGAAAACAAGAAGAGAAGTGGCTTTAACACTGCTACCCACCATCACAAAACAGCATGGTAGTGTTCTTACACAGCTGTAGCAGTGTGCATTAAAGTATATTCATTCATCCACATTTAAATCAATTGTACAGTGAAATTTCAATTGAAGTCCAACCTGCTAACTCAACTACACAACCATAGCTAGGCCTATGTAACTGCCCAACAGGAACACTGCTTTACATATCTGCAAAATATTTTGTTTTGAAAACAATTATACTGTCTCTTATCACTGATATGCTGTCTATCACCTGTACATTACCCATCACATTTACAGAAGAAGAAAACAGAAATCACCCACTGCCTTCAAAGCTGCTACATAGAAACAACTTTCTACTCTGAGGACCTTAATAAAAATGTGAAGTGTGAAAAGTAAGATATTTGTGTTTCAAATGTAGTGAGGTTAAGGTCATAGGTCACAGGTTTCCAGAAAAAAATAAAACTCAAGTATAGAACAAAAAGTGTACTTATTTCAATACTCAAGTAAATGTACTTCACTACTGCCTGCCTCTGCTTATATTATATATCATAGCCAAAAAGATTAAACGGTGCAATACAATATTAGTGCGTCTCATAGAAAACATAATTTCATATTATTATTAGATTAAACTAGAAGATTTATTTTAACTGATGTGCAAAGATATTATATTACGAAAATATCCGAAGAAAAACTCAGCTTCCATGCAGGCCCCAGCGAGGATCGAACTCGCGACCCCTGGTTTACAAGACCAGTGCTCTAACCACTGAGCTATGGAGCCAGCTATAGCAGTGAGGGCACAAAAAATGCTATTTAATCATGTATATGAATACATAGACATTACTAGTCGCACAAGCGAAGTATTTTTTACCACTTTTTGTGCCAAAAAGCATGAATACAACAGTGTGTACACTTTGTGTACAACACTTTTTTTTATATAAAATATAAAAATGTATTGAAATGGAAATTAATTAAAATGTATTCAAGTAATTTTTTAAAAAGGGAAATATTTTATGTACCAGCTAACACAAAATTATTTTAATGGATAGTTATCGTCGATGTTTTCTTTGTATAAGTAAAACCCGGTTGATTTTTTTTATCCACTAGAGGGCAAAGTTCACCAAAAAACACTTCACAATCACGTTCTGTGTTCTAGTGTCAAAATCATCTCCTAGAAGGCCCTAACCTGAGTGTTAATCAAAGTTGTTCTAAGACAAAAACACGTTATGTTTTCAGTTTTTAGGACAACTTTTATTAAATGTTTTAACACTTCCTATGACTACTACTAGTCAATGTCATAAAGCGATTTTAATCATGGATTTAAATACTTCTTAACAATTACTCAAAAGATATCACATGTTAAGTCTTACCGAAATTGTAACATGTGGTCCTGAAGAGCCACAGTTCTGCTCCAACCCACAATCAAACACAACTGATCAAGTTAACCAAGGTGTAAGGGTTATGAAAGATACATAGTTTTTACTAAAATTTGAACAAAACTCTGTATCTGTGGCTCTGCAAGACTGACATTGGACACCAATGGACTGTTGTTTTCTTGTTCATTTTATAGTCAAATTTAACAAATATGTTAATAAATGCCTAGTAAGTACGTAGTAGTAGTCATTGTACTTACCTAAAATATAACATGTAACAAAATTTTGGACCAGCTTACAGTTTGCAATTATGTAGATGTGATAGGCAGCTATGTTACAGACATAATTACAAACTTGTAAGCACAGGTTGTTCCATAACAACGGCTACTACTACTACTACTACTACTAAGTACCTAATTAGCAACTTACTCTGTATTATAAGACCTTAAAATAAAGTGTTACCTATTGTTCATGTATATTTCTCACAAAACACAGATTGTGAGAAAATAAACGCATTAGACTGAACCCAGACATAGGTGAATGTCTCTTGACATGTTATTACAAAATAATTTAGTTGATATAGTTCTTTCTTTAGTGATGTAAATCTGTGGTTAATATTAAACAATTTTTAATTAACACATTTATTTTGAGTTTTATTGTAAGTTAAAATAGTCTCAAATGTCCTGAAATAAAGACGTGGTCTGGCCACAGTGAATCTGATACTGTATGTGTGATGTTTTTTTGTTTATTTATTTATTTTTAGTAGGAATGTTGCTAATGCCATATTTCTACTCTTGACAGACACTTTAACCCAAATAAATTTACAGTGTATTTAAGTATAGTTATTTTTAACGTTTAAGGTCTCCTGTGAACAAAAAAATCTTCTTTTTCACTTTTTTGCGAAAAGTGTAGGACTTTTCTTTTGATAAAAGAAATCTCTGGTATCTGCTTTGCTCTAACTTTACATTATATGCAAATATAGAGCTTTAAAATCTGTTCTGTAATAAAAGAGTATTGCACTGTGGACACATAAATACATAGCCTAAATGAATAACCTTTCAACAGTAACATTAAAAATTGTGAAAAATAATTATAATTCAATTAAACATAAATTAATAATTTAATCACAATTAAAATTATTATAATCTATTATGATCTATAGATTTGTAATCTGTCCGTTTGTGGGAATGTGGTACTGTCTCTTTAAGAGGGCAGATCCTGCCTTTTGCCTCTCATCTCTGAACCTGCTTAGATCCACTCGGATCATTTCACACAAGTCTAAGGAAGAACCGAACCTGAGACCTTGAGCATTGACACGCGTGAGGAGCTCTACGGCAAACCCCTTCTGATCTGATTTCTGGAGCTTCCGATAAATTTGAACTCAAATGCAGGCATGTCTTTAATGAAGGCGCGGATTATGGTTGTTGTTATTTGAAATACAGCTCTTGAAACCTGTAAGATCGCGCGTGTCTGAAGAAATTATTTTCTTGAGTAAAGCATTTACAACGGTGCTCGTGAATTCGTGTGTTACGCTTATTCTAGGATATCTGCGCATGATTGTTAAGTTATCAGTAACGTCAAGTGAGGCGGTAATAAAGGTGAAGGTTTGAAAATATATTTGTGTGGAATACAAATCAGTTCATGCAGTCTTGCATTGTAAACGGATTTTAACGATTTTACCGTAATTATTTATATAGTCAGGTTATAAATGCGTTTGTACATTGCGTTTTTGGTGGGATTGAAACAGCGCTATGTTAGATCTATGTTGAATATTTATCCCTAAGACTGTTCCTCTGTAAGCATCATGATGGCAAAACATTGTCTTAATGATGACCTGAGTAAGATCTCAGATGATGAACTGGTCAGATGGAGCAAAGAGGACTTAATCAAGAGACTGAGAAGGGCTGACAGTGAGAAAATGAACCTAATGCTAGAGCATGGGAACATGATGAAGGATGTCAATCGCAGACTGCAGGTGCACCTCCATGAGATCCGTAACCTAAAGGAGATCAACCAGAAACTGCAAGACGATAACCAGGAGCTCAGGGAACTCTGCTGCTTTCTCGATGATGACCGGCAGAAAGGTAAGAAGCTGTCTCGGGAATGGCAAAGGTTTGGGAGGTATACAGCCAGCTCCATGTGGAAGGAGGTGAGCACCTATCAGCAGAAACTCAAGGAGCTGGAAGTCAACCAGGAAAACGTCCTCCGGGAGAATGCAGAACTAAAGGAGATCATTCTCATGTTGGATGAAGATAGGAATGGCGCAGGATCTAGGAGCTCTATAGACAGCCAGTCCAGTCTGAGCAACCTGAATGGAGGTTCTGGGATTGTCAGAGATGTTGGAGATGGGAGCAGTACCTCCAGCGGTGGAAGTGCTGGCAGCCCCGACCATCATCATAATCACATACACAAGACTGTAGTAACCAAGACTGGCACCATACAACGATCAATGGATGATCTCTCCGCACCTCATCATCACAGGAGCATTCCCAATGGACTCAATGGTGAGTATGTGACCGTTTTTGCCACCATCATTGATTTAAAAAACAATTAAATTAAAAAAAAGAAATTTTATCAGAATTTTTATCAGGTGTACATATTTAAAGAAAAATTAAAAAAAATGTTTTTAGCTAAACTCAATTATTCATAAAATGGTAATGGCTCTTAAAAATGTAAACGCTGTCATCACTTTGAGAGTCAAAAATAACTAGGCAACCTAAAATGACTGGTTCAATAAATAACTGATTGACCAATTAGTTTGCATAACCGCATAATGAGGCAACATACGCAATTTATATTATTAAAACACCCAATAATTACATGGAATGTGGATGTTTTTCATGTCCAAAGCCTAAAAAAAGAATTAACTAGCTAGCCTTTTTAGAAATACCTTGAATAACCGTAAAAACTTTAAGTTTGCGCCTTCATTCTTGCTTCACGCGTACTGGTAACAGCGGCTCAGCGTGTGTCAGTTAAAATAGTGCTGTATTAATTGAAAATATGCAAACGGAGAAAACTTTGCGTGCTGTTTCATGGGGTTTTAACTGAATTGCTCATTAGTCTAAATATGTCTGAGGTTGAAGGTTTAAGCAGTTTTAGGATGCTGCTGTGAAACTAAATTTAATAACTCTAGGCTACGACAGTGAAAGGCTTAATAAAGTCTTAATTTTCAAAGAGCTATAAGGATTATCACTTTCTGATGCTTTCGTTCTGTACGTGATATGAAACTAGAAGAGTAAGCTTTCAAAGCTAAACTCTGTTCAAATGTACATGATTATACTAATCATGTATACTTAACAGGTAACAGAAAACATAAGAGTTTAGGTCTTACAATATTACTAAAGATGTAGCTAATTACCCTAGTGCTAATTACCTAAATCGCCACAGATCAATAAAACAACAGTAATGCATGTGAGTGTGGCCTTGAGTCAAGGGCTCGTGTTAATTGCTTTCACAAGTAAATCGTGTGATATGGATTTTGGATTTGCTGATGGTCTTTGTTGTTTCGTGCTGTGGAAGGGCTCACAAAAAGAAATCAATGCGATCACGCTATTCAAGCCCTAAAAACCCACATGAGCTGACTGTTTGATAACTGTAATGAAATGGCATGTTAAGCCTGGCTTTAGCGGCACATCAGCAGCACCAGGATTTCAGATGAAAGTGCAGTAGTATTGTGATGAACACCGACTGTCTTGACTCCTGAATCTGTGTTCCGAGGGGACAACTGAAGATGCCTAGCAGTGTTGCCAGATAGGATAGACGATTACCAGCCCAAAAGCTCACAAATACCCTTGCAAATCAAGGTTCATAAGCGACATTTTAAACTCCATAAAACAAAATTATGATGATAAAATAATATAAAAATAATGCTAGAAATAGAATTTTACTGCAAAAAAGTGTCCAGTATAGTGATCATGCACACACCATAAAAGTCAAAACTATAATTCATTAATGCATACTGCATGCTAATCTGACATAATAAAAAAAAAAAAAACAATTTAGTGCACTTACCTTTCACTCAATAATTTCACACAGAACTCGGAAGTCTTTTAAGTTTATATTGAACATTATACAAAACTTTGCACAGTCTAAAGTAACAAGTCCAGCAGATTTCAATACTAATCTGCATAACCCCTTGATCGTCTTGCTGTCTCGCTTGGCCAACCAATCAGCAAGAATAGGTGGGGTTTAACGCGTGCATTATCCCCACCTCTTCTTGCCGATTGGTTGGCTGAAGTTTGTTTTTGTTGTGATGAACATCCTGTACCCATCCTGTTTGTTTCGATATTGCAGCCTCTGTGTTGTCTTTCGAGACCGGATTTTTTCCCAATGTATTGAGAGGGCAGACAGCAAGACGATCAAGGGGTTATGCATAGGTTTGAGATAAAAATGAAATCGAGCTAAAATCCTGCAACATCGCATAGAACACCTTTAACTGTGCTCTGATTTTAAAGTTGCAGTCTTCATGTTATCTCTCCCTCAACAGGTGCAATTCACGATTTGAGAGTTAAAACTCCGTTCTATAACATACTTATTTAGTCATAATGACTATACAGTTCTACATCCATTATCGAGCTGAACACACGTCACCGCTGAATCATCAAGCCTGTATACGGCTGCGACGTCAACATCAGCACCAATAGTCTTTGCAGTGTGCCTGTGTTTAATAACGTGGTGATTACTGATTGGATGCGGCATGCACACTTGGGCTTGTATGTTAACTAATTAGTCTATATAATTCATATGTTTGAAAACTGCCAAAATGACCCCAAACCCGCCCAAATTTTGTCCCCTTGCCAAAGCCAATATTTACCCGCACAAACAAATTGAAAACCGCCCAATCTGGCAACACTGATGCCCAGTAATGGGTTGGCTATCTTTTGTCTGCGCAATTGCTTTTAATATATATGGCAATTGGCAATCGTTAGTAAGAGTAGAGTGAAAAAACTTCTGAAAGTCTTAATACTTTTTAGTATTAATTCTCTTGGTATTAAGAGAGAACGTATCTAAGTTGTAAGCTCTCCACGATGTTTAGTTGTATGTTATGACTTTTATTTTCAATCCAATTACAGCCTTCAAATAAGTGAGCGGAAGTTGTAATATGCTGTGAAATTAATTTGTTTTAAGGTCATTCTAAGGTCTTTTTCATCATATAAAACATGAGCTTATTAATGCCGTTAAGTATTGTTTTACTCTACTGTTTTTTTTTAAGTTTAATGTTGCAGCACAAAAATATTTTATATATAAGTTATTTGTGCATATACTTTTACTTTTACTCCTTTATGTTGCAGCTAGAGTAATTTGTAACCTATGCACATATTGCAAAATGTGAAATTTGTGGAAACAGCTTTAACACTAGCACAAAGAATTAAATGTGTAATACTATTTTCTGGTAAAATGTAATCTGATAATCTAAACCCAATCCCCCAAAAATGACAGTGTGCTAAATAAGAAAAGACATAAATTAAATCAAGGTTGAATTGTCACAGCATTTTCTTGACAAGTTTGATCAGATTTCTACCCTAAAAACCTCTTCATGGTTTGTGCACAGCATGGTGGTCTACTTTGAGCTTGTCCAATCAATGAAATTAATTTGATCATGGTTAGATTCCCTGGGGTCAATGTGTGTGGCCTGGATTCAATATGTGGTGCAGTGTCATTTAAGACGGTCAAGTTGAGCACATAAATGTTCAGAGTGTGTATCTTGATTCCATGAGGATTCCTCAGACCTGCTAAAAGCCATATATGAAGGTGATAAGTGAGTGAAGTGGGACCTGTGGAGGTATTTGCTGAGACATTGGCCAGTGGTAAGAGAGTGGATGGGTTGTTGTGTGTGTGAGGTCCCTTGCTCTCCATTCTCTTTAAGGGGTCTCGTAAATCAGTAGAGCCGTTGGCCGTCCCAATGCACAGATGGTGTTGCGGTAATCATCAGAGACAGGTTCATATTTCATGACAATGTTCGATCCCAAGCTGTGTTGCACAACTGCTCACAATGGTTTCAAGTGTTGAAGTCTTTACACAGAAAGGAAGTACTGCTACATTGCTAGCATATTCTAACACTGGTTTCTGTGGGCTACATATTTGAAATGATCTACAGTTTGATTGTAATTCAGATTTCAAAAGTAAAACAAGATAATGTGAAGCACTTTCCAACAGACTGCCCTGTTTTTAATTCCAAAATGCAGATGAGAATTGGAATTTTCAAACCTTAGGTTCCTTCTGGAATAGTTTTTACAGTTGCAGTTTGCAGTGTGCAGTGACCAAAAACAAGTCTGTGGTTAATTGTCTGTTTTTAAACATTCCTACCTCGAATATGAATTTTGAAACCACTGGTTGGTTAGAAAACATAATTTGCTATTAAGGACTACAAATACCAAAGAGGTTTTTGTACTTGACAGATTAGACAAATCAAAGTTACATTTTAGGAATTACTTTATTAATTAGGAATTATTTTATTAAAACGAAAAAGAAAAAGAAAAAAAACAAAATTATAAAATAAACAAAAAAGAACCACAAGTGAACGTTTTTTAAGAAAGTAATTGAGAATTAATGCTGAATTAGTGCTGAATTAATGTTTTTATGATTGTGTTCAATAGTCATAAATTCTAAATGACTAAAATGACAGCAATTTTACCATGGTAAATATAGTGTTTCCATGAAATGTCAGTTATTGAAATTTCTTTTGCTGTTTCCATATTTTTTGTTTATTAACTTAATTGAACTGAATTATTAATATAATAGTAGTAGTTATTAGGGGTACAAGCATTTAGTGCTAAAACCCTATTGTAATTGTAAGGATTTTTATTCTTCTTCTTCCCTAAAACTGATGGTGCAGACCAAATGATAAGGTCTAGAAAGCTGAAACTTGGTCAGATGGTTGTAGTGTTGCTCGCTACTCTGATCCAAAGACTCGAAACTTAACATGCATCATCTAGACACCCTCATGGCTAAAAGTTGTCAAAATAATTCAAAAGTGCAAAATCAAAAGTTTCAACCCATTCAATAATATTTGTGGTAATTTGTATTTATGATTATTCAGTTTTTGGATAATATTATCTCAAAATATACAGTATATAATTGCTCAAGGTTCTTAAAATGCTTGAACCCCTGCTTGCAGCTATACTTATTTTTTTATTGTTCCTAGTTTTATACACATAATTGAAATGACCTAAAATAGATAATTTACAAAAACTGTGAATTTAAAAATCGACAACAAAACAATATTTTTTGTTTTTGATTTTTAAATTCTTGTGTTTAAGTTTTTGTAAATGTTCTTTTTTAGATCATATCAATTAATTAAAGAACGGCAAATATTCTCTGTAAAGGGGAAACAATGGGTGCTTTATACCCATATTTTTCAATTTGTGCATGAAGCAAAAAGACAGATCAAAGGTAGAAAATGTCAATGGGATTTTTGGGAGGTTTATCTGACCAGCGGGGGTCCATCTGCTCAAGGGAGATAAATGAAGACGGGGACTCTTGTTTCATCTAGCATCGGAGTTCCTAGGTAACTTTTGAATGGATGTGGGAACCTGGATATCATTGGCTAATGAAATTCCCATGATAACCTAATCTTGGTCTCAAATCTGATTTCAGTTTAACATTAAGCCAAATTAAACACCTGATGGCATCCTACAGCTTCATAAATGCATTTTCGACTGTAAAAGTAATCAAAAAATAAAACTTCTGGTGTGGTTATTAAACCACAAAATCATATCTAGGCAGCAACTTTAAATGATTTATCATACTGTTTGTCATACTGCAATTTAAATCCTTTTTTTAAAGCAGCACAGAAATTTATCTAGATGCACATATTTCGAATGAGTCTTTTTTACTGTATGTTGACTTATGTTCCTGAGTTACCACATGAGGGATGTTTCACCTTATGCCAATGGCTTGTAAAATCACAGAAAACAGTGTAAGAATGAGGGCAGTGACCCAATGAGGGTCAAAGTGAACCTGCTGAACATGCTCAGCCAGTTCTTTACCACTCAGAAAGCATATATAGCATTCATGGAATTTCAGATACTAAACTATAGCAGGGGTATGCTGCTTTACATCCTGTAACCTTTTCACAGAAGGCCATGTTACAGCAGATTTTAGGCTTAACTGTAATTAAACAACACTTGATCAAGCTAATCAAGGTCGCTAGAAGCTTCCAGCCAGGTGTGTTGGACTTAAACTTTGCAAGAATGTGGCAAGTTTGGGCAACCTTTAATATTTGAAAAGTTTGATCTGCCTGATAGCTTCTTTAGTCAGGCTCGTTTCTTTTCTTTAATATATTCTACAAGTTTAAAGGGTGTGCCATTTTGCTGACCAGCGTAGGAAGTGTTACTCTTAAAACTTGTTTTGCTGGTATGCACAAGACGAATGAATCACAACATGTTATTCTTAAACAAAACTTTCTGTGTGTGCTGTCATAGCATGTATGAATCCATGGCAGATTTAAAGGGCAAAGAAAACACAACAAGAGATCATATTCTACACTTTATATTGGCAGCAGTGTCAGGTCTTGTCTGTCTTGGTTGTTTGGCTCAGAAGAGCAGGCAAGTGATGGCACATAGAAACTCTCAGCTGGCTTTAGTCAGACAGAAAGGCCAGCTGTCACGAATTTCCACATTCCTTATTAAACAATAGTGACTCCTTTCTCAACAACGTGAGGGACATGAGTAAGACACAGACATTGAACTCAGTGTGAAACAATACAAATTGAGATAAGACAAGCAAATAACTTGAGTAACCACTGGTCTGCTCTCTCAGTGAATGGTAGTATGATTGTAAATGTTCTGTGTGAAACTCGTTAGGTTGAGTTGAGTCCAGTCCTTGAGTTGGCAATGCTGAGCGCTGAGTTTGTCAGAATTTAGTTGCTAAACTTACTGTCCCAAATGTATTTACTATCATAGTTTAAAAAGTTTCAAATATTTGTGTGTTCTTACACATTTCTCTTCAGAAAAAAGGGTTTTGTAATGTTTGTATGACTTGGTACCATAACAGTTGTCGTGACACCCCTATACTGCTAACACTGGGGATGGGTCTTTGGATACTTTCACTGGTTTAAGAAGTGTTCTTTTAAAGCCAATCCTCTCTTTATGTGATAAGTGAAATCTGACTCCCGCTGCACTGTGCTGTGCCTCTGCAGCTTGTGCTGTATGGAGCAGTGCAGAAATTTTCAGCGGTTGTAGTATCCAATTGTTAAACTGAACTAAACTGATGGATTCCATCGTGTTTGTTTTGCATGGTTTTTGAAACATCAACTTTGAGGGACCCATCCACCTGCATTATAAGGACTTGCATAGATCGAGCATTTTTCTAGAAATCTTTGTGGTCGTGTGAAAAAGTCATACATGTCTGGAACAGCATGAGAGTAAATTAGGAGATTTTAATTTGTGGATAAAGCCACCCTGAACTTAATATTTAAACTTTAAACTTTCTTCTCCTTTAACTGCCCATGAAGCAACTTGTCTATTGCAAGTCTAGTGAACCCAAAACCTTATTAGGATATAAGAATTATAAGTCTTGTCATTTTCATTCAGTCTTCCTAAAGACCAACTAGCCATTCAGAGTACTCGCTACTTACCAGTTGTGAAAATACTTTTGCACATCCGTATGTTTGCCACCTCCGCAAGAAGTGTTTGGGTGTACTCACACTAGGCCGTTTGAACCGTGCCCGAGTGCGTTTGACAAGTGTGAGTGCTCCAAAACCTGCCCGGGCGCGGTACGTTTAGCTGTCCCTGGCCCACTTGGAAAGAGGTGTGCCAGAGCACGGTTCAGTTGGACTCGGGCGCAGTTCACATGTAGTGTGAGCGCTAACCATGCTGGAGCACGGAACAGGGTGTGCGACGTCACCTTTTTGCGACACTCCAAAACAATCAGAGCGGAAAAAGGGTCGCTTCGGTCTACGGCAGAGGTGCAATGTTTGTTTAACAATAAGCTGTAAGAGGGCTGTGGACCACCGCGGACCAAACGACTCAAAATTACTATCCACAGTAAGTGAAGCAAGTAAAAAGCGATGGACTCCATCGCTTTCAGCGAGAGCGCCGCTCTTCCTGTTTATCCTGAAACTGCCTCACCATAATGACGTAAGCGTGCTCCGGCATGCTTGCAAAAATTATATGTTTTTTCGGTTCACGGCAACCATGCTTAGCGTGAGTACACCCTTTATGACTTGAGCTTGTAGAACCCTGTGTAGCGTTAATCTAGGCTTTGTTCAGGTGGGAATACATTGATTATCCATTTATTCATTGCTAATGAAATGCTGTGTATTAAAGTTGTTAATGAAGCCGCCAGGTGGCACATTGGCACTAGCTGCTCCAAAGAACACAATCAGCAATCCAATTTTGTTGACGCAAACTGTGACCTTCATATCGTGTCAGGCAAAACTTAAAAAAAGTGTCCCCAATGTCATCACAGGCCAGTTTGGAGGGAGATTTTCCTGTGAGCGTCAGCTGTTTCTGCAATCTGCCAGGAGAGGGTATTCTCTAAACAAATTCACTCAGTGTGTCTTAGTCTTTCACCTTTGACATTTTGTCCCAGTGTCCCATATGTTATTCTGATGACTTTGTCCAAATTGTGGTGTGTAATCGTTGGACCTGTATTATTTCCAGTGCATTATTATCAGTCATGGAGGGCCAGTATCCTGCAGAGCTTAACTCCAACTTGCTTCAGCACACCTGCCTGAAAGTTTTCAGTGTGCCTAAGACCTTGATAAGATGGTTTAGGTGTTTTTTAATTGGGGTTGAAGCTGAACTCTGCAGGACATCAGCTCTCCAGGAGCAAGACTGGACACCCCTGCCTTGGGGGCTCCACACTTAAGGTCCCTAAGAAAATTCATCTACAAAAGTATACCTTTTGAAAAGGTACCACCCCAGTGACAACTTTTTTACCTCTTGGTTTTAAAAGAATTGGGGACTGCCTTTTGATTGCCATAGTGCACCTACTCAAACCCTGAATGCAGTTTACATTTCTGCAGACAAAGGGAAAACATTTGTTGAGCTGGTTTAAAATGTCTGGTAGACTTTTGTTCTTGATGAGGGGTTATACTTTTTCTGTAACACCATTTAGGCGGGACATCAACCCTGTTGGCACCTCAGTCCTCATGTGAAGACAGCGTTGGAGGAGTGTGTGTCCTCACCAGTTCAGCAGTGTCTTATTTTAGCAAATCATGGGATTTGGAAATTTGCAGCATTTTCTGCAGAATTGTGGAACTGCTGAATTGTTGAAAATTAATGC
The DNA here is from genome assembly GCA_034779775.1 of Enteromius afrohamiltoni. NCBI lineage: Eukaryota > Metazoa > Chordata > Actinopteri > Cypriniformes > Cyprinidae > Enteromius > Enteromius afrohamiltoni. The sequence continues at coordinate 3,229,186 of JAUYWG010000057.1, read as the reverse complement.
CCACCTTGCAATTCGACCATGACGCAAATGTTTCTTCCCTAAAATATTATCTTACCTTAATGCTTAAGCATCCTGCATAGATACAGTCCAAGCCACCGTTTATAGTTTGGAAAATGTTTAAATTGCTTGTCATCAAATTCTCTTGACCACTGACTTGCTGTGGTTTATCCTGAATTCAGTCTTCAGCAGTCTGAAGAGTTTATCTAAAAGCCAAGTGGTTTTACAAAGTGAATTCATGAAAGAACAGCATCTTTGAATGATTATGTTCTTAAGATTTTTACACTATTTGCTTCTGCTCTGGAGTGCGCTTAGGTTTTTATCCTTACAGCAGCATTCCATGAGCATTCCACACTTAAGGAGCAGTGAAACAGACAGACCTTGATAAATAAATTTAGAAAGAGAAGATATATAAATCTATCCTTTTTTTATCTTGCAAGGAACGTCCAAATCAGCTTATGAAGCTGTTTTTTATCAACTGTTAACACTATCATTTTATTCTTTGCAATGAGGTTCGGTTTAATCCCTGAAAAGAATGGTACTTTTTTCAGTTCACATGAGGTTAATTCACCAGACTCATCCATATTTTAGTCTTTGGCTAGGGTTTGTTTGTTCTATTTTTAGAAAGTTCAAACTGGGACAATTTGCATGTAATACTTATATGTTTATAATATTTTAACCCTCTTTTTGCAGTATGTTGTCGCTGTCACTTTGCATTTTATTTTATTTTTTAAATAAAATTAAAAATATATATATTTTTTTTTTACTTAAACTTAATTGAGGCACAGCATTAAATGTTTTTGTACTTTTAAAATGACTTGAGTATTTAAAATGAACTGGTGATGACAAAAAGGTGAAGAAAAAGTAAACTAATGGTGACAGTTAGAAGATTAAAGATTAAAGAGGCCTTTAAGACAAATTAAATATTGTACTGTACTGTACTGTACTGTATAAAATATAAAGTAAAAACAACAAAAACAAGTTTACTTTATTATATGTGTGTGCAAAAAATCTGCAATCAAAAATCAGAAGTCTGTTTTTTCCAAACAGCTTTAGTCAAGTAGCTTACAGACCAGAGAAAGATCTGAGCAGATTAAGCTCTAGATGCATTTCTGGAATAAAGCAAAACCCTCCAGCATCAGTCTCCTGTTGCTAGGATACCATTTTTTGTGTTTTTGGAGTGTGCGCTATCCTCTCCTGTGGTATTGTCACTTCGCTATTTTTTAACTTCAAACGAGGTCAGGGCTCATTTCAAAAATGCCATCAGTCCCTCATTCACCAATGAATGAATAGAACAACAGTTGTCTCTCAAATGAAAGTACATTTCCTGCTAGAAATGAGCCTGAAAACAACACCGCAGCACCCGTCAGATGTCTTTTCACAGAAACTGTCCTTACAACTGGCCCTGCTGTTCTGAATACTAGGAATGAGAATGTTACGTAAGGCACACTAATTGGAAAAATCGAGAATCCGGTGGAAGATATCATCACTGGTTGAGCTAAGTTTTTTCTTCAACACAGATGTGTCAGTCAGGGCAAAAACTGCACTGAAGCCATTTCCATCAGATAAAGTCAGAGCCTGCCTGAGGTCTCCGCATTGCGTTTTCATCTCTGGCTCCATCAGAGCCAAGAGGGACTGGTGAACTCTCGGTGGTCAGATATTATACAGGACAATGCATTTGATCATGACCTCAGGTTTCTGTGGGAACTCACAGACTGGCCTTAAAAGTTACGTGGATCTGGTATAGGGAAGAGCAAAGCAAAATTCACACTTCTTTTATCCCACAAGGAGACCATAGAAATAGAAGTCATACTGCTGCCTGCACATGCACTTTTATGTTCTGATAGACCTTCAGCCCTTATGGAAAGACATGGCTTGGAAAGCAAAGCTGCCTTGGTTGTGGCTCATTAGCATGTTAAAGTAATGTTTTTCCAGGGTCAGTTGCATAATATGTGGGAAGATAATAACAAGGAGACCTGGCCATAGAAGCATAAACAGAGCGCCCCTATTTTGGATTTTTGGAAATGTCCTTTCAGGCAGTGTATAACAGTGGATGAAAGCATCCTGCAAAGTTTTAAATCTCTCCTTTTATAAAAGTATAGTCAACTCTGAATCATTGAAACAATTTCTTTTTCTTTTATGGCGTTGCTGTGAAGAACCTTTTAAGAACCTTTAATTTTAAGAGTGTATATCAGGCAGGCTGATTAAATGTCCCTTGAATGACCATTATGAGATTGTCAGCTTAATATTTAGTTATATAAGTATGGTGTCCACAAGCATCCACATGTTTTAGGACCGTGGTCTATTGCGCTGCTAGTAGTACTCTAAAGTAGCTTTCAGATTGTCTCAACTGAAGTCATTCAGAAGACGTGTCAAGTTGTACTCTCAGTAGCAGTTCCTCTGCAAAATATGAATTATTTACTTTTCTACGTTTTCCATTTGTGCAAGTTTTTTTTCTTTCTTTCTCTAAATATCTTTCATATACCACACTGCCAACAGCGGTAGAACTTGAATATTCCCCAGCTGCCTTGTTAACTTTCTTGTGAAACATCTTCAGTCCACTGCTAGCACCATACATTATAAATAGAACTTATAAGAGTTATATAAACCACAGTAGACACCAAAATGCTCTGAATTGTTTTGACTAAGGACCAGACTTAAAGACATATTTGTACAGGCTCACACATGTTGTTCTCACACCTTCATGTAAAATTCCTGTGAGATGTTGAGAAGTCAAATCATCTTTTTGTGTCTCATGTTTCTCTTTTTTCCCCCCGAAACTATTGGCATCTGATTAGGCTGAGAAAATGAAAAGTCTCATTGTTAATTTAAGCAGAGATTTTAAAATATAGTCTTAACCTGAATTATGTTAAGACTAGGATAAGTCAGTGTCAATGAATTATACTCTCATGAAGTGTATTAAACTATTTTTATGCATAGAAAAGAAGGCAAGCAAGGTGTTGAAATATGCCTGCTTGGTTTTCAGCAGTTGAAAACGAGGTGGGTGGAGATAATCAAAATACTTCACATGATTATTTTTAAGGCTTCAACATTTATTTTCTTACTGTGTAAGTGATAATGGATTTTGATTTTGATGAGACAACAGTTGTGCTAATCTACCAAACAATATTGCACAACTTCAAGTAATCATCACATGAGCAAACTGACTGGCACCTCAAACTTTAGGATAATAGTTCAGGCCTCATGGCTCATATGGAGTCTGTGGATCTTTCTGACTTGCTGCATTGCATCCACATTGTAAAATATTTAGCTTTTTCTCCAGCGACCTCTGTAATGTTAGTGGTCCATAGTGGAGGAGTAGAAATTTGTATTTGCCCAGAAACAACACAGATAATTGAGGTTCATGTCTTCCTAGATAAACACATTGGCGTCTTGGGTTACATAAGGGCCATAACTTGCCAATGGTGAGATCACACCATTCGCCCAGCTTAGAGGATGCTCTGAAATTCTGAGGTTTGTGGCATCAGCGTTACTTAAATCTGTGTGGAATCCGCTAGAATTGTACCGCAGGCGCTCTTCCTGCCACCCACCAGCTTAAACACTCCAGCTTGCCCTGTGTGTATGTGTGTGTGTTTGTCTGATTTAAAGAGAATTAAAAGTGGAAGGCAAGTCTACACATGATCTAAATTTGAGCATAATAGTCAGGCAGGTGTTTTGTTTTTTTTTTTCAATTTAAAGTTTTCATAATTACCATGTTTAGCAAATGACAATGTCTGGTTGGTCACACCTCATGTGATACGTTAGAACTAGTGATATACTGATGTATCTTCCAGGCTGATTCATTGACCAATATTTAGCTATTTTGGTTATTAGTTCCTATATATTATGCTTATACTAATTTTTTTATAAAAATGTTGTATGAAATTTGATAATTCACTAATTTGATAAAAGCATGCCAAAATGGTCCTGTTATTATTACAGATATTGTTAATGATACTAAATGTAGGTAACACCTTAGAATAGGGAACACTTATTCGCAATTAACTATAACTTTTCCCTTAATAAATTCCAAAATTGCTGCTTAATGGGTAGTAAGTCCATTAAGTTTAAGTATTGGGTAGGATTAGGTATGTAGAATAAGGTAATGTAGAATAAAGCATTAATATATGCTTAACTATTACCAATAAATGACTAATATTCTAGTAATATGCATGATAATAAGCAGCTAAGAGACTGATATAAATTGTTCCCAAATACTAATCACCACTGTCAAGAAATTAAACCAAATGACTGACTGAAACTTTCACATATTAGTTTATACAGTGGCAATAATAATTGTAATTGTTCAGATTATATATCAAGGTAGGTTTTACTAATCTATGAAGCTTGTTTGCAATTGTAAGAAGCCATTGTTTGCCTCGACCCAGATTCCACTCCACAATATGTTTGATCATGCTCATATACCAAAAAGGCTTAATTATTATAGAGGAGAGATAAGTCAGTAGTTACCATTTGGGATGATTACATATTAAGCAAATGGTCACCCATTGTAGCATGGACGTGGGTGTGGGACACTGAGAACCATCTCAGACAAAGAAGTGTGAGAACATGATTAACATAAAGATCACAGCTGGTATTAAAGAAGCATCTTCATTTACATGAGGGGTAGTAAACTTTAATTGTATAAAAGGTTTGAACGAGTTATGTTCTGGGTTCATTCAACTCCGCTGAACCCAAGGTACTACATGTGCTTTGTCACTGCTATACTGCAATAAACATCTTCATCAAGATCTTCAACGTCCTCATCATTTTTTCTTACACCTTTGATATCAAAATTCATGTTTCATGTAATCTGAATTAAATCTCTTTGTGTTTGTTGATCTTGCCACCAAGTGGTAAATTAAATATTTATTGGACGTTTGTAGTTGCTGTGATGTGCTCAGCAGTGCTTCTGAAGGTCATCTGATAATGTGATGTTTCTTCTGCCCCTGAGGAAATGTTGTTGCACCTCGTTTTGTGGTCTCATCATGTGACCAACACTTACATGGTCATGGATCTACAAGGCCTGAGGGAACATTCGATAAAAACTTTGTTTCTAACCACTATGTTGTTGGAAGACAGTCTGATTATGGACTTTAAGAAACATCTAATTCTTCAAGTTCCACAAGGAAAACCTTTCAAAAAAAGACGATGAAGGATCATGGAAATGATGAACATATGTGGAATGCATATTGCAACAATAAATGTTTCAAACGTCCTAATCAAACTCACTTGATTCAGCTTATCAGTTGATGCTCCTGTGATCTACAATGGTTATGTGTGAGACATAGAGAGACCTTAAATGTAATCAGGTTCGGGAAGCGCTGTTCATTCAAAAATAATCTTTACACCATCTAAACAACTGAATCAAACTCTGGCATCAAACAGACTCTAGTCTTTGTAAAAAACTTTTTTCTACAAGTTGCAAAAAGTGCACACTTATTATGAGTTTTTTTCCAGTTGTAGTTGGGATGGCTTGGTCTTAATGGTTTCTTCTTGGTTGCATCACTTTTCTCACAATTGACTTTACATTGCTTCTAGGACAGATTAGAGCTTGTTGTCTTTGTAATCTTTGGTCCTCCTTGGACCAACAACTTGATATTCAAAACAGCAGGACTGATCTGTTGTGTCAGTGACCCCACAGAGTAAAGGATTTCTTAGGCAGTCAGCTATATTTTAAGCCATCCAACACAGACAGATTAAAAATAAACATGTCATGTTAGATGTAAAAGTACGTTTGGTTTGACTTCAACACAAGGCAATGAGAACAAGAGGTTGTGTTTTCAGAAAGCACCATATAATTAAAAAGTCTGGGAGCTCTAGCTTGTAAAGCAAATTAGTTTAACAGTTTGAAAACTTGGCCACACACATCTTAAAGGCAACGTGTTGAGTGTGTTATTTATGTATGAGTTAGTGGCAGCAAAGAGAATGACAAAAGTAATAACTCTTCAAACTTCACCAATGATGCTGGTCTGGACAAACTGTGTTGTAAAATAATATTTATATTCTGAAATGACACTGAGTTGCCTTTGAAGTAGTATTTTAATTCATGATCTTTGCATCATAAATACTGTTACTGGTACAAATTGAACTAAATTGAGCTGCTTTACAGCTGAAATTGTTATTTTTCAGTTTATCGCTGCGAAGATGCCTTGAATAAAGCGCCATACAAATAAATGTGCTACAAAACTGCATTGTATACAGTTTGAAGAGGTGAGGTGATGATGAGGTATTTTTCCAACTTTTTACAAACTTCACCTGTAAACTATAACTATAAGACACAAATAAGCTATTAAAACCCTCCCTATAGTTTACAAGTTAATAATAAAGTTAAGTTAATAAACACACTTTTGTCTCATTGAGGAGGTGACTTGGCTCTAGCAAATGACTTCATTTGTGGTTGTGTGCTAAAGTAAGGATCAAGGTCACTGATGCAGTCAATGATTAAACTAAAGACAACTCTCCAAGCTAAGGTAATGATTGAAGGTGTACGGTAATGACTTGCTTTTTTCGTTTTGTCCATACATTGAGCCCAGTATTGTTTCGCACCCCACTGACTTGGGTTTGTTTGAATAACAAGCATAACATGGCAACCAAAGGTGTGAGGTTATTGAGAAGTGGGATGCGTTTACCTGTTTAGGCCTGATGAATAGCAGGCAAGGGAGTGTTCGGCAAAATACATTTTTAAATGATTCTGTATTTTTGTTTCGATATGTTCGATATTGTTGCTACTAGTTGGACCTTGGTGGTGGAGTACAGAAGAAGAGAAGAAAAGGCAAGAAAAACAGAAGCGATGCAAGCGATTAAACAGCAAAGTCAAGAGGACACACTTTTATTTCATCTTCATCTCATCAGTAAAAAAGCTTGAATGTTGGCAAGAAAACTTGTATCACAACTGAAATATGTTGTAATATGTTTACCTCAAGAATTTGCTGCTTATTAATAGTGAGTAAATTAGTTATTAAATTTAGATATTGGCTAGGGTTAGGGATTAAGAATAAGGTCATGTAGAATAAGGCATTAATATGTGCTGAATAATAAATAAATAATAAGCAACTAATAAAGATGCATGATAATAAGCAAGAGACCCTAAAATGAAGTGTTACCCTCTAATCTAGAACCTGAACATGAACTCACTATCCAAACATGACTTCTCACTGTCTTATCTATTTATGTCTTTCTCTAACATCCTTTGTTTTCACTTCTTGTCTTTTCTTGCTTTCCTTATCCTCCGGTGAGACAAGAAAGGTTGTGCAGACTTTCAAACAACAAGTAAAAAAAACGTATTTTTTAGTCAAGTTTCTAAACTCAGACAGAGGGAATTTAGTTTTTTTCCCCCCAATCTCTGGTCTGCAGCTTTCCCGCCTCTCTTTATTTTAAGTTTCATTGTCTGCCATGCTGTAGTTTTCGAACAGAATGAGGTCAGGCTGTATGGAATGAATTATTGTAGGGACTGTTGTTTCTGCTTGGACTGCCACATCTTGCAGCAATTGATCCAGCAACTTTATGCACACACCCATTTAAAGCTTTCGCTTTGGGTTTTTTCCTGCTAGTTTTCTTTTCCGTTTCTCTCCTTCAAGACTCTCAGAGTCATTCACACACACACACACAAACAGTTTTTGATTTGTATTTAAAACACATGCTCGCACGCAGTAGGCAGCGCCCAGTGTGTTGCAACAGATGTTCAAAGAAAACTGAACGACAGCGTTTCTGTAGGCTTATCAGCGTGTTTCCAAGAAGTCGGAATTCATCTCAATTCTCTCTGAACGAACCCTGCTGCGTTTGTGGGTTTCGGGTGTGACTGCTGTTGGAAGGGGCTGGTTGTGATGTCATGAAGACTGCTTAACAGTCGCTGCCCATGTGGCCTATCCTGAAGATTCCTGCACGAGCCTTGTGCCGCAGTGGCGGCTATAGAAGTGGGTCATGGCATTGCTGATGCGATTGGAAGCGACAAAGCGAGAGGGACAGACTCGCTACCCCACCCCCACACGCTCATCCGCGTCGTGCCGCCACACATAAAAACATCCATGTCAGTTCACTGAGCTAACGTGCACAAATGGCTGATCAGCACATCGAGGTTATTTGATTATTGTGCAGTGTTGGGTCTGAATGTTGGGTCGGACTCCTAACTGAAGAATTGGAGTCTAGGAGACCAAACTAAAAGATGCTATAGGTCTACATTGTGTGATAGAAAGGACAACAAAACACTGTAAATACTGTAAAGCTGCTTTGACACAATCTGCATTGTAAAAAGAGCTATATAAATAATGGTGACTTTTGACTTGACAAGAAAGGAATTAAATATAAGCGAATAACACCAAAACGTTAATAATCTTACGTTAAAAATAAGGTTGATATAACAGTTAATTTTATTAGCGCACCGCATATGAAATATAATTTATGGCTTTGAATCCAAAAATTTCTTCATTTTAAAATCCAGTTATAAAAGTGCTGCATTACTGAAAATCAGTTAAAATAATTATTTTTCTTTTCTTTTTTTTTTTTTTTTTTTTGGAGCAATTTATTGGATCTGTATGCTACAGTGTGTTATGAAGTAATGTCATTAAAAAAAAAAAAGTACAGCGTATTAGTTTTAAGCATGGTTTTAAGTATACTGAATAATGCATTACAAGCACTGGATGTAGGATAAGGCCCATTGAAAGTAACAACATAGAGGTGTTTCTGTGGACGTTTTCTTTTGAGCTGTTTTACAGTAAAAGGTCAACTATGTTGTCCTCACATCACCAGATCTGATGACTATAGTTGAGTGGTAGTCTCTTGTGTGGTGAGATATGCTGACAAGAACATTTAGGCTCCCTGGAATGATGGAAAATGAATTGCTTTGGGGTAGTGGAGTCATATTTCTAATAGCTGGTTCTGGTTTGATTGATTTTTGGTAGTGGGTGTATCTGGGCTGTTCCAGGGGTTTTGTGTATCAGAGTTGATTCTTAATCGGCTTGGCCCGTGCCCATAATCATTTAGTCAGCCAGATGAAGTTAGATTAGAGTGTCACTAGGGATTTTCAGCCACTCTGCACTCCCTCACTGTCCACTGCTGAGGGCTTTACTCAGATATGGCAATGGGTTTATCTTATAGGCTAATAAGTAATGCCACCCCTAGTCTACACCATGCCAACACAGTCATGTCTTACTTAAGCAAATAAAATTACTCTTTTATATCTGAGGAAATATAAACCACATTATTTATTATTTCATTTTTGCTGTTTTCATTAAAAAAATACATAAGTGCTTGGTTTAAATTATTAAAATCAGAAAAAAGGGATTTCAGTGCACATAAACATTTCTTGCTTCATAAGGATTTTTTGGCTGTAGCAGTTTCTTAGCTAACTCAGCACATTTTTGCTCTTTGGATAACCAAATTAATCAAATGCATGCATGCCTTAAAAAATGTTCAAAGTCAAAGTATGTGCTTTATTTCGTGGTCTCCAGTGTAAAATCAAGAATTTCGGAAAGCCAGGTGTCTCAGTTGGTCAAATGTAAAATTGCAGTGTAATATTTTTTACAAACATTGAAAATTAGTAACACTTTATTTTAGGGTCTATTACATGTACTTATGACATTATGTACTTATTAGCATGCGTATTACCACAATGTTAGCCATTTGTATGCCTTATTCTACATCCCTAAGCCTACCCAGTGCCTAAGTTTAACTGCATTACCTATTAATTACCAGGGAATAAGGAATTTATTGAGGGAAATGTCGTAGTTAATAGTGAATAAGTGTTCCATATTTTAAAGCATTACAGAAATATTTCATGACTATGTGTTTCCATGAACCAGTTCAAATTGTCAAAACTATATACTGCATTAAAATAGTTATCATTCACTTAATTTGTGACCTTATAATTCAATGTTATTTAGATTTTTCCTTGATTTCAGTCTTGCATGTTGCGAAGTCTGTGATGAGATGAGTTTTCCATGCATTCTTGGCCTAAACCTTGATGCCAGCCCAGGATTAAATGAGCAGCATTACACATTGATTGCTAGTGTCTAAAGTTACTGGTCCAAATTACAGACCACATCAAACCATGACTGATGCATTTGGTTATTTGAAATCTTTGACAATGTGAAAACAGAAATTATCTCAACTGTGTTATCAGAAGGGAATCTAATTTTAAGCTTAAAGCACTGTGGGATTATATTAAAATCACATATTAATGAGAAATCTTGTAAACTGAATCAAAGCAAACACTAAAATAGATCACAGGCTGTATTCTCAAGTCTTTAATTAAGCTTAAATTTCACCTTGTGGTAGATAGTAGTCCAAAATAATACCAAAGGTATGTGCATTTTGGGACGGAGTGTCAATTAGTGTTGATGATCTTGAAAAACAAGATGTCTTGTTTAGGGCTAAAAAGTCAGTGTGGAATTTAAAAACTAATTAAATAATTATTTTTGTTCACTTTAAGATTGTAATTGTTCTTTTCCTGTCTTTGTCATGCAGATGCATCTTCAAACTACATTCGCCAACTAGAAACCAAGGTCCGGATTCTAGAGGACAATAACAACAAACTGCTTTCTCAGGTAAGGACTGACTTAACAACATGCTTTCTTTCTAAAGCTCTTGAAAATACGAGTAATCTAGACCTAGATTTGCCATTGGGTGCCAGTATTAGTGGTGGCAGTTTAGGGTTACGAAAAAGGCAGCCAATCTTTAATTCATGGTGGGTCAAACTGTGTTAAATTGGCACACAGCATCCCCTCCGGCAGGAAGAAGGAGCAGCTTACCGTCACGCCGGGATTGTGTGGGCATCTCTGAGCGTCTGTGGCCTCAATTTAACCTCCCTTGTGGAGAGTGAGTGGGTTTTACCAGCCGAAAGAGCATTTCAAGTTCACCTATTTATCCTGAAGGCACCGCAATCAATCTGCCTATCACCGAATGTCACAAATGTATTCACCCACCATAGTACAGACATCTACTACAAAACACTTATCGTGAACCCATCCAGCAGAACGGCATTACGGCCCACTCTCCTCAGTACCTGAATAGGGCTTCGCTTGTTCTTTCACCTCCAGTTTGTTTAAATGTGTAGGTAGGAATAAAATGGTCACATTTGGAAAAGTGAGGGGCAATTACATCTTCATACAGTAGCTTCACAGAGGTTCCTATTTCAAAGCTCACTGTACTTGCAGGTAAAAAGATAGTTTACCCAAAAACTAAACTGTACACTGATAACTAGGGCTGCAACTACTGCAAACAATTTTCTGATAATCAGTTAATCTATTGATTTTTTTACATGTATATGTATATCAATTAACTGGATACATAGCTATTGAATGCACTGGGAATTAACATGAACTGACAATGAACAACTTTATTTTTATTAACTACCATTAACAAAGATTAATATATACTGTAGTATATGTGTTTTGTTCGTAATTGTTCATTCATGTTAACTATTACATTAACTAATGTTAACAAATTACCAAAAAAAAAAGGAAATGTTATATCACATAATATAGTGAAATAATAATACTGTTTTATATTTAAAAAAAAAAATTAAAATACAATGTTATTTATTCCGGTTATGCAAAGCTGAATTCTCAGCATCATTACACGAGTCTTCAGTGTCACATGATCATTTAGAAAGCATTCTAATATGCTGATTTGTTGCTCAAGGAACATTAATTATATAAATTCTTCTTATTATAATTATTTTCCTAAAAAATTCTACAGTTGCCATCGCAGGAATTCAATAGAAAACATTTATTTTAAAATGCTATAATAATATGACAGTATTACTTGTATACTTTTACAGCATTTATTTAAATGTAACAATTTTACTGTATTTTTGAACATATAAAAGCAGCCATGGTGAACGTTTTGAGTTATGCATAGTTTTATTTTATTTTTGGTTTTAAAATAAGGTTTTTTAAGGTTTTAGGTTTAAGGCTTTAAGGTTGGTTTTAACGCCACTACTTTGTAATTATATATTGTGGAATTTCATTGAAATAATTAATATTTTTATATTTTAAAAATAAGTATTTGATTAAAATAAATCTATATCACGTTCTCTGATGTGTTTCATGTGCTACATCCATTTAAACATGTTGCTATTAGATCTTGGGTTTGTAACATCAGAACATAAATGTGACCTGGGTTGTAGATTCATGAAGCTTGGAATATAACCTGCATAACTGCACAAGCCATATTGACAATTTTGACATTCCGGATCCCCTTTCACTTTCATCATATGTAAAAGAGCAGTTAGAACATTTTTATCATTTAACCTTTTATGATCCTTGGAATAAAGAAGGTCACTTTGGTTTAGAGTGACATGGTGAGGCATAAGTGATGACTGTGAAAACAAAGCAGAGAGTGTTGGCTTGGCCACAGGCTTTAAAGAGTCCTTGGATATGCAATAATTCTCTCTTTTAATCATATATCCTCGTAACGTTTTCATTGGCAGTCCCCCTCTGTCTTGCAGTGGATGTGGGTGTACCAGATGACAGTATGCTTAAATTGTTGTGCCTTTGCGAGGCATATCTATTTGAATCTCTTTCTCCGAACATGTGGAACATAGTGTATGGAACGTCTGAAAGCATTTTATCCCCAGGATGGAAAGCACTTTGTAAAGCTGTGATTAAAATGCAAGAGAGTTACTTTCTCCCTCTGGTCAAATAAGAGAAAACGGTTTGCGTCTCATTGCTGCAGTCCTCTGAGAATGAGTGAACTCACTTGAAGCATGATTAATTCAGAGGAGAGCTCAATCCTTCAGAGAATACTGTCCTGAGCGCACATGAACTGAGCTGAACTCTTGATTTCCCAGGATACCTACTCTAAGCTTTTCCTAAAAACCATTTCAGCTGTTGTTGGTTTGCAACTTACTTTTAACCCACATGACCCTTAGGATGACAGGTCTGTTTTTACGGAAAGGTCCAGACAGTCTTTATTTAACTTATGAACTGGTACACACACCTGGTCATGTACTGTGATTTTTGCCAGTCTAGTATTGGGAAATGCTTCAGCTTATACAAAGTACATTGCAGGTACAGCGGTGCATTTGAAATTCTGTGCACAATTAGATTTGAACTCATAGACCAATAATAGGTTAACATTTTGCATTAGAAGCTAAATTTGGTGCAAGACTACATGAGTTCGCCAAAATAAAACGTGGGAAAATTCACCCAAAAAATTTGCAATTAATTACCCAGTGATTTATTTCAGGCAAAACACAATCAGATTTATATAAAAAAATGTCCAAGGTTCCAAGCTTTGTTATGGCAGTGAATTGTTGTTGAGATCTTCAAGCCCCAAAAAAGAGCATCCATCTAACACAGGTCCTGGAGGGCCAGTGTCCTGCAGAGTTTAGCTCCAACCCTAATCAAACACATCTGAAGGGGCTAATCAAGCTCTTACTAGGCATGTTAAATACTTCCATGCAGGTGTGTTGAGGTGAGTTGGAGCTAAACTCTGCAGGACACCGGCCCTCCAAGACCAAGTTTGGACAGCCCTGATCTAACATAAGACAAGCCCCACAAAGCTCTGGGTAGTTAATAAGTGAAGTGAAGGAATGATATTTAACACAGAAGACATTTATTAACCTTCCTGGAGCAATGTATGGCTCTCTTTTTTTGATGGATGGTTGCACTTTTTTGGCCTGTAAAATCTCAACTGCCATTATAAATCTTGGAGGAGCCAGAGGATTTTTTACCTAACTCCAAGTACTCGAAAGTTATTTACACTTAGGATGGCTTGAGGGTGAGTAAATCAGGGGGTCATTTACACTATAGGTACACTATCCTTCTAATGCCCAAATGGTATTTTAAATATGATTATATTATATTATATAGCTTGTAGCAAAACTCCACTGGCTTTGCTTACATCATAAAATTAAACAGGGTGACTGTAATCATAATTAAGCCTGATTTTGGGTCTACAGCAAAATATCCAAAGATTATTATCTGACTAGTTGATCAGGGCGGTGTTTCCCAAAAGCATCGTAAGTTAAAGTCGATCACAGCTTCATTTGGTTTCAATGGGTCTACGATGCTTTTGGAATACACAGCCCTGGTTGTGGTAGCCCTTGTGAAGAAACGGTATGAACATATACTTGAGCTTGTTTAATTGGTTTGTGAAATGTGTTTTGTGTTCTCCAGCCCTGTAGCCGATATAGCTTATCAAAGCTGTCCATGAAGGTAATTTTACCACACTTTTGCTCGGTGGTGGTGGAGCTCTATGTCCTCCTATAGCTCTCTTCTTGCTTGTTTCTTATCTTTACATTCACATTCTTTGTGACTTCAAAAGCTGGTGTGTACAATGGCATGCTAGGTTAAGCGCTTGTGCTAACATGCTGGGCTGTGCTGGGGGGGCTTTTGGCGCATGAGCTCATATGCTTGTTCCTCTGTTAAAACGTTGATCTCATCATTTATTCAAGCAGCACAGGTAGTGCAGCGTCAATTTTTCATGTCTGACAAACTGATGGATGTTAAGATGAATGTGAACACGTTTAAATTTTTAAGAAACAACCACTTATCTATCTTGGGCATCCTCCCTTAACTTCTCTAAGAAAATGCACCACTCTATCTGTTTCGTTTAAATTCAGTCGAATTGGATTCTCCAGTAAAATAAGATGCATATTTTCAGTACTGACTACTGTAAATTGTGGGTTGTCGAAATGATTTGTTGAATAGGCAGTCATGAAGAAACCCTGTGATTAGTGTCCATCATACACTCTGAGAATTAAAGGGCGGTACCTTTTCTGAAGGTACACTTTT
>JAUYWG010000057.1:3185545-3211781 GCA_034779775.1 Enteromius afrohamiltoni | reverse complement strand
TGTGCCATTGATATGTTCAGTGTTCATGTGAACTGTTTAATAAACACTTCTGGCACTTTTTTTGAGCCTCTTAGTTAATTTAGTTTTTTTATGTAAATGAATACCGTGCCATTTATACCGAGGTATTAGTTTTGATACTGTTACATCCCTAGTAGACATACTATAATTGAATTATTTAGAAAGTGTAAATCATAAAATATGTTGTGCCACTATAAAATATACTAAAATATACTAATCTGACAACACACTTGAAGCGCCGACACGGTGTGCATTTGGAGACTCCTCCTCCTCCTCTCACTCAGATTCAGCTGAACCTGCTACTGCTAGCGGGACGCTGGGTGAGCAAACGGTCAAAACTTATTTTCAATCGCCGCTGCTTAACAGTTCTGCTCATTCCAAGGCAATAACCGACGCAATTGTATTATTTATCTGTAAAGACATTCAGCCTTAAAGCGTTACAGAGAACGAGGGCTCCCAATACCTGTATACCTGCATACTTTCATTGCATCATACTGTACTTGAATCGAAATTGGATTGCCCTGCATCCTAACAGGGGTGTACCGTATCGAATCGCATCGCTACCTTTAATGTATCGTATCATTGGCTATGCATTGAGATTCGTATCGCATCGGCCTCAGTTATGGAGATGCACATCCCTAGTGTGAACCTGCTATTCCCTACATTATGGAGTTCAAATGTCCCTAAAAAATTATTAAACCAGTATATTTGGACCTTGTAAGGACTATTTTGGTCCCCATGAGGAAACAAGCTTCCTCATACATGAAGTTTATTAATAATGTGAAAATGCAGAGAGTTTATGGTAGCTTTAGGGATGGGGTTGGAGTAAGGAGATAAGAATATAGAGAGAAAATTATGTTAACCATTAAGCCTATAGAATGTCCCCATAAAACGTGTCCGTGTGTGTATTCATTATCAAATTCTACAGAAAGTGCAAACAAAATTGTACTCGTCTACACAAGTACATCAGCACTTGATCAAGGTGTCCTAAATACCATAGATGGTTAGTGGGTGATGCAGTATGTTTAGGTTGCAGGCGTATGTAAAGTTCACATCTTCCTTGCAGCCCCCTTAAACACAGTTTCTCTTCTAAAAGAGAGTGACAGAGCTATTTATAGGTCTTTCTTATAGTGATCACATGCATTCAGGGAACATGAAAGCAAGACATTGAAAATGTCATAAGGATCACTGGTGATTAGAGATGATGCCAGCTGGAGCCTGTGGGTGTTATTCATTATAGCAGCAGGAACAGAATCCAGCTCACTTTCGAAGGACAAGAATACTTTAAGCAGGGCAGGATGCTGTGTGGGAGTTTATTTTGGTGTCCATTCATCTACGAAACTCTACATTTCTGCAACAGAACACAACTTTGATGTCAGACCTCCTATTTTGAAACTCGATCTGATATCGAGATCTTCATATGCGGGTATGTGCCATTACACAAACAAAAGATGTCCGTATCTCAACAGTTGACTATAGATGCAGCTATCAACTTGCATAAAAAACTATGAAAGTCAATGGCTACCGTCAACCACAAGGAACTCACACAGGTTTGGAACAACTTAAGTAACTTAAATAATAGATTTATGTTTTTAGGGAGAATTATTCCTTTGAAGCAGATATTCACAATTTCTGTTAATCTTTTCACCTCTTTTCTCATACCAGCTGTGATCTCCAGACTTAAATGGTTAGTTCACCCAAAAATTCTATCATTACTCACTCATCCTTATGTCGTTCCAAACCCGTAAGACCTTCATTCATCTTCGGAATACAAATTAATCTATTTTTGATGAAATCAGAGAGCCATTTGACAACAACACAACTGAACGACATGAGGATGAGTAATTAATAACAGACCTTTTATTTTTGGGCAAACTAACCCTTAAAAAAAACCTTGCACACTCTTTATTGACGGCCTTTCCTTGCCCCTTTTATTTTCTTTGAGAAAAGTAAAGTATGTTTAGTTCAGTGGGATGAACTAAAATGAAATGAAAAATTTGTCATTAATCACTCACACTCATGTGGTTCTGTAAAACCCTTCATTCGCATTCGGAAAACAATTGAAGATATTTTAGAAGAAAACCTGGAGGCTTGCGATTTGTCCAATTGACTGTCAAGGAATGAACACTGTCAAGAAAAGTATGAAAGACACTGTCTGAATACTCCATCTGATGAAGCGACGAGAATACTTTTTGTGCAGAAAGACAAAAAAACTGTAGCGCCACAATGGCGCCAATTTGAAGAGTATCGCTGCACACAAATAGCGTACACTGTTCTGTGTCAGCTGCAACATAAGTATACGTTTTCTACGTGTATTTATGTTTTGAAAGAAAACAGCGCATTCATACTTTCATACTATTCTAGACCTTGACAGTGTATTTGACTTGGCAGTCAATGGGACAGTCACAAGCATCCCGGTTTTCATCCAAAATATCTTAAAATGAGTTCTTAAGGCAAACAAACCTAGTACTGGTGAGGAACAACATGGGGATAAGTGAATAATGAAAAAAAAAAACATTTGGGGTGGAGTAACCCTTTAATGTGCACCAAGTCATAATGTCTCTATTTCCCTCTCGTGTGATTCGACAGTGTAATCCAGGAGACCTGCGAGCCCTGCGGAAAGGCATGACCCTCTACCACTCAGAATCACAGCTGTCTTCCCTCCCCCAGAGGCAGGAGGCCCTTATAAATGTGAGTGATCCTCAGAAACTGTACATACACATCAAAACAAGCGCATTTTATCATTTTCATTTGCTGTGTTTTCCTTTTTTTTTATCATCATAAGATTTGCTGCAATTAATAGTCAGTAAAGCAGTGGTTTTCAACCTGTGGGCCGCAGCCCCTTATTGGGCCGCGATGATATGGCAGGGGGGCAGCCAATTATTATTAATAGAAATTATAATGTTGTTAATATAATAAAAAATGTCTAGTTTGCTGATCCGTTATGTAGATTTTCTGTTTATTCAATACATTACCAGTTTATTCAATAAATACAATTAACAGCTTTGTTTCCGAGTACTTAGTTAACCCGACACAAAAAGCGGGATCGTTTAAATTCTTTTGCAGTGGGCCGCGGAAACGTATGTGTTTGGCTGTGTGGGCCGTGAGTTAAAAAAGGTTGGGAACCACTGGTCTAAAGTGACATAGTCATGCAAATAGGGAAAAAAAAGTGTGGTACGTTTTAAATACATTTGTTTAGGCTGTTTAAAATGTTAATAATGGATGTCAGTATTATATTTGTTTTATACTTAGATTTATTTATTTATTTATTTTATTCCTGCTTCATTTTGAATACAAGTCATTTTTTAAAGAATTGTTGGTTGAGTGAGGGAAACTAATATTTTTAGTGTTTATAATAGTCAATTTGTAAATTATTCACTTAGTACAGAGACCAATTCTTTCTATGAAGTAGTTGCTTATTGACATCCCTATTATTAACATATTAGCTGTTTATTAGAGCTTATAAAACCTGTATTCTGCATTACCATATTCTACTTTCATTATCACAATACCTAAACATAACAGCTTCATTACTAACTTTTAATTAGGAGTTTATTAAGGCAAAAATCTAATTTAATGGTTTGTTAATGGCAATAAATAAAATAAAGTGTCACCATTTATTTTATTTACCAGTGTTTTACCTAATTTCTGAATGCAATAGTAAAAAGTTACATACATCGATGAATTTGTCAAGTCTACATAGGTGCATACACTTGGTATATACAAGACAAAAAGTCCTGCTGGACAATAATGGGATTCTGTTTCATAAAATAATAATAAAATTGCCATTTGTTCGGTGATGTATTTGTCTCAAAACGTATATGTATTTGTCTTCATTTACATTTGTCAGCAAATATTTATATTATTCAATTCCGTTTTTTATAAGCATTTATACTCATTAAGTTAAAAAGATCTACATTTGTAATAATCAGTTGACAGCCCTATAAAAAAGAAGAAGCTCAAACTAGATATAATGGGGCATTATTTCAAAATGAAAGCTCAGCCTAATCAGTTTGACTCTATTCCGCAACAATGTGAGGAAAAAAGGAGATTCTTGTTGCGTCAAATCTTTCATCTGGTGTAGACTGCTATAGGCTTTTCCTGTATAAAACTGGAGGCACTTTTCCTAAATTTTTTCCTAACATTTTCCTCATTTTCCCTTGGAAAATTAGCAGACCTACTGAAAGTATGATGAATGAATAAATGGAAATGCAAATGCGCCTTTGAAAATGTAGCCTTTAGCCAGTGAACAGGAAGTTTCACCATTGTATGTTTCATGCTTGCTTGAGAATCTTGCCATTGTCAGCTGAAAGTCTTTACAGCGTTAATGCAGAACTTGAATCGAATTTCTTTAAATTGTTTTGACTCAGCATCTCCTTTGAGAACACAGGTCAAGCGCCAGTTTATTTTATTTGACCTTTCATGTTTTATGGATTTTTGATGTGAACAAAGGCATCAGACATTATCAACACACATTGTTTTGTGTGTAAATTAGCCAGTAGATTTTGTAGATTTTGATATTCTAGGTATAATCAAATGGCCAGAGTTCTGAGGTCATAAACACATAAATTAACATTTCGGCATTTGAGGTTGAGAGCATAGGTCGCAATTTAGATATGTTCTTGAGATGGAAAAACACAGTTTTACAGATACTAGAAACATGGTTTTCAAACGAAAGATTGCTATCAAACAGCACACCTAGGTTCCTAACAGAGCAGCCATCAAGTCTTCAAGATTATTACATGAGGGTTTTTTAGGTCTGTTATTTAACACCTCTGTTTTGTCAGAATTTAACAGTAAGAAGTAAATCAGCTATGCATTCCAGTTTCTCAATTTGTTGTGTTTCATCTGGCTGAGAAGAAGTATATATAGCTGAGTATCATCAGCATAACAGTGAAAGTTAACACCATGTTTCCTGATAATATCTCCCAAGGGTAACATGTAAAGCTTAAAAAGTAATGGCCCAAGTACTGAGCCTTGAGGTGCTCCATATTGCACTTGTCATCGATATGATACGTCTTCATTCACTGCTACAAACTGATAGCGGTCAAAGTATGATTTTAACCATGCTAAGGCACTTAGACTACTGCCAATAGAGTTTTTATTCAAGAGAATGTTGTGGTCAATAGTGTTGTACGCAGTGCTGAGATCCAATCGCACTAATAATGAGTATTCAGTATAAGTATTCAGACCCTTTTAAATTTTTCACTTTGTTATATTGCAGCCATTTGCTAAAATCATGTATGTTTATTTATTTTCCTCATTGTGTAAACAGCACCCCATATTGACAGAAAAACAGAATTGTTGACTTATTAATACATTTAATAAATTTGCAGATTTATTAAAAAAGAAAAACTGAAAAAATCACATGGTCCTAAGTATTCATACCCTTTGCTTTGTATTTAGTAGAAGCACCCTTTTGATCTAATACAGCCATGAGTCTTTTGGGGAAAGATGCAGCACACACGTTTTTCACAACTGCATTTGGGGATCCTCTGCCATTTCTCCTTACAGATCCTCTCCAGTTCTGTCAGGTTGGATGGTAAACGTTGGTGGACAGCCATTTTTAGGTCTCTCCCGCTTAGAATTAAGGCCAAAAAGATCTATCTTGGTCTCATGAGACCAGAGAATCTTATTTCTCACCATCTTGGAGTCCTTCAGGTGTTTTTTAGCAAACTTCATGCAGGCTTTCATGTGTGTTACACTGAGGAGAGGCTTCCTTTAGGCCACTCTGCCATAATGTCCCAACTGGTTGCAGTGATGGTTGACTTTCTACAACTCTCCCATCTCCCGACTGCATCTCTGGAGCTCAGCTTTTTGTTGTAACCTTCGCCAGATCTGTAACTTGCCACAATTCTGTCTCTGATCTCATGATTCTCATTTGCTCTGACATGCATTGTGAGCTGTTAGGTCTTATATAGACAGGTGTTTGGCTTTTCTAATCAAGTCCAATCAGTATAATCAAACACAGCTGGACTCAAATGAACCATCTCAAGGATGGTCAGAAGAAATGGACAGCACCTGAGTTAAATATATGAGTGGCACAGCAAAGGGTCAAAAGGGTGTGTTAAATCTCAGTTTTGCCATCTAAGAACTGACACTATAGTTTGTCCTCTTTAGTCAGCACTTATTAGTCTAAACAGAGTGAGAATGACTTCAACCATTTAAAAATAGGTTTCTGCATGGTGTTTCTATGGGAACCATCTCAAATTATGGAGAGTTCTTTCTTCCAGAAGCTTTGATTGATAGGCTCTCTTATGAAAGACATAGAGAGGTGTATTAGATGCATATTAGATCATCATGAACACGGCACCCAGCAAAACACATAAGTGTTTTTAAATGGGGCATTTTGCAGTCTTCATCAGCGTGAATGTATGCGGATCATGTCCGGCTCTCTTCATGCGGTATGAATGATTAAACACAACCAGGGTTTTTTGTCCTCCACAGCTGTCTGGGCTGCTGGTGTTGAGCAAAGATGAATGTTTTATATGGAACATAGTTTTCATTATAAATGATCCTCATATCTCTGAGTTAAGACAGATAATTAACAATGATGAATTAAAGTCAATACATCGTCAATGAGGACAGGACTGCATGATGATAATGCATATGAGCTGGTTTTCAGCTCAGCTAGTTCTCTGCTAGTTACTAATAAAAAAAAAAGCTGCTAAGATGATGATGATGGGAAAATATTCAATCTGTGTTCATTTTGCTGTCATCTTGGCTTCTATGTGCATGAATAGCCAATCATCAAAATTCTATAAAACTCTTAGGTAACATTTACCTCTCTGTCTTTCCACTGGTTGACCATTTAAACCAAACTTTACCCACTAATGACGTGTTATAAACCAGCTACAATGTTTCAACAGTTTTAGAGGATGCATTCCAGCCGGGTGTTTTTATGTTTTTAAGTTTTGGTCCCTTAGCTTTTACAGCAAGGCGTAGGTTTGGTTTGAAAAGTGGTTCCAGGAAGGCAGGATACAACCCTGAAATTATAATTTACAAACAAACCAGCAATAAAATCAGTGAGTCACAGAACCTGGATCATATTCAAAATGTTGGAGTTGAAAAAAAAGTGTGGTAATATAGGAAATAATAGCATATTGCATACCTCAAGTCAATATTAACATTGCTTCTGGCGCATGTCCTCATTTGTAAGTCACTTGAGATAAAAACGTCTGTTAAATGACTAAATGTAAATATTTAACTTTATATCATCTGTATCTTCAAATATTCATTCAAATTCATTATTTTCCTTCACTACTGTATTCTTCAAAATATTTTGTTTTTGAATGAATGCTACAGTTTTTTCATGAAACCGTAAATGTAGTAATGTTTTGATTTTGTTTTTGTTTGGGTTTTTTTTTTTTTTACAAAAAGTTGTCTATTGAAATTTCAGCATCATTACTCCAGTCTTCAGTGTTACATGATCCTTCAGAAATCCTGTGTTGGTTGCATTATTGTAATGCTCCCTAAAAAGTAACTAATTATGCATACTATTACTTTTGCATACTTTCGCATAACTATTTTCTTGTAAATTAAAAGTAATGTGATTTCGTAACTGTTGGTTACATTTACCTCTCTGTACCTCCATTGGTCAACCATTTAACCAAACTGGACCCACTAATGGCCAGCTATAAACCAGCTGCTATGTTTCAGTGGTTTTTAGGTGATGTTTTTTCCAGCCGGATATTTTTTTTACCTTTCTAACCTTTTATCCTTTACAACAAAATGTAGGTTTGGTTTAAAAAACTGGTTACAGGGAGGCAGGAGACAACCCTGAAATTGTGATTTTTCACCAAACCAGCAATTAAATCAATGAGTCAGAGAGCCTGGATTTCTTTCAGAAAAAAATCCAAACTTTTGAACAGTAGTGTACACTTCAAAGAAAAGGTATCCCAAAAAAGGTATTATTACTGGTATTATTAACCAGTATGTTGGTCAGGAGCAAACTAACATGTATTTTCTTCTACAGGGGACTGGAAGGCTACAGACCAGTGAGTCTTCTCCTTCCACCGGGTTTGTCTCATCTGTACAGAAACCTGAAGCTGTGGTTCATGCAATTAAGGTACACACATTTTCACACACGGTAGCTATTAGATTGTGAACAAATCAGTTTACTATTGATGAAACAGTAGTTAATGTTCAAACCTAAGCATTTGAACATGTTCTGCTCAAATGTCAGTGAAATATGTTTATAGTCAGTGTGATGAACTACACTCTGCTAGGACACCTGTCAACTGAGGAACTGTCAATTATGAAATTAGTTTAATCCAAGTCTTCTCAAAAAACATAAAGTTACTAGAACATTAGAACTCTAGTGAAAATGCTTGTTTCTTTTCTTTTTTTCATTACAAAATATACTATCAGCATAACGATTTAATAGCAGTTCAGTTCAGTACAGTACAGTATGGCTGTTTGAGCTGGTTTTAAAAGATGCTCTTGACAATATGCTGTATTAACAGGTTCTGGAGGTCCATGATAATCTGGAAAAGCAGCTTCCAGAAGAAAGTGAGGAAGACCTGAGTGAGAAAGAGAAAGCCATAGTGCGAGAGATGTGCAATGTGAGTGGTTATTTAGATTTTTGCGATATTATTTTTTATATAGCGCTTTTAACAATACAGATTGTAGCAAAGCACCAAACATTATTAAATAGAACAATAGAGTAATGGTAATGTATAATGACGAGAATTAAACTTTATTTATCAAATGCAGAGACGGTCACTGTAGTCAAAACGACGATAATCACTGGAAATCAGGTGTCCCCAACTAAGCAAGCCAGAGGCGACAGCTGCAAGGAACCAAAACCCCATCCTTGAGAGAATGGGGAAAAAAACCTTGGGAGAACCAGGCTTAGTTGGGTCCAGTTCTCCTCTGGCCGGACGCCCAGCACCTAATTTCCAGTTCAATTTTAAACACGTTGGATTGTGTAAGGACTTATAGTGTGTGTGTGTGTGTGCATCTGGATCCGGCAATCTGTCCACGGAGTTCATCTAGGCTATAAGTCTGTTATTCTTGCCAAAAAACATCAAGCACGAACCAAAAATGTGATGTCCCGTTTATTTAGTTGACCCTTTGCTAGTTTAGGCTTAAAACATTACAATATCACACTTGATTACCAGAAATGTCCAGATCATTTCTGGAACCTTTGTTAAAGCTTCCCTTCATGAGGAAGTGTCACCTAGTGTGTGAGGTTTATGGAGGGGTCAGTGTTGGTACACAGAGCTCATGATAGTTTGATGTGTTTGTTGGGCCCCTCAGTGGAATGTGGCACTGAAGAAATCCAGCTCTGAGCACAATAACACCTCTGTCCTTCTCACCTGGAAACTCCTGGCCTTTTCAACACCATTGTGTGTACTTACAGCTTTTGCCGATGTAAACTCTCTTCTGGCATTAAGGAAACAACTGTGTACATGCTAATAAGCAAATAGTTTATAGTGAGAATTGGCCCCTATGCTAAAGTGTTAACATTTGAGGACTTACTAAAGTGACGCAGTGAAAAAAATGTAAAGAAAAGGAATAGATTGTTTTTTCTGCAGCTGACCCTGTGCATTTGTTGCGTATGAAATTACCTTTCAGATGCAAAATGTATGGGATGACAGTAAATCAAGCAACTAAGCTTTTCAGTAGTCAGTTTACTGGTTTGCACCATTATTTAAACCAACAGCAGAACTTTCAAACACTTTTTTGGAATTGTGGTCTCACAAAAAGTCTTTTTGTAAATCAGAACCTAAGATTTGAACAGTCCAAATGGCAGTCCAACTTCTAAATGTACAATTGTGACATCTAAATTTACTTGTACATTTGATTGTTTTAAAATGTTATTGAAAATGCAAAATGAATTGATTAATTCTTAAGAATATTTTCTAAATTATAAGTATATCTTTAAATAAGAAAGGAGAGCATACAGGATATGTAAAAGTGGCACAGCTGGGGGTTTTCTGACTTCGTCACTTTGTGTTCAGGTGGTGTGGCGAAAGCTCGGTGACACAGCAGGATCAAAGCCGTCCATCCGACACCAGCTCTCTGGGAATCAGTTCAAAGGTCCTCTTTAGCAGCTCTAACACAAGGAACATCTCTCCTTCTGGTCAGCCAACACAAACCTCCAGCAGGACCAAACTGAGAAACTGCTCACAGCATCAACAGCACACTTCAATCCACTACCATCATCCATGTCAAATAATTTGGAGTTCAACTATTTCCATTAATATTGGACCACTAAACTCCAATTTTCAGAGAACATGTAAAGCAATAATCCGCATTGAAATTACATCGTTTGACTATTAATTATATTTTTTCTTTATTGATGAAATGGATCCCTTATACATTTACCAATTCTGGACTTGACAGCTACCCAATGTTCAATTTGACCGAATGTAGATTCAGAAAAGAAACACGAAAAGGACCGTGTCATTTGTGACTGGACCCATGATGAAGTGTTTACGACTGGCAGCTAGTCTTGTTTATTCAGCTTGCCTCTTGTTTTTTACCTCATATTATTGTTTTTACGTAACAGTGATGTCAGAAGACTCTTTATTGTTTCCTCACACCAATTTAGACAAATTTGGGTCCATCAAACTTTGGTTTACTCCCCTCAGAGTGACACCAGATGATGCTCACTCACTCCACTGTGTTCTGGTACCTTTCCTGTGCAAGTAATGTACAGAAATGACTCTGAAAGACAATGTAAGATATGTACAAAAGCTTTAAATCACTTTATTATGTTGTCTTTTTAAGTGTTTTTACTTTTTCTAGCAGCTGTTTTTAATAAGTACCAACTTAACATCGTATGGGGTATTATTAACAGCGCAACGCTTTTTGAACAATGCAACTCAGACACAAGAGCAGCACAAAACTGAATTAGATTTGTCCCTGTTCCTGTAGAAAATCAAATGAATTGTTTTTGTATATTTAAGATGTCAGATTTTAAAACGGTGTGCTGTGCATGCTAGACAATCACATCTCTCAGGTCTAGAGAAATGGCAAATATACATCATGTCTGAAACGTAGTAGTTTTGTCCCTTTCCGGCCCTTTTTAGTCCTTGATTGCCCCATAAACAGTCAAGACATGCATTGGCAGAAATAATTATGCTAACCTAATGTTTTAAGGGTTTAGGCTGTCTGCCCAGCCCTTGCTTGTTCATTTATTATACATTTTGGCTAATTTGGTAATGCCTTCAGCTATCAAAAAGCACTTTCAGCACCATATTTTATGTTTAAATTCCTTACATTTTGCCTCAAATGTCTGCAGGGCCTGCCGTTCAGCAGGGAACTATTGTTAAACATTAATCTTAAATAGTGATTAAGATCTGGATAAAGCAAGTGATGTTTAGCTAATTTAACTGCATGTCAGCAATAGTTTAATGTATGTGAGTCTCTTTTTTCCCCCTGATATTCTTTTCAATGTCATATGAACTGCTGAGTTGAATAAAATAAAAAAGTGACTTGAGTTCAAAAACAGGCATGCTTATAGTTGAAATACTACGGATGTGTTTAGAATGCAAAACTAGCATATTATTGTGCAATATATGCTACATACTATAATCAAAAAAATAAATAGTTTTTTAAAAAGCACACATTGTACAACGGTAAACAGTAGTGCTGACTTATTGAAAAGTCTAGAAATATTTCATATTCAAATAAATTGCAACTAATTCAGTTCAATATTCACACTCGCAATTGCAGGTCGAGCACACCGCATTGTGGGATACAATATGTCGTATGCTGCATTTTGATAGTATGTTAGTAAGCTATTCTAAACATAGCCAAAATATGTTATTTTAAATGGGTGAAAGCTAAAAAACGAGTTTTAATTAAACAGAGGTGTTTTCTCTGTCAGTAAGATTGCGTTTGATTGGCTGGCAATGAGTTTTGACCCACCTGTTACAAACGTAAGTTCCAAGCAGATCCTTAACAGATTTTTTTGGGAAGCGGTCTGAACCCAAATCCATGATTTTTTTTTTTTTTTTGTGAAATGATTTTATTTGGCATGCGCTGCCTCTTGCGCATGGAGTTTTATTTGAAACCTCTGCACCTACTCCCTGTGTTGTTTTCTTGTGTAAAACCTCTGAGGCTTGTCCCATCTTTAGTGTTAATCGCTGCGAGCATGACTGCAGGAGACATTTTTTGGTAAAGATGTAAAGACAAAAGGTGTACAAAGTGATTTTGTCAATAAACAAACTATTGCTTTATGTGGTTACATTTATTTCCATAGCACTTTATACAGATTGTTTTAAAGCAGCTTTACAGCAACAAACAGGACTTTTAATTTTAACAAATTCTAAATTACAACAACTTCTATTTCAACAGTAAAGCAGATCTATTGCTATTTAGCTCAGTTTAGTTCCGTGTTAATTTAGTTCATTAACTGTTAAGCGGTGCAACACGTTTGCTGTGCGCTGTGCATATATAGGCCCGGTTTCACAAACAGGGCTTAGCTTAAGCCAGGACTAGGCATTAATTAAATTAAGATATTTAAGCAACTTTTACAAAAATGCCTTATAAGAAAATATTACAGGTAAATACAGAACAATGACACTGACATGTTTTAAGATATGTCAGAGCAAGATATTTTCATCTGAGACGGCTCAAACATGCAATTTAGTCTGGGACTAGCTTAAGCCTTGCCTGTGAAACTGTAAGCTTTTCACTAATGTGAAAAACCAGTATTACTAATAGAGGACATTGTACACTATTGTAAAGCAACACATGTCTAGCTGTACTTAAGTAAAACCTGTACTTTGGAATATTTTGTTCAGTTGTTCTCAAATGGTGGGTTGTGACCCTAAAAATAGGTCACACTGATCTGATAGTGTTTCCGACAGCAGGAAAAAGCACACTGCTGAATCATTTCATTTAGTGATTAAGGTGCAAATTCATGTCACCCGGAAAACCAATGAACAAAACACGTTAAATACTGGTTTGTGTTTTGTGGGTTGTGTTTAACACAACTGTGTGGTGAATTTATGGCTGCAGAGAGCAATTTTGAAGCTTTATTAGCATGGGTCCCAACTTAATGGCTCACATAAAAGCCCAATTCCAGTAAACATGCCAATTCAAGTCACTATTATTTATATAGCATTATGAGTATTTTTTTTTTCAAAGCAGCAATGCAAAATGCAAAATAATAAAATAAATGTTGGTGAATTGTGCCCCCTAATGGTAAACTAAAATAGCATTTACAGCAACGCCCTCACAATGGATTTTAATAGGGCAATAAATTCCACGTGGATTAAATCTTGTATTTTTGTTGAAGCCTGTTATTTAGTACAAAAATAAGTCATCTGAGCTTGTAAAGTTTTCCAGCTGCAGGGTTTGTTTTGCAGGATTTTGAATGTTTATAGGTACATGTCACAATACATAACACACCAATGAGACATAAAAAATAGATATAAACAAGTTATATATTGTCCATATTACATCAATATGTGAAGCTAACCAAATATTATTGGCAGTTTACTGAAAAAATGCAAATATTGGAATAAAAAATAAAAAAAATCACATAATATATTGTTTATTATTGTAAAAGATTTTACAAAGATTTTTAAAAATACTGGGATTTATCTTGTGAAACCATTTAATCTTTCCAGCCAGGAGCATTTTAGTATCATTTTGAATTTGCACAAGCATGGATTGTAAGCAGCTTGCCCACAATATTCTCATATTAAACCATATATTTTTTAAACCTTGCATAACATGATATGTATACTTAATGTTTTTTTAACCATGTACAAAATAATTTTCTCTGATAATTCATAGCAATTTAAAACAAGACACAACCAAGTAAATGCACAAGGGAAAAAAGACTTTTATTATCTGCCTAAAAAAAATTTAACAGGCAAACACAATGAGAATAGCAAGTCCTTTGCCGATTAAATACTAACCAAACTAAGGCACATACGGGAAACTATAGAACAAAGTTGTCCAATCAGCGCACTTGATCTCAGGTCAGTCAAAGATGCCAGAAACGCATCTGAATTGAAGGACTGCCAAGGATGATTAGTGGGACATTTTCCCCATGAAAATAATATGAATTCTGCAACACTAACTAAAAAGCAAAGCCAAAAGGGAGTGAATACATTACACTGAACAAATAAAATAAAAAATTCTAAAGATAATACAGAATAAATCATATGTACAACCAAGAATTCATAATTCGCTCGCAGAAATGGGTTTGGAATGTAAGTGGTGATGGGAACATATTTAAAGGGATAGTTTCCCCCAAACAGAAAAAAAAACTGTCTTAATCCACCCTCATGCCATTACAAACCTGTATGATTTATTTTTTTTTTTTTTCATCTTGTGGGATGTTTTTGTGTAAAAACCATTCATATTAACCAGAACAAACAATAAGAAGCAAACAATCCTTACTACCTGAGATCTGAAACCATAAAACAATTATGAAAAAAAATGAAAACAGCTCGATCTATATGATGTTTTTGAAATCATATAATAAAGCCATAGATCAAAATTTGTATAGTTAATTTTTCAGATTGTCCTTTTTGTAGATGGTAAATGTGAACCACTGTATGGAAAACATTCAAAATTCTCTTTTGCACACAGGTTTAAAACATCATGAGGCAAAGTAAATATATCAGTTTTTCATTTTGGAGGTGAACTATCCCTGCAAATCGCATTAGTGGATTTAAAGTCTACAGAACTGTGAAACCCTGAACCCAAGCACAAGTCTATGGAATTTCATAGACTTCCAGACACTCCACTGCAACCAGTGCTGATCTCTGCAGCTGAAATGTCTGTACTTTCCTGTGACACCTGCATCTGAATACATATAAACCCGATACGGACTGTGTATATATGTATCATGGACCTTAACCAAAATGTGAAGGACTGATTAAATTCACCCCTCATCTCATCCACGCCCCTCTGTTCATCCCTGCAACGGGCGGCATGGCGTGGGGCGGCAGGGGCACCTGAGGTTGGCCGGGTGGAGGTGGGTACCCAGCGGGTGGCAAGCCCATCACCGGAGGGGGCACATTATGCCCGGGTGGCATACGCGGGGGTGGAGGGGGGTAGCTGGGGTTGTAGCCTGGTGGGGGGTAAGATGGGGTGGGTGGAGGCAGATTCGGAGGTGGGTAAGAGGTAGGGGGTGGAGGGCCTGGAGGCGGGGGGTTTGGATGTGGATAGACGTGAGGGTGGTATGGCAGGCCGAAGGAAGGGGGCATGGGCGCATAGGAGGGTGCTTCAGTCTTCATCATGGACTGCAGACTCTGAAATCCCTCGCCGGACATGTACGAACTGGACGTGGACATTCCCATTATGTAGTTGGAGGGAGGAGGTGGTGGCGGGCGGTGAGGGAGAGGGGGCGGAGCCCCGTGGGGCAAAGGAGGAGCTGGGCCCTGCGCTGGATCCATGTCAGCTGATGTGGCCGGTTCGGCTTCAGCAGGAGGAGCTGGAATGACAGATGGAGCCTTGCGATCTATGAGTGGACAGAAGTCAAAAATATGTTATTATAGTATCAAAGGTAGCACTTTCCAATAAAGGTTCAGTAGTTAACAACATTAGTTAAAATGAATAATGCACAATACTTCTACAGCATTTATTAATCTTAGTTAAATGTTAATTTCCGTTTATTTTACTAATGCATTAATAAAAGTGTTGATGCACTGTGAACTAAAGTTGACAATGAATAACTATTATTATTAATTAACATTAACAAAGATTATTTAATACTGACTTTAATTACTTTAATTTACTGACACTTCTGATCAATTCAAATAGTTGTTGCTGAAAAGCATGTATTAATTTCTATTAAAAATATTTAGAATTTATAAAAACAAACAAACAGATTAAAAGCAGTAGTCGGTGTATGTGTATTATTAAAAGCAATTAGTCTGAAGTAGCAGGAAGCACAGTTACCTATTGTGAATTGCCAAAATAATTGAAAAATGTTCATAAATAACCCCATTATTATTAGAAAAGGGTTATGTAAACAATAAAATTATTCTTATGATTTTTATTTACATATTTATGTATATAATGAGCAATGTACTTTTACCAAAGATACATTTTGCCGCCCTTTTCTAAACACAGAGAGCCTCACCTGGGGGTTGGGACACAGGAAGAGGGGGCATAGGACTTTCCAGGCGTGGTATCTTAGACCCGACTTGCTCTGTTTCAGAGACAGAGAAAAAACAGCTTCAAAAAAATCATCTTGATACAATACATAATCTCACAGTCGACATTTACATGACACTTTAAAAATGTCGGAATGACTTGCCTGTTGGGGCTTTAGGTTCTTCTTTAGGAGAGACCTACAAAAGAAAATAATCTCACAATTACTCTACGAATGTAACAATTCAAATGAATATTTACCTTCAGTAAACTGGTTTCCTTACCAAGTGCACTTTTTTTTTTACAGTTCAACATTTATTTTCAAGCTTGCTATATGGTTCTGTAGAAGCCACAATTTTAAGGAATAGTTCACCCAAAAGTAATTCTGTAATAATGGACTGTTGTTTCAACCCTGTCTTTTTCTTCAGCGGAACATAAAATAAGTTTATCCGAGAAATGTCTCATGCGTTTTTTGCCGGTGCAAAATGCAAAGTGCAAATGCTTTACTTACATGTTGCCGTTTAATCTTAGCGGGTGGGCTGGCCTGGGGGGAGTTTTTCTTGGAGGGAGGTTGAGCAGGTGGGTTCTGTCCCCCTGACTGGCCGGCCTGTGTGGCAGGAGGGGGTGGCGGTTTCTCTTTGTCCTGTATCTGAGGCTGCTGTGGTATGGGCTGCTTGCCCTGAGAGTACAAATCCAGAATCTGGTGGCAGATGTCTGAAGAACACAAGACAAAGGTATGGAGATCACAAAATGCTGAAAGTGAGCAGTGCATCTTTACAGGAAAAACTAGACTGCTACGGTTATTTTTCCAATATACAAATAATTATTTGGAGGCATAGAGAAAGCTTGAAATGCACACTGTCAAACATTATAGTGATTACCCTCCAGCAGCTCCACAGGTACATCCTGTACAAACTGCTCCCACCAGCGGCGAGACGACTGCTTAGAAGTCCACTCCTGGATGTCAAACTTACACAGCCGTCCAGCGAGGTACATGACTGCCACGGCTATGATCTCTGGTTCCCACTGAAGGGACAACATTGTGCAGAGGCTGGAAATACACACAAACATGTTATTAACTGCAGAAGAATCAATAACGACATGTTTAAATGGTTTACTTGTAAAAAGAGGCCTTTCTTTCATTATTTCATTATTTCAAAAATAAATGCCTAAATATTCAAAAATGTAAACATGGCAAAGTGTACGTCTCTTTCAAATATAACATTAGAAGTCCAATAAGCCTCAAGTTCATCATACATCATTAAGCGAGAATTTTAGTACATCAAGCTAAAATAAATAAACATTTTAAATGTTGCTTTGGCAATTAAACAAATATTAAATTATTTCATAATAAAAAAAATTATATTTTTGAATACCATTTAAAATTATTTTAGATTATTTAAGATACTATGGTTTTAGTTAACTATAATAGCACTGATAAGCACGTATGGTAACAACCGGATAATTACAGAATCATGGAGATAAAAAAAAAATATATACAAAATTAATACAGTACTATTATTGGAAATGAATAAATGAAAGTATTACAGTCCTACCTGTCATTGACAAAGGTCCACGCCATCTGCACAAGCTTCTGAACTTTGTTCTTGTCCCCTGAAAAAAATAATAAAATCATGAGATATTCAACAAAAAGCAATATTATATATTTTAAAAATATAATATGTATAAATATATATATATACACGACTTAAACCTACCAATACCTTTGAGCTGTTTAGCATAGCGCAACAGAAACTGGTAAGGGTGCTCAACCTGTAAATCAAACTTGATTGTCTGGAGTAAAATTCTTTCCAGAACCATAACCTCTTCCTGTGG
This sequence comes from Enteromius afrohamiltoni, assembly GCA_034779775.1. NCBI lineage: Eukaryota > Metazoa > Chordata > Actinopteri > Cypriniformes > Cyprinidae > Enteromius > Enteromius afrohamiltoni. Next base: position 3,193,856 of record JAUYWG010000057.1, on the reverse strand, counting down.
GGAATTCCATGAAACACAGTGATGTTTAATACAGCAGAAACCTCACCGAAATGAGAATTTGGGGTTTGAATGGATTGCAAACCTTTGGATCATCTCCAAACTGTGCAAACTGCACATCGTTAAGCAGACTCCGAGCGGTTTTAATGATGTCTTTACACTTCTTAGGCGTTTCTTCCACTTTTCCAGCCAGGAAAAGACAACAAGCCCCGGTCACCTGCATAAAGAAACAAAAACTTTTAAACACGACTACATTCAGAGAGTGCCACATGCTACAGAAGTATCTTAACAGTCCCTTTTGTGTTTTTTCCCTCATGGCACAACAGAATACTTTTTAAACATTTGAAAACCTTTTCCTTGTATTACAAAACAGACCGTTTGCACCTTAAATAGTTATAGATTACCACAACTTGGACCAAGCAGCAATATTTTTAAATAGGGTTTAATTCAAATTATGAATCAAGATAATATAAATGACATCATAAAGTCGCACAGTGCCACTACGTAAGCGTCTAGCTTAGCTCCATACAGAGATGAATTTATAAAGCCACCAAACACTTCCATGCTTTCCCTATTTAAACACACCTTTACATAACTATTTCTACAAGTTAGTATGATGACACTAAATAAAACTCGGCAATTTTTTTATTTTGTTATCTTGCCAATAACTATAATGTATGGCACCTCACAGCGTTTCTACCTTGCCGCATCACTCCTGAAAACTCCCCCTCTGCCTCCCATCAATACAACCAATGTGACTTTCACTTCTACCTGTGCTACTAGCAAGCTGCCAGGAAACATTTACAATGGCCGACATAGATGATGACAAGTACTTTGTAGCTAAGTCTACTTAAATTACTCCCAATAGTAGAGGAGTGTCGGTCGCGTTAGTTGTATCGACAGAAGTGAGGGGGACTTTTCAGGAGTGATGATATTACTTTGTCAAGGTCGAAGTGCTGTAATTTTTATAAACATGCCTTAGGAAAAAGCATTACTAACGCACATCTTCCAAACAAAGGAACTGACATGTTTTAAGATCAGTCAGTGCAAGTTTATTTTTTGATTTAGGATTATCAGATTTTCAAGAGCATGTACTTACATATCTGGGAAACTGTTTGAAAGAATGAAACATGTAAAAACGATGAAAGTATGTTATTCCAGTTGCCAGAGTGTCATAATGTCTTAAAGATTGGTTAAGGAGCACATAAAAAAACCTCTCAATATTTAAAAACCATTCCTGAATATGGTAATAAGTTGTAAATGGCAGCATTAGAAGGATACAGTCCCAGACGTGTCCCGACGTCGAATATGAACCGGGCTCCCTCTCGTCTGTACCGGGCTTCTGTGGCTGGATCGAGGCCATCAGACTGGGACGGGGTGTGGGCCAGATCCTTCTTGTCCCAGTACCAGCATGGCTTTGTGTGGTCCAGATTTGTGGCAAAACTTCCAGCAGAGGCGTTCGAATTCTCCTTGCCGTCCTTCATTTGGAAGGAAGTGACAGCCGATGCCAAACTGGACTCTCAGGCCGTCGCTGGACAGCAATAGCTGTGCAGGTCTGGATACAGATATAGATAAAGTTAGTTAATTACTTGTTAACCTCACACGCATGCTTAAAAGATCATTACTATTCAGAAAGCGTTATTATATTTGACTGCCCTGACACAATCAGATAAACTTGAACTAAACTGAGCTGAACAATGACAGCTTTTGGAAAGCTGAGATTTTCACTATTGCTGAAAAAAAAAAAAAAAAGAAGCAAACTATATAATCACTATATAATCAAAGGCAAGCACGGGTATATTTGTAGCAATAGCCAACAATGCACTGTATGGGTCAAAGTTATTTAGTTTTCTTTTATGCCAAAGAATTTTTGAATTTGAAGTAAATATGATGTTGCATTACGTTTAAAGGTGATTTTCTAAATATTTCGATTATTTGCACCCTCCGATTAAAGATTTTCGAATTGTTGTATATCTGACAAATACAGGCTTATCCTACCAAACCACACATCAATGGAAAGCTTATTTATTTGGGTTTCAGGTGATGTATAATTCTCAAATTTAAGAACAAATGGACCCTTATGACTGGTTTTGTGGTGCAGGGTCACACATGTGACTTGGCACTTTCACTGGAGGTCAAAAATGTATACAAGAGAAAACAGCATGGTAAATGGAGAGTAAAAAGAAACTATACTATAAACATTGTTTTCCTCACTGTAATTATTTTATAACAATTAAGAAATCTTTTTCATTGCCATGTTTTTTCATTTCAGTACTTTACCTTAGTATTAAAAAAAGTAGTATTAAAGTATTATTAATTACAGCAATCATTACCATGATGCACACAATGTATACACTCAATTCACACAGCTCTGAAATCGTAATAATTTGTTGTAAGTAACACTAAAAATATTCTGAATTTAAAGCAAAACTTCATTTCTATGAACACTGGCTGTTGATATTTTTCATACAATTTACCAAACAAAGGTTTCACGTAACATCAACTGTACGAGATCATGGTTATTGTCAGAAAACTACAACAACTCAGATCACATTCGAGGCCGTTAATCACATGTACCAAATTTAAAGCTCTATTTCAAGTCTATGTGAATCATCTGTTTCGTGAGCTCAAGTTTCATCGGCTACAGACCACACTGAAACACCAAACCAGGTATCTCTGATCACATATAACGTTAGTAGTCGATTCTAAGGTAAATCTAATGTTTATGTAAAAAGCGCAGTTTGATCTTTTATCCCTCGATTCATTTTGACAGTAGGAGTAACGTTAAAGCGCTTCCAACGGCGCTGACGGAGGATCAGATCACTTACTCATCCTTCATTTTTTAAAACATGCATAACTAATCCATAATCTTACCGTTGTGATATATGATTCGATTATGACCTCGACGAGTTGGGCAGTTAGAGAAAATCGTAATCTTTGTCAGTCTTCACATTCACGACATGGAGGCGGCCATTTACACCGCGTCTTCTTTTGCCTTTTCTTAGAAGCGATCTTGCATAATTAATCCCGCTGAAGCTGCGCTGGCGCCTCCTGCAGGCTTGGAGGACGCACACACCAAAAGACGTTATTAAATCACCAAACCTCATTATGCAGCTTCCTTTCAGCAGTAAATCATTTATTAATAACACATTCCACAATTACCACCAACTTCAACTCATGGAGTAAGTGTTATGGTTGATATTTGCTAATTAGTGCTCTCCGAATGTGTCAGCTTTTTAAACTATCCATCCAGCCTTTCGCTAACTGCAGCCAGCGTGCTTGCTTTGTTCAAATCGGAGGGAAACGTGCTTGTTCACGGGCTTATACTATGGTACAGCATTAAACTGTAGGCTTTCTTAAATCTTCTCATAGCCTGTCCTTTTTTTTTTTTCATGACAGGAGCTACTTATTCGCAATCAGTGTTGGGAAGGTTACTTTGGAAATGTAATAGTTTACAGATTACAAGTCACCCTTTATAAATGAAATAGTAGTGTAACCATGTAAACCAGAAAAAAAGAATAGTAAACCCCCAAAAAACTTTTTTACTATAATAAAACCATGTTTAATTTAATTAAATACAGTTTGTTGGTTAATCTGCTTGAGACCCATGTATTAATGATGGTTTTGTTTTACTTCATAGTCTGCATTTACATGAATATCATGTTAACTTTGAGGGAAAGGACTGATAATGTGGATTACTGCGAGATATACTAATAGGAAACCATGCCCATTACACCTACACCTTATTTTAGTTTTAATATTAATATTAGTAGCATTAGTAACATATGCGTGCAACGAAATCCTATTTAAAGGGCCCCTATTATGGATTTTGTAAATGACCTTTCATGCAATGTGCAACACACCTCTAAGTGAATGAAAACATTCTGCTAAGTTTTAAATCTGATACTGCCACGTGTATAAAGTTATGGTCTCTCAAAAGAAAGAGTCACTGAAACAATTCGTTTTTAAAACGAGTCCCAAGCCGTTTCATTTTGATGTCAAAATGCAATATTAGCATATTCCTCGCCCACTTGTTGGACTTTTCGCGTTGGTCTGAATGAAAATGCACAGTATGCATGCAGTAGCTACAGTATGTCTGCTTTTGTGCCGTCAGCAGAGGGCAGTACTGCTTAGTAGTTTGCATTGTGGCACGCTCAGCCTTGCAAAACTGCTGACTGATCTCCACCATCACATCCCTGACCACTTTTGATCAGCCAATGAACAAACAGTTTAACGTAAACACAAATCACACCACCATATACACATGGATCTGTTATCAATATATAACAATATATATATATATTCTGAATACATTTGTTTGTCTTCTACAGAGAGGTCAGAAAGGTATTTTTTATCCTTATATATTTATTTAGTAGATTTGCATAGTAAAGGAAGATTTGAAAACAGACAAGTGAACTGACTTCTGAGCCCATAGCTTTCTTCAGTGCTCATCTTACAAACAGCAACTCACCACACAATTACAAACCGCCAGCTGAGTTTAATCAAGAGGGACCGTAGGAATAACAGTCCAAATTCAGAGAACATAGTGTGAAATATTGTACAAAACATTATTCAAACCTCCAACAGAAAAATACAAATAAACATTACAAAAGGAAAAGTAAGAAACAAAACCAAATTTAAGTCATCTATTCTTTTAAGACAATGTTTATATATAAAAAACACATTTTCAGATTGTTATTATTATTTTTTTCTTCTTCTATGCCTATTCAAAAAGTGTATTTACACAACATTTAAGAGGATACTGAAATCAAGACTACTCAAGATGCAAATCAGCATATCTGTCATGGTGATTGCTTCTGTCTTTCGGATGAGACTTTAAACCGAGGTCCTGACTCTCTGTGGTCATGAAAAATCCCATGACACTCCTGGTAAAAGAGTAGGGGTGCAACCCAGGTGTCCTGGCCAAATTCCCACTGGCCCTTGTCAATCATGGCCTTCCAATAATACCCATTCATTGCTTGGCTGTATCTCTCTCTCTTCTCCACCTGTGTGTGGTGAGCGTACTAGCACCATTGTCCTGTGGCTGCGGTCGCATCATCCAGGTGGATGCTGCACACCGGTGGTGGTTTGAGGAGAGACCCCTTCCCACACGGTTGTAAAGTGCTTTGGGTGTGTGCAAATACACAGTAAAAGCGCTAAATAAAGTTAGTGTGTGTCTTAAAAATGAATAACTTCAGTTTATTCAGTAAAAAGTGAGCTAATTTTTAGTAGTTAACATGCTGCAGTTTAGCAGGATTGGAACATCTTATCTGATTACTGAAATGGCACAGTCAACAACTGCTGTGTAATGCCGTTAATGCTCAGCGCATGTCAGTTGCCTTGATTACCCTTGATTTTTTCTTTCCTATGTAGGCCTTATTTTCCCTATGCGTTTTACATATTTATCTAATGAACAACACTTTTCTCACAATAGTGTACACAAAAAAGTAATTTCAAACATTAATACAACAAACAATTTATATTGGGTTATATAATTATCACCCCATTTTTAAACATTTAGTCTAATTTACAATGTGAGCTACACATATTTAATTCCTTATCACAGTTCACCCCTTTGGTAGATATACATCAAATTTTTATTGCAATTATTTATTTATTTTTAAAACATGTGTATATTCTCTTGTCAACAACCAAATAACCATCACATCTGTCAGCACTCTACACTTCAGGATTAGTAATGTATTATATTTATAACAAACATTATATTTAGCCACACTATTTTGTCAATTTCCCTGGAAGTTCTCTTGAATTATTATAAAATTCTGCATAATATGAAATTTTGTAAAAAATATTTTGAATTTTGACACATTCACACCATGGATGAAAATATTACTTCTCTCATTGTGAACAATGTTATTGGACAACAATACCCCTATATATTATACCTGATACAATTCAACTGCATTATATATTTGGTCTGTTTTTCCAGAATATAAAGAAAGCAAATTCATAAGAGCATACAAAAAATGTATAAATACAAGCATGTAGGTGACATCAAATTTAAGCATTCCATATTCCGCCCCACAAATATATCTTGAATATTACTCTATACACTTGCAAAAGGAAAAAACAACAACAATTCTTTTGTAAGAATTTCCACACTATCAGAAAACAATTTTCAATTAAGATTAAAATAGATCCATGCCTTGAATAGTGGCTTGAATGTGTAACACCGGCTGCTAGGCAACCATTCATTAGCACTAAAGAAGACCAAGTTATTACTTAAGTTATTCATAATGATGAGGTAATTTAGTGATTATGTTATCATTACACACCGTCTTCTGAAGAAACTGAACCAAAACCAATACCATAATGCTGGCTAAAATGTGCACTTACATCAAACTCTTATGAAACCATAAGTAGCTTTTATAGTCAAAGCATAGTGTTCTTCAAACATACACAGTGGGCCTAAATTAGAGAGTCATTTATGTCATCATATCCACCAACACAATTACTTACGCTCGCTATAAAGTTGGGTCCTCTTGTAAACAAGAAAATTAAGAAGAGCTTAAAGACTGCTCCAGTGCCGTCAGAGACCCAGTGGAATATAACCGCTGCGGTGTGATTATTAAAATGAGAATCTAATGATTTGCCTCTGCCAAGGTCAGACGAGGCTTAATTAGGAAAAATGCAATCAGCGACACCGTGCCTTGTTCTAAATGCAGTTTGGGCCAGTGCCAGCTTCAGCTCAAGACACAGTCTTTAATAAAGGATGGTTCCCATCTTGTGCTGCCGGCTGAAATGAAGCCATGATGGGAAGCTCCTTGGGGTTGAAGTGAACAGGAAGTTCAACGGAGGAAACATTACAATAAATGCATAAGCCTCATTGTCATTTTAAACCTTTATGGCTTTTTGGAACACATGGAACCCCACGGAACACAAAAGATGTACAACCAGGAGGAATGTTCACTCTGCTTTCTCTCACCAAAGTATATATTACACACTGGCTGTCTAAACTCTTGAGAATGCATGAAAAGTAACATCCCAAGTGTAATTAGGCCAGTATCTTGTTAAACAAAGCTAGATTTAGAGATAAAACCAAACAAATCCAGTTCAGGTTTAGTGGGTGCACAATCCTTCACAAAAAAAAGGTTCGTATGGTAAAATATTTGCAGCTGTGTTTGCCAGAATTTACCATAAAAATATGTTAGTAGGTATATTGTTTTAATATTATGGAAAATAAAACATATTTGAAACTTATAACGATATAACGTTAATATACCAACCCACTGAAGTCTGTTTTGTTTTTAATACTCTGACAACCACCAAAGAACAAAGGTGGTAATGGGGAAGTCACACATATAATCACAAGCAGCCTTTCCATAAGATGAGGTGAATACCAATATATAGAAGGTGAACACAAATACACAATACAAAAAAACGTTAAAAAAAAAAAATGTGTGGCAACTGCAGTATACATTTTGAAAATGTAAAAAATATTATGAGTTGACACATTTGCAAGAAAATAAAAATAAAACATTAGCTGGTGTGAAAATTTGAGAAGACAGCTGAACGATCCGAGTATATTCTATCAATTAAAACAACTGTACACAAAGAGCTTAAATAATTCCAATTAAGTCATTTAAAAAGGTTTATATATTCTAAAGGGGGTATATGTCGTGTCATGAGTCGAATAAAATTTGAGGCGTTAAAGACACATTAAACACCATTGTTTTTTGTTTATCCCATGACAAATTATTATTGCCAGCCATTTTTAAATCCCCTTCAGAGGGCTGTAGATCTGTTCCTTGCAAAAATAACAAGCCTTCAAAAGATTGTTTAATCACATTGCGTTAGTGGACCATTGTACTAGTATTGCACTTTTTTTCACCTTTTGTAGAAAGAAAAATAGTAGCAATATAGGAGTTTGGACTTCAATTGTTTATATGAAAATGGCATTTAAAGTGTACCTGCTATTTTTTTAAACGGTTACTTTAAGACAGATCGTTTAGATTTAGACTTGATTTTAAGATCTCTCTGTGTGGGGTCATAACCACTTAAATATGGCATTTTAAGGGTCAAGTCAATACAGCCGCTTCAACAAGAAAACAAAAGTATTATTATGATTCAGCTGTGAAGTGAATATAATTTGTGTGATATTCAGCTGTAAAAAGTGTCATTTATTCAGCTCAAGTCAGTTTAACCCATGCACAAATGAAATATATGTTCATACACATTAGTCTACAGTTCGATTTGTAAAATATGTTGCCATTTTAAGTAAAAACAAAGCTATATGAAATTTGAACTATATATATATATATATATATATATATATATATATATATAGCCTGTG
>JAUYWG010000057.1:3154580-3176931 GCA_034779775.1 Enteromius afrohamiltoni | reverse complement strand
GTTGTTCATCCGGTCATTATCACTCATTAGCCTCACTATAAATACTAGTTTCAGCTGTGATTTCTTTGTGAAGTGTTTGTTAGTCTACTCTGAGTGGTTTCCTGGCCTGCCTGTTTTTGACTTTGGACTGTTTATTCTGTTTTAGGATGTTTTGCTGCCTGTCTATGAACTTGTGACTGTACCTCGACCTCCGATTATTGCCTGCCCCTCCTGTTTTGTTTGTGGAAGCCTGTCTAATCCTTGTTATGATAAATAAAGCAGTCTTACCGCAGATGATTCCGAACGTCTCTGCCCCATTCGTTAAAAGTTCATGTTAACCCTTTTTGTTTTTTTAACATGTCATGTACATAATTATTATGAAAACCTACACCAACAATAAATGGTTTTAAGTCGGTTATTTCTATCTTTTGGGGTAGCATGTCAGTTTGAAATATTTTCTGTTGGTGAAAATACTAGTGGCCTAAGACTTTTGCACAGTACTATATATATATATATATATATATATATATATATATGGCATTTTTATATATATATATTAGTGCTGTGAATCGATTAAAGAAAATAACTTATTAATCGCATATTTTTCTGAAATTAATAGCGATTAATTCTAACAGTAACATTTTTAAGTATAATTTTACATTGCAATAATTTCACGTTCAAACATAAATGTACAAACAACATAAAGACATTATTATATTAAATATTTGTTTAATTGCATCTTTTTTTGTGACTGAAGGCCAGGATTACTCTGATGTCTCTGGAATAGTTTTTCCCCCTAGTGGCTATTTAATTATTGAATAACCATTCAACATTACAAAGCTATCTCATAAAATCATTAAAACAAACCATCTTCACATAAAACCATTATAATACCAATTTCTTTATAAAATTGTCCCCCCTCCCCCAATTTTTTTTCATTCACTATAGTCTTCAGCATGCTGTAATCGAGAGCTATTTTAACAATTAACCTTCTAATTTAAGTGAACTTAAAACAATCTTCACATAACCCAGCAGAAACATACAGAAATTGAAACTGAAGTTATCAGACACATTAACAGACTTGATTAACAGACATCACAGCAGCTGGTTATTACAGGTTATTCTGTTATTTCTTTAAGAGCTGCCGCTGCTGAATGTGACACAGTTCTGACAAAAATCTTATTTAACTCTTTAGACCTTTTCTGACCCACTTCAGGTCAGGCGTCTTAGATGAGTGAGACAGCGCTGGGCTGCTCCAGAACATTTCAAAGACATGTTCTAAAATATGGCTCATTTAAAATATATTACATGCTTACACAGTTTTAATAGTCTTTTTGGAAGCTTCATGACTTAACTGACCACAACGTTGCATGCACGTAGCTTATTTCGCGCTTTGAAATGAAAGGATACGGCCCACAGCGTGCTCTGATGTCTTGCATGCATGTATTTGATGAGCGCAAGCTGCAAGCACAGTACCGTTTGCCTGGCGCTGAAGTGCGGTGGAACATGCGTCTGAAATGTCTCCCATTTGATGTGGTAGTAAAGACGTTCTCCGACTGAATAAATGCACTTCTTGTCAAGAGAAAAAGTGACAGAAGCAGCAGTTGTGAGTAGGGTGACCAATCCTAGCCACGCCCCTGCATTCATTGTGTTAAATATTAGATTAATATTAAACATAAATCAGAATTTAAGCAAACTATACTGACTAAGCATTTGTCAGTACAACATACTCCTTCTTTTTCACTTTACTTTTTTTTTTTTTAAGGCAATCAGTTTGTATGCTTTTTTTAAGTATGCCCAACTAATAAAAATTATGTCACCTTCAGATAACACGATACATGGCAATATCACATAATTGTGATATAGGGCAATATCACATCTCTTTATGGGAGTGTTAATTCAATTCAGTGATAGTCATTATCTGGCTCTTTGCTTCAAGTTTTGTGCTTATTTAATAGTGACAACTACAGTCAAATTGATAATATTACTGAAAATTAAAGCCCCTTTTTATTTAAACTGCCATTACAAGATGTCATTTTAAAACCTACCATGTCTTTTTGCATACATATGCATGATTTGATCTTAAATAGTAATAGTAAAAATGGTTGCTATTGGATAACAGGATGGACTCAGTCCATCATTTGCTTGACTTTAAAAGTGCAAGGCTCTCTGTCATCTTTTACTTTGTATTAGAATGTGTTGCTTTTCTATTGTGGAGAAAACGCTTGCAGTGTCACAGCATCACTCTGGAGTTAAGCCTGACTGCCTGAGTGTGTTTTTTTTTTTGTCTGACCCAGTTTCTGTGCTTGAGCTGCCACTGCTGCTGGGGGAGGTCCTTTCACATCCTGCTCATGCTGAACAGGCCGAGCCATCCCCAGAGCAGGCCTACCTCTCCACCATACACATATCACCCCATTAAGAGCTGTCATTTTAGAGATATAGCAGCTTAAGCAATATTCCGACAATTTGTTGCTTGAGGGAGAAGCCTACAGTATGTATTGCTAATAGAGAGATACAAATCTGCATAACAGAATTGTTTACCGCATGAAATAAGCTGTTCTTCCCACTTAAAGCAGCATAAAACTTAATCAACAGCTGCATAATATGATGAAAGCACAACATAATATATTTTTCTGTGAGTTTTCTAGTGCACAGAATGATATACTCTGTGATGCAGTCCATATCTGTGTGCTGTGTTGGGCTGCAGAGAAATGGATTGAGACCAATTCCACTGCACTGGAGAAAATCTGGCATGGAATTTCTGATATTTAGAGAGTCGGTAGACGATTGCTGATTTAATGTGGATGACTGTTTCATAAATCAGACCAATGCTGTCTTTCTGATACATCTGTATAAAGGCAGCAACGAAAGTCAAAATGCAATGTCTGTATCACGTTTCCTATTTGATGAGTTCACGTGGTTAATTTGTGAAGTGTATCCTATCTCACAGTCCTGTATCTGCAGTTTGGAGAAAGAATAGTAATTATTGTTTTTTTATTTAAAACCTATTTTTGAGTTTTATTAAACACTTTTAGCTCTGACCCTAAACAAACCTGATCAGCTCATTAAGGTAGGTTTAGGGTTAATTAATATTTAAAGGAGATCCCTGGTAGACCATAAAGCAGTCCTACATATGTGTTATAGCTCAGCATGCACTTGTAACCCCAAAGTAATAAATTCAGAATGAGCAAAATCAGTATCCTGAATTTGCTTGGGAAGAAAGCATCTATTAAATGCAAAAATGTAAGTGCATACAAACCATGCTGTTAAAACTCAGCATTAAACATCGCTAACGGCACATGTTTTAAAATTCCACAATTAAATTTAAATGCCACGCTTGCATTCATAATTACATATTAACAATATGAATTCCCTGATATTATTTCTATATTCGTTAATGCATTTGACGCCCCTCCACAAGTAAATGCACTTTTGTGGAAAACAAGTCACGTCAGATTTAGCGTCCGCGCGGCCTTTGCACGCATTGTATCATCAGCTATAGTTTAGCCCAATAAATATTTTAAATGGAATTAATTAAACTGTAAATACAGAAATTCTAAAATTCCTAATCACCCGGTCCGTGTTTTCCAGCGGACTCGGCGCAGAGCAGTGAAGAGCTGGAGGAGATGCTTGATAATGCAATGCTGGAGCAAAAGGGCTCCGGTAGGGTTCTTATGCACATTTATACACGTTCACATTTGCCTCTGTGGGAATTGGAAGTTTGGTATTGCAAATAAACTTTTGAATATGTGAAAATATATTATCGCCTCTGCTCACCCACCAAAAAGCCACCAGTTAAATGCATATTTCAGCATATGTATTTTTTTTCTCCGTTTCAACGCCTCAGTAATTGTTTTCACAGTTCTTGCCCATGCAAAACACACTGTCATCCCCTGACAGGGCAGCGCTGGCAAGGGCTCCATCCACGATCCCAAATCTAATGGTGTGAATGAGGAGGAATCGGTGTGATGTGGGGCTGTGCGCTGCCTCAATGAATAATGTAGATGGGCATCAGCATGCGTCTATAGTCTCTGCGAAAACACGGACGCTGAGAATCAACGAGCACAGCCTTTTCTGCTCATTTAACCGCGACTTCGAGTATGGAAACGGGTCTGGTCGCGAATCATCAAGTGAAAAATGGTGGAAGCGGAGATCCCCCTCCTTCGCCTCATCATCGCACACCTCCACAGCAACAGTCGCAAGCATCATTCCATCAGCAGCCACAGCAGCGAGCCGTGCACAACAACAACAACATCAACCCGACACCCGTGCGCGGAGATCGACAGCAGCATGGAGGGAAAGAAAACGCACTGGAGACGCAGGTCGATCGCCATCCGCGTTTGCTGAATACAAGCGACGAGGAGGAGCGCTCGTCCAAAACCGGGGGGGATCGGATGGGCAGCAGGTACGAGCACTCAAACTTTGGACCAACGAGCAACAATAACAACAACAACAACAGCGGCGGCGGCGGCAGCGCGTCCCAAAGCGGGAACAGCTCCGTTTCTGAGTTTAATCATTATTACGGGAATGGAAGAGGAGGGCCTTGCTTTGATCAACATGGCGGACAACAAAGCCCTAGGACGGCTTTAATGCATCAAGCACAGGGCAGCATGGATCAAGTGCAAAACTCCCACGAAGGGTACCATAATAATCCGTACAATCACTATCCCAACTACCGGCCGGGGTACGGTGGCGCTGGATACGGTATGATGAGCCCATCGCGGCAGGGGAACATGATGGGCCCAGGTACCAATTCGCCTACTGCCGCTGCTGCTAGTCATGGCAAGGCTGCTATGGCCTCTACTGTTACCCCAGCTCCCGGTGCCAACGTTGGGGGTTTTCAGAGGTTCCCCGGACAAAACCAGCAGCACCCTTCTGGAGCTACACCCACACTAAACCAGCTTCTGACATCTCCGAGTCCGATGATGCGCGGATACGGCAGCGGTTATCAAGATTACAGTAACCCGCCGCAGCAGCAGCAACAGCCCGGGATGGGTTTGGGCAAAGACTTGAGCTCCCCGTACAACCCCGCTGCCAGCCACGGCTGGGGAGCACAACAAAGAAACCACCCGGCCATGAGCCCTGGGAATAACGGGAACGGCAGAGCTCAGGTGAACGTTTTAGCTTGCGTATGTGTGTGTCAAGTTTCGCATGCAGGTCTAGCCGTGGCCTGATGCTACTCGTATTACTAGCTTACAGCGTGCTGCTTTTATATTCATAGAATGCAAATGATCGGTTTAAACGGTGGAACGGAATGCTGAGATTGTTTTCTACTGTTGTAGTTATAATTATTCCGGGGTTTCGGCTTGTGCGAAGATTGACGGGCAGGTGAACATGTCAAGTTCTGCCCAAGGTGACTGTGCTAACGGTGTTAGCATGAGAGTTAGCCTGCGCTGAGACTTTCATTTCTGCTTTAAGAGATGCCCGATACAGCGATACGATATGCTGGGCTGCTTATATTATTGTAGCCCGTATACTAATATAAGTTAGCATTATTACCAAAATGTCAGTGTCATGTTATTGAATAAATTATTGGTTTTGTTTCGATAAAAGAGCTCGTTTGTTCGGTGCCATTCAAATAATGGAACATTCTAGCATTGCGCTGCTGCTAAATAAAATGCGCTGCTTGTGCGTTTTGTTTCCGAGAACAATTGAAATGAAGCTATTCTGTGGTCTAATTCTACTTTCCAGATACATTTTCGGTTTCAACGTTGGTTCAACAGTAAGCACTGTCTGAAACGAAGGGCTAGACCGTGTTTTCCGTACACAGCGCTACTGATTAGCATTGTTAGCTGGCGTTAGCGCCATTGCGCCCTTCTGGCTTCATTATGCAGTAATTAATGTTTCACATTCTCCTCACATTCACTTGCTATTTACAATTTAAAAAATAGTATCCATACTGGTTGCCTTAAACGTGTTAAAATCTAAAATATATTATAAGGTGAGATGACTAAAGCTGTGTTCCAATACCTAGGAAGTTCATTAGATTGAGACCATAATGACCAAATGCTCGACTAGGTGGGTGACACGCTAGGTTTTGGCGCTATGATACATTAAACGCTGTCTAGGTAGGCTGTGCTTTAACCTTTGAGACCGTAATACCCAGAATTGCTTTCTAGGTAGGAAGCCCACTGGGTTTTAAGAATATAATGCTCGGAAATCCTATCTTGGTTGGCAGCTCGCTAAGTTTTGAGACTATAATGTTGAAAAATGCTGTCTAGGTAGGCAGCATGCTTGGTTTTGGGGTACAACCTTGGATTTCACAGTTCAGCTGGCATAGTTACAGTTTTTCAAGTTCGATTTTAGTGATAAATTGACTTTGCTGCTTAATATGTTTTTATGCAGGTCCAGGGGGGAAAGCTGATGTGTCTATTGGAATAGTTTAGCATAAATTAATATTCAGCCAGCTAAGTGCTGTAGGTTGTGTCTTTGTTAAAAGGTAAACACTGATAGTGTAACAATTTGGGGTAATAATGTTTTTTAGTCAGTTATTTACAACCAGTATGCACACAATTGTGTGTCTGGTGTATTTTGAATACTAAATCTGCATTTGTAGACTAAAAACAGAGGTAAAATAAACTTTTTTTCCTTTTATGGCTTATCATAAGCATGAGGCAAAAGCCTGCTTTCAGTTCTCCACTGTTGCATCTGTGCGATCAGATGCTTTTTGGCTCTGGCCCTTCTCTGAATGGATGAGCAGTCCTGACCTTCACACATGCAGATTAGCCATGCTTTCATAGTGGCACATGAAAAACATTTGTGCTGGACCGCCCCGGGAAACATGACTGGAAGACATGCCAAGACACCTAATAGCCTTCACACCTTGCATTTATCCACCTTCCATGAAAAAAAAAAAATTGTATGACGCCTTGAGAGCATTTTGAATGAACCTTAGCAGATTAATGGCTGTTAATAACATTATATATAGCAACTATATTTGCCTGTTTGTCTATAGTTTACAAACAATAAAACCTTAGTGCATCTCTCTTATCACTCTCGTGGTGTACTCATCATATAAACTGAAAAAATGCTTACCCCTGCACGCTTTAGTTTTTTTTATATATTATATATTTTTTGTTTATTTATTTTTTGCTATACTGATATTTAGAATATTTTAAATGAATCTGGATGAAATTGCCTAGTTATAATCCCCTTACATTTATGTCAAATGAATGGAGCCCCACATATAAATAAACATTTAGAGGTGCCTTTGATCAGGAACAATGATTGGAATAAAATTGCAGACTGGTTGAATTATATCAACAAGTTTGTGTTAGGATATGTGTGACAGATTTTAATTCTTTAGACATACATGAGGATCATGTTGACATTTATACTCATTTGCATTTTTAGAGAAAGGCCATTATAAGAATAACTTGAGTTGTTAATGGCTTATCTTCAGCATGAAGCCTATTTAAGCGGTGCACTTTCCCCAGGCCTCCAAGTGTGCATTGCTCTGCCTCTCTGGCTCCACGCAAAATGTAATTAGTGACAGAAATTCACCAATTTATTGTGTTGTGTATGTGAGAAGTTTCACTACCCTTCTGCCTTTGTGTTTGAGGATGGTGGGATTTTTGGATGTACAGTACCAAAATGTACAAAAATAAAGTAACAAAGGTGATACTGTGAAATACTATATATTATATGTGTGTGTGTGTGTATATATATAAATAGTATTTCACAGTATCACTTTTGTTACTTTATTTTTGTACATTTTGGTACCGTACATCCATATATAAATATATGAGGAATTTATATATATATAATTTATAATTATTTATTATAATTTTTTTTTTTGTCTACACATAAACCAGTTCTGATATGATGTAATTTGGGACTCAAGTTTTTTTTGTGCGTGTTTGTAAACCATGATACATTTTATTTCGAGATTCTTTGATGAATAGAAAGTAAAAAAAAATACTTAAAATAGGAATATTAAAATATAAATGTCTTTAATCTTGAATAGTGTCACTTTTCATCATTTCAGTGCATCCTTGCTAAATAAAAGTGCAAAAAAAAAAAAAAATTATAGACCATAAACTAACTTAAAGATCACCAACATTTGAATGGTAATGCATTTAAATTATATATACAAATATATACAGATACTATATAAAATGCTACATATTGAAAAAGTATATTTTGAGGATAAAAGGTGGAAGCAAATGTTGTGTTATTAAAAAATATGCTTATTATTACTATTTGAAAGATACTTACTATCTGTAAGCAAAATCGTCCAATTTTCAGTTTCTTTGTTGACTCGTAACTTCAACAAAGAAACTGGTTACAAACGTAGGTTGTACAGTAGTTATTAATAAAAGAATGTAAGTAAATAAAGTAAGGCATTACGAATGATGAAACCCAGCCATGTTTGCTTTGCACTAGACCTATATTATCAAAATCATGAATTATTTGTTCAATAAATTATCCTGTTGGTTATTTGTGTTTTTATTATTTTTTGTTATGTATCTAGTGACCATTTTATAAAGTAAGAAAACACTTCGGGCTGTACTATTTTGTGAATATAGTCACTCTGCTGCACACAATGCCAACATAGTCATTTAGCTGATACTATTTTCATAGCATGACCTCGCGTACCTAATTGGTGATTTAATGATGGACTTGACAGCAGTGCATCAATGAGGAGTGTTAGGAATAAATTAGAGGTGAAAATGGCTTATGCTTATAAAACAGTAGACTCGTCATTGATGACTTCAGTTGTTCCTTAAGTAAAAATGACCTGGAAACTTGCAGCAATGTTCCACTACAAATTCTTCAGGCATGGCCTAATGGTACACAAACTCTTTGCTCTAAACCCTAATTTGACAATATAGTTGTCTAGTCAGAGAAAATACGTGTGTGTGTGTGTGTGTGTGACAGCAGAGCACTCTGGAATGACTGCTGACGCTTAAAATGTTCATTTATAGTGGCCTCTCAGGCTTTCTCAAATTGGTCACATTTTCTGTAAGTGCTGCTTCAATTGGCCTGAATTTGGCAGTGACATGAGAAGATTAGCTTGGATGGCTCTCAGTCTTTCTGGCAAAGATGAGACACTTGAGAGAAAACCTGACCCCCCCACCACCACCCCCATATCATTCAATGGCACGTTGCCCTGAATCTCTCCATTTACTGAACCGCTCAACCTTATGATTGCTATTTGTATTCTAGTCTGCTCAGGAATAATAGTTGTATAACTATGCCATACATTGGAAATCACTGCTGTTGCTGTTCTTCATGCTAACATGTTTATACTCCTCTCAGCAGGTGGCACCCATGGACCCAATGGCCATGAAGCGTTCTCAGATGTATGGGATGGGCAACAGTCCCTACTCTCAGCCAGGCGGAACATATCCAGGGCAGCCATACGGATCACCCACTTCTCACCGATACCCAATGGGAATGCAGGGGCGTGGCCAAGTGGGCATGGGAGGAATGCAGTACCCACAGCAACAGGTAGAGCTAATGATTTTCAGCGTAAAAAGTCCCCTTCAAACAGAAGCGTCACATGATTTCCATTTGAAAAGATACTATTTGGAGATACCATAATGGAAAGGCAAATTCACATGGTTGATAACAAGCAAAGCATATTTTTGGTTTTAGCCAGGCACCACCCCCGTAATGTCATGTGCTTGATGCTTCAGTCTGAAGAGCTCAGATACATTTGGGAAATGTTACAACGAATCATATGAAGGAGTCTTTGTTAAAAGTTTTTAATTGCACAATAAATCACTTATAACTAGGTTTGCGCTACATTCCACTGAATATGCCACAGATTTCACACAATTTCTACATTGCTAATGTGCCCCTTGAATGTTCGTTTATTAAAGACCCCATACAATTTTTTGATGGTTGCAGTTTTCAGGCCTTTGCTGCCAGATTTTCTATTTAAACAGGAAGTTTGGGGTGACATTAGTTTACATCAAGTGATTCGCTTTTTCTAGGAGGCATTTAGTATTACGGGAGGCGTATTCTTATAGATAAAACAGCCAGGTTCCGGAAGTAGAAGTTTGATTAATTTTATTATCTCTGTAGGGGAATAGATTTTAAACTCCACCAAACCCATCATTTTCTAAGAAATTTCCAACAATCAGAGAATCAAAACAAGCAGTGCCTACCTACTCCCATGTAGAACTGTTACTTCATAGTCATTTTCTCTTAAATGCTTAAATATTTGTCATGCTTATATATGCATATTTTGCAAAAAACTTTTTGTGTATATATAAAATACGCATGCTTTGAGCAGTTTATATTTATTTGTCCTTTTTGTATTTATTTGCAGTGCTTCATGGTATTGTTTTTTTTTTCTGTATTAAAGCAGTTAGGTACACAACCTTGTACCTTATACTAGTGTTTTTGCTTCAAATCAAAGTTGGTGATGTTGTGATTCACCATGTGGTTGGTGGGTTGGCTTATAACAGATTTTCCCAAAAAAATTCCCTATGGGAAAATGAATTTTTTTTAAAGTGGACTGGTTTCTAGACAGCGTTTAATTGGAGAAAAAAATTATATAGTCCTATTCATGAGTACAAGATGAATCATCAGTATTTCATTTTTTGATATCATGGGGGCTTTGAAAAAAATCTGACTTTGCTTTCAGATACCAAAAAGTGTTACACTCCCAGCTCCATTTAATACATCTCAACACTTAAATCTTTTTTCCAGAATTCCTCACATTTTCCTCACATTTGGCACCAAAAAAATCTGCGTGGGCTTAGTTATTTTACTTGTCTGATGGAAGTGCTCACTTTTTGCCATGCCAGAATGTTTTTACCCACCCCAGCTGGCTGCCACACGTGGGACTATCCTGCTACGATATCTTCTTTCTAAGCACATCTACCTTAGACTATCAGAATTAGCAACACTGACTCATAGCTCTCAAACAGAGATAGCAGTGCTGCTCTTCATGCTGTTGAGTCCACAGGAAACTGAAATGTCCCACAGGCCGGCGGTCTGAACAGTGACAGCCCGAGGGGAAACTCAGAGTGTGGTGCAGAAGGAACGACTCTGTTGTGCCTGTCAGCGTGGAGCGACAGTACTCCCAGTGTACCAGAGATGTTGACAGTCTAATGCACCACATGTCTGTCAGAAGAGCTTGGCAGGCAGTCTGGTTGGGCTGGGCTGTCCTATTCTGGGTACAGACTGCCCTACTAAATTTAGACTCGAAAGCTGGACTGTGTTAAGTTCAGTGCTACTGACTCTGAAATAACTGTTCTGCTGATGTAACCACCTGGGGCCACATGGGTGGGACAAAAGAAAATTAAGCTGGTAGTACTATAACTAAGCATGTTTCAATTTCTAGCACATCATATAAGTTCAATTCAATGTAAGTGCAGTTTCAATATTGTCTTTAATCTAACCTATACTGTTAGATTCTAGCAAAATGTTACCAGTACATTTTCCTTCAAAGCCATACGTTGATTCATATATAGTGAAAAAACCCATATGGAAAATTCCTTCATATTAACATAGTGTATTGGGGCAGATTGAAGCTTCTGTGTATCTTCGACATAATATGAATGCTTAGGCTTGAAACATACTTTATTTAAACACAGATGTAAATGTTCGGCCAGCATAATGAATATGCCAAAATAATTCATTTTTTAGATTGCAGTCACATACAAATGTACTGAAATAAAATGCTGGAAACCTTAAAGATAATCACAGTCTACACAGGATGCATTCATAAATTTATAGCACAATCAGGGTAGTCCGTCTTACGTTTATTTAAAAATTTAAATTATGTCATTACTTACTTACCGACCTTTGTCCTTTGCAACACAAATGAAGATATTTTCATCCATAGAGAGCAAGGACATTACCACAACCAACGCACAGAAACGTAGCAAGGATGTGATATCAGTGGTTCAACCATAATTTTATGAAGCTAAGGGAATACATTTTGTGCATAAAGAAAAACATATTGACATAATTAATAACATAATATTTAACAGAAATAGCATTGATTGTGTTCTGGGGTACGCTCTAAAATGGCGAATGAGGTTATGGTTGAACCACTGAGGCCACATGGACTATTTTACACATGTCTTTGCTGTTTCTGTGCATTGATCACTAAAATATCTTTGCTGTCTATGGAGCTCTCGGGTTTCATCAAAAATATCTTCATTTGTGTTACGCAGATGAACGAAGGACCTTGTGAAACCTTGTGATTTCAGTAGAATCCACGCAATCTAAATTACCTTTTTTTGAGGTCAGCTGTATTTTAAACGCAGATTTCACAAAACGTGGGTCACAGATTTTTGCTAATCAGTATTATTTAAATCCAAAAATTGTACAATGATTTAAGTAGCTAGTTGTAAAAATGTTGGCAGTTTAACTGCTGTGCTAGCTGAACACCTACCAAAGAGATAAATGGGAGTGCTAAGGGATAGACTTCTCCAGCTATTGTAGACCTTGTTCTGACACATTTTGGGAAACAGCGACGCGTGAAATCGAGTCTGCGTGGCTGGAAGTGTTTGGGTTCACACACTCAAGTGTGTTTTGGACCTTAGAAACACAAACTGCTATTTCAGCTATCAGCCACTTTCTTTTCATTACCTCCAGATCCATTACACTGATCTTTGGTCAGCTATACTGACACAAGATCAGCAGGACAGCAGTCGTGTGCAGTTTCCTCCTGTGATTGCCCCTGGGTACGGACGTGACCTTTTTAGAACGAAAGATCAGAATCAGCAATCTCCTCCTGGCACGGTGGAATGTTGGAGAGGCACTAATCAAGAAAGACATCACCGAATGCAGCCAACACATAATGAGATCATTACAGGAGAGAGTTTTGGGGTAATCTCTAACCCGAAGGGGTGTGCGGTGCATTTGTGCAGCTGTTAGTTGTCGACCAATCTCAATTGAGAGGGACCTTATAATGACTTTTATCTACCAGGGGACCTTGAATGACCAGAGGATTTTTTTGTTTTTTACAACCCTACCTGAAATTGGATGTTTCATCTGGTCTGATACCAAGGGAATCCTGCTGTGTTATTTCTATTGATCTTCTGGCTAGTTCTGTTTTGGTCACATAACATTTTTAACAATAAAAATAGAAGAAGACAAAGCTTAAAACCCAGGGAAAATTTTTAGACAGAGGAAAAAGACAATGTTAAATAAAATTATCAAGAATTATTTTATCGACTTCTTCATTCTGGCAAATTCCAGACGAATTTGAAGAATTTCATTTTGTTTTCCGCTTGCTGTCAGAAAGTGAATTAGCATTTTTGCTAATTCCGCCATCTGCCGTTTTTGTTCAGACCAGTTATAGCCTATATGTAACAGATTATTTGGTAGGCTGAAAGTTTTAGAATTTTATACAACTTTTTTTTACCTTTTCAGACTGTATTATTTAAACTATAATGTTGTTTTAATGGTAGTTTTATCAACAGTTTTAGTGTGTTACTATGGACAGTAGAATGTTGCTTCATAAACCACATTACCATGTTAATGACTTCCATTCTCTCTTAGTCTGAACAAGAAACATGTCAGACTATACAATGCTGCCTAAGCATTCATCGCAAGCCGCCGTGCATGATGTCATCAGAAAATATGAGGGCAAACAAACAATGACTGGTAAACAGCATGTTTTGCCCTGATTTGTCATTAGGAAACCTAAAAAAAGAATAAAATCTTGATGGACACAAATCTGGATGGCATTAAGAGGTAGAGATCTGCATTCACGTGAAATCGTGGGACATGACTTACAATGTCATGTCGTAGTGGGATAAAGTTCCCAAATAAACTGCGGTGGAGTTTGGTAACTCTGCATATCAAACAGCATATCTGCGCTTTATTCTTTTAATTGACCCACCAGTACAGCCTTTACTCTATGCACACACTGTACTTATTTGCGTGGTCTATGCATGCAAACTCAATCAATTTAGGACAATTTTGACAAGACAAATTTTGTTTAGACTACACTTATTTGTTAGCCCATATTTTTTTCTTTAAGTAGCTAGCTTAAGTAGTTTAAATGTGAGATTACAATTAGAATTAGATTGTCTTTATTGTCACTGTACACCTACATAATGTACATTATATACATGTACGATGAGATTAAGGGCATCTTCCTATTTAGTGCAGACATGTAAGAAGTATATTTACAGTACAATAACAATAAATAGGTTAAGGTAAGTTAGGTGATCTGAGGATGTTATGGACTATAAAAGAGAACTGAAGTAAAATAAAAAATTTATGTAACCTTTTTTACTGTGTCGTGGTAGTCTCTTATCATAATCATACTTCCGTTGCCTCCTACATTGTATTCAGTCTTTTATACTACTTCATATTTGCACTAGTTGCCATATGGTGTGATTATATATACACATATTTATAACTAATAGATAAATGTATTTATTTATATATTCTGTATTTGCACTTTCTGGTTAGATGCTAACTGCATTTCATTGGCTATGTACTTGTACTCTGCACAATGGCAATAAAGTTGAATCTAATCTAATCTAATTTATATGCAGGAGTATTGTTTGTTGTCTTAACTCCAAACATTTCCTCCATTGTAAAATTTCACCTAGCTTGACCGATACCGTTGTCTCCCTTTTGTCTCCGGCTCGTTTGAAAGCTTGTTCAAAGACGCGTCTGTGCTCCTACTGGCTCGGGTCACAGATATGATGGAACTCGTCGTGTACGGTGGGGAAAAAAATTAAACGTGCTAGTCTTTCTGTCTTGAGGTCGCAGAGGTGTCGTAGACTACACGAGATTAAACGTTCAAATTGTGCATCCCAACACCCATCGTCGTTTACGAATCCCCACGACATCCTACGACAAGCAGATTGTGCCAAAATCCACTGAATAATTAATTCCCTTACCTATCTCTCAAAACAGTAGCCACTTGGGTATCACTCGTCAGCGTTTTCTTCATTATATCTACCTTGCCGTACCAAGCTTGTTTTTTGTCTTGTTTGTCTTCTTTAGCCATACAGCTACTGATTCTCCTGTTGTTTTTGCTGATGAGGAACAATAAAAAGTATATTTTATCCAGTGTCTAATTTTTGTTCTTCGTATTTGTTTTTGTATTTGTTAAAATACTTTATATCCATTGTTGTAATACTGTATCAATCTCATACAAGTGTGCACCAAAAACACTATTTTTAAAGAATAAAACCTTTTAAATTGGCACCAAACTCTTTAATGCACCTTTAAATATGACTTCCTTCACCACTTGTGGCTTCAAACTAATTTGCCCCTCTTTTACCTCTGTGTTTGCCCTTTGATGGCATTAGGTGTGTTTAATGAGCTCAGGTGGATGTGAATCAGGTGTGTGGCAGGGGGCCGCAGGTCCTGACAGGTGTTTGAAGGCTCTGTAAGAGGACAGGTCCGATCACAACACAATCAGCAGAAGCCATCAACCCTTCCGAGAGACTGCCGCTGACCATCTGACCGCCTCTCACCTGCCCTGCTGTCCACACTGCTGACAAGCACAATACATGGCAGAGAAATGGATTAAATGTGCCGTTTGTGATTGGACACAATCTCTTTGTGGGATTTTGAAGCAATCGCGTGCTGTCCTCTTAAATCCCTTTTTGATATTTCAGCGACGGAAAGACTGGAAATGCACGGCAGTTATCCTTTTACATTTCCCTCAAATGCTGTACAGACGGTTATAAATACGGAAGAAAGGGGTCAGAGTATTTATTCGTATTTGTCAGTATCTTATCTATCGTATGTATGTATATACAAAGCTAAGTTTTAGACACTCGTGTTAAGATGCTGTAAAATGAGAATGCTTTCAAAAATAATGCCATCAATAGTAAAACAGCTTCTGTTCCGAGGTACACTTGCCCACTTTTTTTGAAAAACCAAAACAAATGAATTAAATTTTATTAAATTAAACTTAAATTAAATAAAGTAAAGAAAGATGAAGGAGATAAAGGACCTCAAGTCAGGACTCAAACTAGGGTCACCCAAGGCATTGCTGCTATGGTTTCGACGTACTTTCTAATGGAAAACTGATTGAGGAAATGATTTTTGCAGTGTAGATTAGGGTTTGTCCTTGCTTGACTTACGTTTCCTCATTAAAGAAGCTCAGAGAACACAGCTCTCAATACAATTCCCATCTGAACCTCGTGAGTGTATGTGCACGCACCGTCGCTGACATACTTCTGCATGTATTAGAGAGATGAGCGGGAAAAACACATCATCATGGTTCGTGGATTTGTTTTCTGTTTGGTATGAATGACAAATGAGAATTACAGCGGATAAAGGGAGCGGGTAACGGGGGGCTCAGATGGGAGGACAGCGTGCCAATGGCAGCTGTTGCCTTGAAAAGCTCTTACATAAGAGCGTCACAATAACAGCTTGTCGTGAATCAGAGGAGGGGGAACAGTTGTGGATTACTAAAGCACTAACACACCCACGGGGACCCTCGGTGATCAGATGTCTCCCATCATCCCTCACTGGCTATGTTCACACAGCAGCACAATACAGTTGTCAGTCCTGTTTGCTGTGCTAAATATGAATGTGTTCTGTAGCAGTGTCATTTTAAAACAAGGGACTCTCAACTAGGGCTGCTGATTCATTTGATGAAAAATCACAAAACCTGCTAGTTAAAAATGAAATGATTAAGTAAATGTTATTTTTTATGAAAAAAATGCTTTGCAAATAATGTTAATGTATGTAGGGGGAAAAAGGGTTTTAATTAAATTGCCAAACAAACATTTAAAGCAGATAATATATCCATTACAAATTATAATAAACAAAAACATACTAAATGTTAACTGTTAAAAGATCAAACTCGTTCCCGTAATCCATTACAGTGACTGCTCTCTTAAAAGCACAGTTTCTTGTGTCACATGTTGAATTTTAAACCTGCATGCAACTTATTTGAACAAAATGCACATTATAGTCAAAGTGCTTGACTGGGAAAGTAAACTACTTTTGCTTAATTGAAAACACTGTCCATTCTGAAATGACATGACATGATTTTATTTTATTTTTTTCACAGATTTGTTGTAAACTATTTTAATCGTCATTTATTATCAATTAGTAGTTGTAGACCTAATAGCAACTCACATGGGCTGTATCAACAGCAGTTCTGTGGACAAATAGATGTCTGTTTTCTGATGCAAGCACTTAGCGGGATATTTTTTTGCTGTCAATCACTAATGCTAGGGCTGTCAACCTCTCTCAAGCTGAAAAATGACAGAAAATAGCAGTATATTGTGGTTGGAAAGCAAGACTAAACACCTGTTAGGAGTTTGGTTGGAAAAATCCAAATAGATATATTTGACCAAATATCTGTGAGAATAAAAGCCGGAGTTACTTAAAACATCTGGATGAAATTTAAAGACACAACGCAAGGTGCTGCAAAGTACAGCATATACATACATTTTCATATTAAAATATCTTAATAATATTGACACTTGCAATGTATTTTTGGCTATTGGTATAAATATACCCCAGCGACTGGTTTTATGGTCCAGGGTCACATTTTGGAAATCTAATCTAAAGAACGTTTTTTGGCTATAAACAAACTGCATTTATAGGACTATTGCCAATATAGAGCCTTTCTTTTTAAGAGTGGACTGTCTGTTCAGGTGTAATGCGATCCACTCTTGTCCTGTATGTAGTGCAGGGTAATTTGGGAGTCACACCTGTGGATAAATATGGTTGTCAGTCCCAAACACCGCCTGTTCCAGCACTGTGAGAATCTTTTATTCCTGACTTGAGACGTCACGCCCCAGACAGAGAAGTTTCAGATCGGATTAGCATTGTAAAGTAGTCAGTTAATGTTCCGGGGCGGATCACCATTTAAAATACTTCACAGATTAATAATAATCGTTCTCCCTGCCGTGACATGCCATGTGAAGCATTTGAGAATGTTTTTCTGTAAGTGTGTGTGAGTCTCATGTTTTTGTTCTTGTCTTGCTCAGCAGATGCCGGCTCAGTACGGGCCACAGGGAATGGGCGGCTACTGTCAACAGGGTCAGCCCCCATACTTCAGTCCTCCACAGCAGCAGTCTGCGGCCCCCTCCCAACCCCCCTACATGCAGCAGCGCGCTCCAACACAACAGGTAAAAGTTAAGGTTGCTAAATGGGTAACAAAGAAGGACTTCTTTGACCTCATCTGAAGATCCTCAAAAGGATTTTCACTTGATATTTTTTAAAAGAAGTTCAGATTGTTGGGAAAAAACTTGCAAAATGATGACTATCTTTTAGGACCATTAAATTTGTTAATTCCAATTCATGTCAGCCCCAAATTTTCATTAATGTAATGTGAAAAAAGTACCCTCCACTAATATTGACACCCTTGTTAATCTGAGCAAAGGTGGCTGTGAAAATAAATCTTCATTATTTATCTTTTGATCTTTCATTCAAATAATTCACACAATTCTAAAAGTAAAACAATTGAAATGAGGAGAAAAACTCATGATGAAATAAATGTTTTTCTCCGATACATGTTGGCCACCATTATTGGCACTTAATTATTGCCATGTCCTTTTCCTAAGATAACAGCTCTGAGTTTTCTCCTGTAATGCCTGAAGTGTATGGGGAACACCTGATAAGAGAAAAGAGACCATTCACAATCGCTCCAAACCATTTAGATTACCAGCTTCATGTTGGTTCTCCTCTTTTGTTCACCTCACTCAGGGTTCAGCCATGGCAAAAGCTTATTTTTTTTCTTCTAATTCTTGTGTTTATTTTGATGTTTGTTTTGGATTATTGTCCTAATGGAAGACCTAACCATGGCCCATTATAAGATTTCTAACAGAGTCAGTGAATTATTGATTTTTATCTGCTGGTTTTTGATAGAATCCATGATCACATGTGTCTAAACAAGATGTCCAGGACCTCCAGCTGAAATATAGACCCACAAAATCAAAAATGTCATTGTAAACATGGAGTACTTTCTATCACTGTGTTCACCAAATCCATCTTGAGTGATTGCTGCTAAAAAACTTTTTTTTTTTAATTTTCATCTGATCATAGAAGCCAGTCCCATTTGTTGTTCCAGTCCTGTCTGACAACAAAACATGATGGATGTTGTTTTTGGATGAGCGAGGAAAATGTTCTTAAATCCTCCCAATTGTCTTAAATCCTCCCTTTTTTTAAAGGTTTCCTCTTCCAGGCAGTTTCTTAACATTGTGTGTCGATTGGAAATTCTTAATTATTTCCTTGTTCGTGGAAATGGACATTTTCACTGCTCTCGCTCTTTTCTAAAAGCCACTTCACTGATTTATGAAGCTCAATTATCTTTTGCAGCATATAGAAAATATATTCTTTGTTTTTTTTCTCATTGTGTCGGTGTTGTTGATTTTGGCATTGTTTTCCCTCTTGTATATATTTCTGTGAAACAGGAAGCCAGAGCTGCATATTTTCATGTTCATAATCACCCTGGAGTGCTCAAAATTGTGCATATGAATGGTAATATACTTTAGAGATATTTTACAAAAAAAAATAGGTGTGCCAATAATTGTGGCCTATTGGAGTATTGGAGAATTTTTTTTAATTTTCTCCCCATTTCCAAAGTTTTAATTGAATGAAAATTTGAATTTTGTAAAATATTTGCACGAAAGATCAACAGGATAAACAATGGTAATTTTTATTTTGCTCAGATTTTGCACCTTTGCTCAGATTTACCAAGGGTGCCAATTTTAGTGTAGGACTCGCATAAATTAATCACATATATACATACATAAATATGTAAATGTTATATTACAAATTGCATGTGAGTTTGAACTACATGCCATCTCTAGGCCGCAACTTCTCACAGCCGTAACCAATCAAATATCAGACTACCACCCAAATACCAGCATAACCGAAAGAATCAAAGTCGTTTATTAAAAAAGCCAATCGATCATAATTTTCATGCTCGATCGTCGCTGATGGGTTCGACTAATCCATTGCACATGCCTAAATTAGAGTATTACTAGACTGTCTGCTTAATATCTTCTAACAAATTGTGCAAGTATAAGTCAGCTTTAACCTCTACCACCATACAAGTACCCTAACAGTCTACTCTGAGAGGTAGCAGACATGTAGTTGCAAATTAATGAGATTTAGGTGACTTGTAGTTAGAGGAAGGTCGAAACTGGACTCGAAATAAATCAAAATAAAAATTTCCTCAAGTCTGCACAATATAAAAATTAACTCCACCTTTTTACTCTCTCCTACTCACATGGTTGAGTATCTAGAGAAACAGCTTTTCTCTTGTCTTTTTTCTATTACACACAGCTTGTTCTTAACAAGCGGCAGCACACGCACTCCAATAGTTTGGAGAAAGCAGTAATAAGAAACCGGCCTTGAGTGGATGTCTCTGGGGTGTGTGTGTAATATCAGTGAGGACAGCACTACCATGTGCCTCATATTGCTATCACACTCTCTGTTTATTCCCTGGACCTTAAAGGCATTATTTTCATTTTCTCTTATATGACACTGAAGCTGATTGAGAAAAACGGTTTCATTTTCTTCCTCTGTGCCGTTGCTTCCAGTGTCTCTGACAGGAGAGATTGTGGGGAGGAGAAACACTGCAGCAAGTGGGAGATACAGTGGGCTCTAAATGTCTGATAGAACACTGAGAACGTTTTGGAATTTTCAATTTAAACCGAAAAAAGTTACTTAACTTGAAGACAAAATAAATGGTATTCAGTGCTAATCAAATAAAAAATTGTGACACTGATCATGTGAACTGCTTTGGAAAAAAAAAATGAAGCTTGAATGCTGCAGTTATTGAAGCAAGCGGGAAAAACCCAAGTACTACAGTTTAACTGCAGTTTAACTTGTTATTTAAAATGTTTCACAGAAAACGATTTGTAACAGAAAATAATTGTACTCAGAATAGACCGAAGCCTTTTTACTAGTGGTGTCAGACTTTTGGAGTTGCCGTATTTTCCGGTCTTTTTCTTCAGGCAGAACTTTGAACTCCAAAGTATTAAGAACTTAGCTGTGTACCAATTTGCATACTAATACTACAAGCCGTTATCCACTGATGAAGGGAAAGTACATTCTTTTAAGCTATGGTTACATTCACCATTGCTCATCAAATTTTCACAGGCAAAAGAAAGCCGGAATCGTCTTGACAAAATATGATGAATGGAATATGAGAGTGTAGAGGATATAATAAGTAATAAACATCCTACAACATAATA
Organism: Enteromius afrohamiltoni; assembly: GCA_034779775.1. Taxonomy (NCBI): domain Eukaryota; kingdom Metazoa; phylum Chordata; class Actinopteri; order Cypriniformes; family Cyprinidae; genus Enteromius; species Enteromius afrohamiltoni. The sequence goes on along the minus strand of JAUYWG010000057.1, from coordinate 3,155,845 downwards.
AAGCTTTTCTGACAGCTAGCAAATGACCCAAACCTATAATAACCGTTTTCCAAACATATTTTATTGATAATTTTATAGTATCAAAGTGTAATGTTAAACAATTTGAAACCAGAATATAAAAATTCAGTTTTCCATCACAAAATTCTGTTTACATTTCACTCATCAAGCCACATTAAAATTCATTCAAATTCTAAATTCATCTAAATGTATTTTATTTATATGTATTAGTTTTTGACTTATTGCGAAAGAACTGTCACAGTCTTAGGGGTATTAAGGGGCAGTATTAGGATGTTTCCATCCTGTAGTTTATGCCAGGGAAGGGTGCCAGTCCATTGATTTTATTGGGGGTAGAGAAAAATGCAACGGTTTGCAAAAGTAATGCTCCAACCTGCAGCCAGTACATGAGGAAACTTTTGCTGCATTGCACTTGTAGACATCCAGACTTGGATGCACCAGCTGTGCATAGGTTACAACTTAGACTATAGTTTTGATATAAACGGGCACTTAGTTACAACTTATACAAACTTACTAATTATTTGTGTGTCATACCATTAAACATAAATGTAAAACTGTAAAAGTATGCTTAAACTAAATATTCACAAAATCATCTGACCAGGAGTAATGTTCCAAGAGTTTATTTTAAAGGTATAGTTCATTCAAAAATTAACATTCTGTTATTAATTACTTACCCTCAAGCCTGTAGAAGATTCTGTCAACTTTGGAACACAAATTGAGACATCTTTGATTAAAACCTGAGAACTATCTTACCTGTCTTATAGACAGCAATGTAACTGAAATGTTCCCAAACCCCGAAAGGTATCAAAGACATCAGTAAAATAGTTTTTATTTTTATTTTTTTAAATAATTTGACAAAAAATATTTTTGTGTGCAAAGAAAATGAAGAGCATGGTATGAACTGTCAAATAGAACTATGGTAAAATAGTAACTTTTTTCACTGTGTCGCTCATCATAAATGCAGGAGTATTGGTGCCGTAGCTCCACAAACATTTCCTCCATTGTAAAATTCACTTTGTATGTATGTAAACCTATTGTAGGAGGCTCCCAAAAGGGGAGGGACAAACCCTACCTAAAAAAACAGAGGATTTCCAAGAAATCAAATAATTTTTTTAACTATTATAAATAGCATATTTTATCTAAAACTAACAAAAGATAAAAAATGGTTGTTAATACATTTAAAAAACAAACAAACATGCAAATTCAAAAGCCATCAGCCTTTCAAATTTCTATCCGTTTGATCGCGACCC
>JAUYWG010000057.1:3137644-3154044 GCA_034779775.1 Enteromius afrohamiltoni | reverse complement strand
TGTATATTTTAACCACTTCTGAGGATAGTGGGGGTCACGAGTCACTGGCATGGTTATTTTGGGGGTCGCGAGCTGAACAGTTTGGGAACCCCTACTCTAGAGTTGAGTGGACTTTGTATTCCAACTTTAGCAGTAACTTAAGAATGGCTGATGCAACCAAACCCTGTTGACCAATGAAAATTTAATACAGACGAGTCCAGTCATGGTTTCAGAAATCACTGTATTTCCACTTGATTTTAAACTGACCCTGACTTTTCTATTAGTTAAATACTCAGTTAGTCATTCCTCTAGTGTGTAAATGCCCAAATGTCGTAAAAGCGACTGCAAATGATGGTTCGTCGTCAAATCGTCTGAAGGCCGTTTAATGTTAGCTGCGAAACAAGCTCACCTCATCATCCTCCGAGTCACCGTCCTTAGTCTGGTTAAAATCGTCCATTAAAACAAAGCGCTGGCTTTCATTAGAGTTTCAGTGGTCTCATAGTGACCTCCAGCCTGACGTTCTCCTCCACTTGGCTAATATCGTCATATAGCACCATGTGCTGGCCATGGTACATATAGCTGACCCAGTCTCAGAGCATCTGCTGACCATATAAAAGTCTGGCTGGTTTCAAGGTTTTTTGTGTCTGTGATTTAAAGGCAAGACAACATGAAAACAGCATTCACAATACAGATAGACCAATTTGGGATTTGAAAAGATCACTGTTACCTGACTAGATATTATTGGGTAATTTTATTGTTCTCTTCCCTCATGGTCTTGGTGAAAATCGGCAGGGAAAAAAAAAGTAATTTCTGAGAGCGAAAAAGGCATTACGTTTTAATGAAAGATTATGAAAATTAACTTTTTTTTTCTTTACAATTACATGCACTGATAAATCAGGCCCAGTAAGACCAGGCATGTTTATTAAGAAAGTAAATACTGTCAATTTTTGTTTCATGTTGTCTTTAAAGAGACAATATGTCCCTCACGCTCTGACTACACATCAAACTGCTCAAGGATGATGCAATTTCAGACAAGCCATTACAATAGGGCATTAATCACACTGAAGGGATGTTTTCCGTTTTATCTGTAGCTCAAAGAACGATCCGTTAATCATTGTGCTGAAACCGTGGAGCCACAAGAGACTCGAAAACCATAAAAAGATGGATTTGATGTTTTCATGGACATGTTGAGTTTTACGAGTCTCAGATGCGTTTGTCCTCTTACAGCAACGTTTTCATCTAGACACACCCTGTGTAAACACGTCTCGTTCAACACAGACCCTTGGTTTAAAGAAAACATGAATTATATGAAGAAATGAAGCTGAAAGCTCTGACTCAAATCAGAACATATTGACCTCCAAACTCCTTCCTGAAGCAATCGGAGCTACTCCATTGATGTTTTTTCATGTTTTTGTTGTGTAAGCCTATCAAACATCCAGAGATGGGAAAAATCCACCACCCCCTAAAACATATAGATGAAGCACCAATAAAGAATTTTTTCATTGGTTGTGAGTATTGTCATAACTGAAAGTATTTTATAGGTGATCATAAATGCAAACTGCGTCCTTTTACTAAATATGCAGTCCCTAATACATTAACTGTCTATTTTGTAAAATCGTATTACAAGTCTTATTGTGAACAATTCATCCATGTCTATGTATTCTTTATTTTTTGTATTTATACATACATTCTGATAAAACACAAGTAAATTACAAATATTAAAGTAATAACTCGATCATAAGATTTCTCTTCAGTTAATTTTATTTGCTTAAATCCTACCTCTCCGCAATTGAAAGCTTGTATTCATTTTTAATTACACATCTCAAAATCAAATCAACAACTGATGTATAGGAGCAAGTCCCTTCTCTGCCTTTGTTTCTTTTTTCAATAATCCATTACACTCAGATGCCACAATACAAAAGAAAATATGTGATTCTGCTATAAGGAGATAGTTGGACACTATATGAATAATGCGCAGTGAAGTGCTGTAAATATTATATTTTATACATTGCTCTTTACACCTGTATTTATCATTCAATCAGATGAAGGTTTCATGTAATGCTTTAATTTAATACACCGTGATAATTTAACTAGGTGTATGTTTAATTGGCATTTTGTTGAGATATTGAAATATGTACATCAAGTGTACTAACATTTATATGGACTAGTGAAATTTTGTTACTATGACAGTGCTAAACGGCATAGTGAAAGTGAATTTTGTGAATCTGAGAGGAAAAGCATGTGTCACACGGGAGGTATCACATAGTTTTGGTGTGACGCTATGAATCTCGGAGGTCTCGCTGTCCGTTATCGCAGCGGAGCAGCTGTTACGGTTCTGAATCAGCACATGCCTGAGCGGTGATGTAATGGCCCAACTGTAAACAGCCGCCTGTGTGTGTGGCCTGGCCATGACCCAGAGTCAATACACATACACAACACACACACACACACACACATGGCTCCGTCTGGCTCGGGAATGCCCCCTTTCTTTCTTTTTTTTTTTTTCTTTTTTTTTTGCCCAGTGTTTTTTCCCGCTGTTGAATGAATTGAGCGGGGAGGGTGTTCTGGTGATGTTTGTATACATGAGTGAATTGCGGGCAGGACGACCTTAGTTGGCACACTTTCAACCCCCTTTGTTTTCTTTTCTGAAGTGTATTTGCTGAGGGAAGTCAAGTATCCACTTTTCCTCAAAAGATGCTGTAATTAATTTAATTTTGGCTTGATACCCATAGTGTTATTGGGCCCAGAAATCTGTAGACTTTAAAGAGATCCTTCTGTAAAACACAGATTTGTATTTTCTTTCTTGTTTTTTAGTTATCAATTCGGCTTGTCAACTTCAAGTTGTCAGAGGTTTTGTCAGTAAACAAAACCATTATATTACAGCAATTTACTGTTATGGTTTTAATACGAAAGGTTTGGAATAATTGTGATGTTTTATAATCACAAATGCAGTAAAAGTGTTATTTTAAATTACAATTTAAAATAACTGTTTTACATGTTAATATATGTTAAAGTATAATTTAAATGCAGATTTTTCATTCTTTACTCATTACTTCAGTTGCACATGATCCTTCAGAAATCATTGTAATGTGCTGATTTGCTGATCAAGACATATTTCTACTTATAAATGAATGTTGACAACAGATTTTGCTTCTTAGTATTTTTGTAGAACCATGATATACCATTTAAACATACTACGTACAAGCTGTAGACAGTAAAGATCTGCTCCAGATCTGTGGAAGAAAGTACAAAGGACCACAGATGTTCATGTAGCTTGAGCCAAACAAATGAAATGCAAACAATCTAGTGGACAAACCCTCAGAAAGACATTTATAATATAAAAAATATTTCTGCGCAGTAATTACATTACGCAGTACATTGTTTTCAACATTTGATAATGCTTTAGCACCAAATCAGTTTAATAGAAGGATTTCTGAAGGATCATGTAAAACTAAAGACTGAAATAAATTTAGAAAATGTATTAAAATTGAAACGTTGTTTTAGATTGTAATAACATTTCACAAATTGCAGTTTTTGCAATATTTTTCTAATATCTTTTTTTGCCAGTCTCATAGAACTGTTATGCACTTATTTGGACTCTCAGCCTTCAGAATTGGCATGAGGGCCAATAAATTATTTTTGTATAAACTTTTGCTTTACTGCATTTTTGATCCCCCTGTGCGGATTGTGTATTTTTATGGTTGATATCAGTGCACAGTCTGCGTTTTAGACATGCCTCAGCATTTCTGCGTGAATAGCCATTCTGCTTGTGTGAATCACAAGTCTGTGGATGAAGCTAAATTATGGGCTGCTGTCATCATGCTGTCTGCAACTGTCTAGTTACGTTGTTCTGTGTGAATCAAGGCCTGCTAATGTACAGTACCATGACACAACTATCTGGGCTGTTACTTTTTTTTTGCTTAATTTAGTTTAGTTTTTTTTTTCATGAGTCTTTCTTTGTTTTCTCCATAGGAGACTTTGCAGGAGGGATATGGTAGCAGGGGCCAGTCTGGGAAACCAAACCACGATGACATGGGTCTTACTCAGCAGGACCGCCCGTCCAGCCTCCCGGTGAGACATTACAGTCCAAAATTTGTCTGAGATTTTAAATACAGTCGGACTTGGGTGTTTTATGATTACTTATTTTTTCTAGAAATACTTATAAGAGTTACGTCTTTGTATTTCTTGATATAGTAGTATAGTATAGAGATATCACAAACAAACTCTGGTATGGGTGATGCCCTTTTTGCCTTCACTCACACATACAAAGACTTCTTGTTGTACATTGCACTGTTGATTGCCTTCTCAGAGCTCTATTTTTCAGTGCTCTGGTTGCAACAATTTATCAGAATTGAGTGCTTTTCCATAACCCTCTTTCGCGCTCCGTTGCAACCAAATTGTCTGCACCAGTTGTTCTCAACTGGTGGGTCATGACCAAAAATGGGTTGCAGGTCTGTTCTGATAGAGTCCTGGACAGTGAGGAAAACATGATGTTAAGCAGAATGTTAATGTTGCTCATTTTCATACATTTCGTACAAAAAAACCTAATGGTCCTAAACCAAGACTTTGTTCCATAGAGAAAAGATTTCATACATTGAACACATTTAGTGGCCAACCAAAAACCCCAGAATACTTTGAAAGTCATCTTTACAGTCATTAGATTGGTCGTTAGGTGATCACACAGGAATCAGGGGCTTGTCATTGAGGTTAGATGAGATGGAACTTACTTGACAAGTAGTAACCACTTGAGTTTTTGTTCCACGGAAGAATGAGGTCAGATGGGTTGGGAACAACATGAGGGTAACTAAATTCATTCTGGTAAACTCTTCCTTACAGTGAGACATTGTCCTCACTGATCCGTAAAGATATTCTCAAGGCTCAAATGATTTATGAGGATTTCCAAATTGCTAAAGGAATTCCAGTTATCATCCATTTTCTAAAAATAGTCATTCAGCCCTGCTGCCCTCATAAAGCTCTTAGTGTTTCCAGTGAGCAGAGAGTCAGAAGACGCTGCATGGGTATTTAAACGAGTGGAACTGCAGTCTCTGGTGCTGTCATGATGGGTTTCCCGCAGGGGTTTGATGACTGAGGTAATGTTGTTTAAAAGCCCCAGGCGGCTGCTGGTATCATGCCGGCAGACCTATTTTTAGATGTGTCTGACACAATGGCCCAGTGAACTCTCAGCCAAGGACAAAGAGAATAACAGCAGAAAGAACGGCCAGTCTGCACTCTGTGTGTGTGTGTGTGTGTGTTTGCATGGATAATTATCTCAAAGCGTCTCTCTCTTACATTAAAGTGCTACACCAAATCAGTGGAAGAAAAATACAAAGAAACACCAGATGTTCATGTTGCATGAACTACACACAAGAAAAATAATCTTTTGGAAAAACCTTCAGAAAACATAGGTTAAGACCACAGAGAACCTATTTTTCAGTCTAAACCGTACTTGTATCCACCAACAAGTCCACTTTGGCCTTAAACTCAGACAAAAAGTTTAGTTCCTTGCCTCTGAGGACTTGGGGCTGGTGTTGTTACTGTGGTAATTTAATGACTTACAACCCATTAATATGAACTGATGTTTTACTGAATTATTCTTACAATTATATAAAAAATAGAATTAGGATCAGCATGATGGCAAAAAGAGAAATACACTCATGACTCATGTCATGAGGGAAGCAAGTTTTGGAGCTTCACATATCAGATGCTGAGGAGATTTGCCCTTTGGTCTTTACGCCTGGTCGTGCTCCTAATTGTGAAATCCCCATGAAATATGATGTGATTTTTAAACACATTTGGCTCATTGTTTCTTTATTTGTGAAAGCATAAAGTAATCCACATTACTGGCACCAAAAACAGTGTGGGCTTTGCACGGCATAATCTGCTGTCATGCTTCGTGACTGCAGAAAGTCCTTGAAAATGATTTTTGAAGTAAATATTTTTGAAGTAAGGTATGATAGTGGATGTTGATGTGGCCTTCAATGGGGCTACATTTGCCCTTGGAGATCTAGAGCTCCTGACATCCCTTTGAAATGGGAAACAGCCTTGAAAGTATATGCTACAGGCAAAACTGTAAAACCATCTTGCATGTGGATGTACAGTGTAGTTTATGCATTATGTATGTTAGTTAAAGATCTCATAAAATCAAACATGATTGCGAATGATTACTGTTTTTGCAATATCAATAAGCAAGATAATACTAAGTAATATACATTTTAGATGCAAGTTACTTGCAAGTGAAACTATCTTTGAGAAATTTTACAACAAACTATATTACAAACTTTCCATTAAGACCCTAAAGAATCATATTAGCTTGTGGAAAATTGGCTTTGTATGACTCCTTTAATCAATTATGTAATATACTGATGATGTCCTCCATACTTTTGTGGACCTTGACAGTGTTTATTACTTGGCAGTCAATTGGACAGTAAAAAGCCTCCCAGTTTTCATTCAAAATATCTTAAATTGTGTCTAATGGATGAACAATCTATGAGTTTGGAACGACATGGGGGTAAGTTATTAATGACAATATCTTCATTTTGGGGTGGAGTAACTCTATACATTAGTGTTTTTTAACAAACTGGTTGAGTGAATGATTCAACGACTCACTCGAATATCAACATTGTTTGCACTAACCCCTAACCCACAGACTTTCCAGAACGCTGCAAACACAGACAAGAGGAGCAATGTAAACAGTTCAGCAGTCTTGGTTAACTAAACAGAGCTAACTGTCATATAGTGCCGAATTTATACATGTTATTTTTGCTAATCTTAACCTTTTCACTCTGTGCGATGTCACACGAGTCATGAGTGGCTGTGCGAGTCGTCTCTTTGATGATATTAATTGTGATGGCTTTATCGCATTGCGGCACTGCTGCTGGGGTAAACACGTCCAGATACTCCTGAATCATTTGTACATGACATAGCTGCGGTTTTCTTCTTTGCGTTCTGGGATTGATATATCAAACCTTTGAACACAAGGAGGCTTTAGCACTGAACAACCGTGGCCTGCTTTTACTCCGTCAAACTATGACGTTTAGATATAGTTTACAAATACCAAATGTATTTGATATCCGCTAGTCTGACCATTCAAGACAATCCTAAGAAATGTCATTAATGTCATTTGAATATTTGAGACCAGAGAGATGTCAAAATATTGTGCACTGCAGTATAAATGCAGCAACTGGCTTCATTCAGGAGACATAATCCAGTATGTGCTTGTCCTTCAAACTGCTCTCCAGTCTGTCGTTCTCTGGGAGCTTTATGAAGACCCTGCTTGAGATCCTGGTGGTGAACTTCATCCGCTTTGTTGATTTTTATGGCAACACAGATCCCTGCTGATGAGCTGACCTTGTTTGGGTGCTTATGTGCCAGTAGAGGCTCTTGATGGTTCGACCTTTCAGATGTGTCTGTGAGCTGTCATTTTTCCTCTCTGTGGGATTTTATGTTTGGATTTATTGCAACTTTTCAGTCTTTTCGGTCATCAAAGGTTTTCTTTTTAGCCGTTTACTTCACAACCTGTCATGCCAGATTGATTTGCCATCCTTGATATTGTGTTTGATAAATTCATAGGGTGGAAGATGCGATATCCCATACATTAAAAGCATAGCACAATTTTCTACCTCCGAAGAATTTATTAGATAACAAGAGAGAAAGAGATTTTCATTTTAACAGTTAGGCTGTATGTAATTATTAGCAAATTATGACTTTTTCCAAGCATTGAATTCATAAAGAACAAAGAAAACAAAAAGACACAAATGAAGATTCCAGTGCAAGTTTTTAACAAACAGCATCAGGAGTTCAAATAAACGTGCAAAAATAGAAGAAAAATAATTCATTATGAAATCTACTTGAATAGTTTGCATAGTCTTTACTGGATAATTATCAGGTTTAAAACAAATAAAAGGACAGTTTACCTAAAAATGAAGTGTTGTTCCAAACCTGTCTGACTTTTTTTGTTGTTGAATATAAAAGAAGATATTTTGATTTTTTTTTTTTTGTCAGTACAAAGCCAAAGAAACTAAAAGTTGGTTACCAACATTTTTCAAAATATGTTTTGTATTCAGTAGGAGACAGATTTCAATTGATTTCATGTGATGGTTGAGAAGGTTACCTGAAAGTTAAAATTTTAAACAATTTTAATATATAATTTTAAATAATTTTTATTTAGACATTTTCTAGACGATTATTATTCAAGGCATCAGTTGTAACCTAATTTATAATCATTCTAAAATTTTAATTGTTTGTAATACTATTCATAAGTTGGTTTTTTTTCCTGTCATTTAAATCGTTAAGCAAATGCATGTTATTTTCTGTCTTTGTTTACAGTAAGTGACTAAATATTAAACTAAATATTACAATTTCACAGACAAATGTACTATGGTGTCGTTTTATTTTAACTAACACCCTGAAAGGTCATTAAAGAAATTATTACAGTGTTATGTTTCTCTGAAGTTTCTTTGGAGCTCTGTCCAATGTGAAAAGAACTGTATAAATATGATTGATTAGACTACATAAAATAAAAAAGTCTTTATTGAAACAATACATAAAAGGAATTACTAGGGAAACACTGATACAAACTGTCTCTATCAACTTCTGCACACGTGGCCATCTACACACAACCCCTCTCTGATAGCATGATGAAGCATGTCAGCTGCCAAAATGTGTCTATGAAAGAAGGATTACACCTCTGTAAGAGCTCATCACAGCTGGCTTATCTTTTGTGTTGGAGAGAGAAAGGGAGGTTATAGGAACAACCTTAGTGCTGTTTATCTGTGTATCAAAGCTTCTGTCACCTGCAGTTTGCTCAACGCTCACCTCTGTGAAGGGTAAAACGCTGTTTCTTTGGCAGCCCTTGTGTTGCTGTAATCGTAAATGGCTTTGTCTCAGCAGCGGAGCCGCGCACGCACGCTCTCATGCACATTTTATTCATGTCTCCCCCTGTGTCATCTTTCTGAACAAATATTGCTTTGGTGTTCTGCTTTATTTTTCAAACCTCTTTTACGTGCCTTGGGTATTATGGGCTGGCGGGAATCTCTGTACAGTTTATCCCTTTTTTACCTGATGCTTTCAAAGTCTCTCTCTGTGCTTGCGTTCAGATCTTCAATGCATTGCATTTGGGGAAAACATTAAGAGGTGAAATGCGTATGCGCGAGAGCGAGATTGATGGCCTGCGTTTCTCTCGTGGTGGGTTTTGCGCGCTCTGCCTCGAGCCGTGGGCTTTTTCATCATCTTCCATTAAAGAGAATTTGAAATGCGCTTCCTGGCCTCTATTTATTTAATCAAGCACTTCCTTTAAAAGACGAATCAAATAAACATGCGCTGGACCTTGCAGACGTAATTAGACCCCTTTTGGTCTCTCCTAGTCAATTCTTCCTACTTTTTTGCCTTTTCTATTAGAGAAATTAGGTTTAGAGAAAGCTCTCAAGGATGATGGATGCTCTTCTCTGGCTTGTAGAATCATGTGATCACAGTTTTTTTACACTATGACAGCTGGCTTACTGAAGGTCACAGAGAATCGGGTTGCTTTTAAGATTAAAGGGTAGGTTAACCCAGGTGAAGTGACCAGGTGGCATGCACTACACGACTTTTCAAATCTGAAAAGATTTTAAAACACTAGGGATCAGAAGCTTGGAGAAAAATCTTAAGGAAAGGCTCTAGTGAAGATTTTGCATAGTAAATTCACATCCTTAACATTTAAGTGTCCTATATGGAGAGTTTGTGCAAACATCCACATTGCTGTAATCAGATGCGTTCTAACTGCTGCTTTCTCACCACTGAGCAGCTATTGGTTCGAAGGCAAGTGCTCTGAAATGCGTTTTTTTCTGTATATGAATTGCATCCAGGAGGGCTAAATAACATTTGCGCTATAGCACCATACTGGTCAAACCACAGTATTGCAGGCTCTTATGTTACATGGGATCCAACTTTTTCATAATTACAACTAATCTTGTAATATATGATGAAAATACAAATTCTTGGCCTCTTTTTGCTCATTCAGTATAAGCACAATAAACCGAAACAACTGTGTACACTGTGCGTTTTCATCACACTTTACCTTTGACCACTTCTGTGTCCTGAGCTTTTTTAAGACTAGAGATAGACCTCTTTGAATTGCCACACAGTCTAGCCAGCTAATGTTTATATGAGAGTCGGAGTGGAGAATTTAGAGCGGTTAATGAGAAAAGGCTGGGAAGACAGATGAGAGCTCAGCACGGCTTTCAGAAGCTGAATATTCAGAACCATAAATAAGAGGGAGGCAGAGCCCGACTGAATCTGGGTTGGAAGAAAAAAGAAGAGAAAAGGTTTGTTCTAAAACCTAGTGAGCTGTCTTCTATGGCAGCGTCCAAACTGAAATATGACCTCATATGTAACTATTTTGGAACACATCACATGAACATGGTCATACGAATTGGGCTTCTCACGTGAATGGAACCATCAAAATGGTCAAGACTCACCCTTAAAATGATTTTAAAATCAAATTAGTCAAGAGATTAGTCATTAACAGATCAGCTAATTGGGTATGATTTAGCATATAGCTCCACTAAAAACACAACGTAAGTGAGTGTAATAATCCTTTCTCTCACTTTGTCTTCCATCTTGAACAGTTTTTTTTTTTCCACAGAGGTTGACGCAGTGCATTCTTTGATTGCCTTCTTCACAAAGGATTCATTTGAAGCTGTCTTACAATTTGTCCTGCAGAAAAGCATCTTCTTTTTGGAACAGACTTTGGTTAATGGGGGCATGACTGATGCTTTAAAATTCTGCCTATGTAGGCAGCTAGGTTTTGGGGATTCGCAAAGGCTTTTGCTTTATCACTGTAGTGCTTCACTGATCTCTGCTTGGTTTGATCATCCCCACTCAAAAAAAGCACCTCACTTTCTATCCCCTCTTGCTTCACCCTCTCTCTCATTTTAGTCCCGCTGTCTACCCTTCATTTGTTTTTGCCTGTCCTCTTGTCACAGACTGGCTGGAAGGGGAGGATTGTGTCTTTCCCGCAATAACACAGCTGCAGTGAGACAGACACGAGCGACTCACTCTCACCGCCGTTCTGCAGCGCTCTAATTTACTGAGAGCTTGAAAGAATCGTTGTTTATCCCCGAGCCCTGCAGGCTGATCTGTATCCTGTCAATGCGGCCCTCTCCCCCACCATTCCGACGTTCCTCTCCTTCGCTCCACTGTCTTCCCGTGCTCCTTTGATTCCACTCCCTCTCTCCGTGCTCCACAACTTGTTCTCCATAATTAGAACGAGCACGTAGGGGATGGAAAATAAGGGAGGGGAGAGAGGCGCCAGGGCCGTGCTGATGAGGCAGACGAGAGAGCCGTCTGATTGGCTGAGCCGTTGGCAGGGGACATGAGGGGGGATGGGAATCTGCCACGCCATTGGCAGAAGCTGCTCTTCGGGGAGGAAGTGAAGGATAGATCGAGGCCTAACTCGGCTGTGTGTGTGCGTCTTGCGCTCGTTTTCTCTCTGAAGCCTCTACAGGGATCCAGGCTGCTCTCATCAACAGCTCATCAAATCAAGCACAGCCTTGCCGTTGTCTACTGTGTCTCACTCGCTCAGCAGACGCATACATTAGTCACTGTTTGCGTGATAGACGGAACACCAAGCCCTTTTATGTTTTGTCGAAATCTTTTATCTGTCCTTTTATTCTCCTTCGTTAGAGATGTGAAAACCGAGCTACAAAATCAACTAGTCAACGGCTTGTGTGAACGGCTAGTCAAGCCATTCGTCTTAAATTATTCTCCCCCCCCCCCCATTCCAATTCCAATCGTACACGTTTCTAAGCAAGCTTTGCGTTTAAATCTAGTTGTAGGTGGAGCGCAACAAAATGGTGCTGAAAGCAGAATTTTTTCGGCATGCCTGGTGTCAAACAAACGACGGACAGTTGATGAATATGAATGTGTATGACTGAAGCATCCGCGTCTGAAAAAAACTAGTCAACCTCACTAATCGACTGTTCATTGACCCATCTCTGCGTTTACGCATTAATGACGAGCTGTCCCAGTACAGCTTGTCAATAAGGAAAGATAATCCAAAAGCTGTTTCGTGCCTTCAGGCACTCTCATTGCCCATATTAACAATGCTAATTGGTTCAGTGGATCCAATTCTTTTTTTAATTTGGGCTTCAAATAGTCTTGTTTTGTTAATTGATGATAAGGGAATTGTGGTCTACCGTAGATGGATGACTCTCTGTCAAAGAAAGCGCCACTAAAGCTAAAATGCCAGTGGAAACACGGTCCATTTGTGACCTCCTTCAGACTGTCTGGGGAGATATAAAACCAACGGGCCATCGTTCCTTGTACGCTCGCTTGAACCCCAAACCCTACCCACTCTCTCAAGCCAAGACCTTGACAAGGAAGTCGTTCAGCCAGCGAGACGATGGCGCTTTGTCTCGCTGTAGCTTTACTCTGCGGACCTCTTGACTTTTGACAAGAAATAAAAGATTAATGTCTGCATTTAACAAAGATCGGATTTGAGGATCACAGAGGGATAGCTCTTGAATGTTAGTGTGCACACAGAAGCCCCCTTTCGTTGTAGCATTGAGTCTCAGAGCAGCCAAGCTGGAGTGCGGCATGCAGTTGAGGTGAAGTGCGCTCGCCTCCATCTCTGTTTTCTTTCATCCGTTCATTTCTGTGTTGCTCTGGGGCAGAATAAAAACGTGGCCTCTCAGGAGTATGCATGTGCTTCAGATGACTATGATACAGTACTGTCGCTAAAATTCACAAAGCTCAAAATTGGTTTGAGTTGGCCACTTCTCCCCTGAGCCCGATGAGTGGGATCTGCCATAGAGCAGTGGTTCCCAAACCTGTTCCTGAAGCGCCCCCAACAGTGTGCATTTTGTACGCCTTCCTAATCAAACACTCCTTATTCAGGTCATCAGCTCATTAGTAAAGACTCCAAGTCCTGGAGTGGGTGTGTCAGATAAAAGAGACAGTGTGCATTGTTTAGGGGTTTCAGTAACAGAGTTAGGAACCACTGCCATCTAGCATAAAAAGTATAAAAAGATTTAAAATTTACACATTTGATAAAAACAAAATAAAATAAATAAAAAAATAAATCTGATGTTTTAATATAATATCTTTTTTATTATGCATTATATATTACACATCAATTATACGATATATTAAAATATAATTTCTTTGTGATTATGAGGTCTTCATGTTCTTCTCAAAGTTATTTGGTTGCACTAAATGACTTTTTGGACAAAAGTTTTTGTTATTTTTTCTTTTAAAGTTTATTTTATGCTTTACTGTTTATGAGAAAATATTAGAAAAAAAGATTATATCAGAAAACTATGAGAAAAATGTAATAGACCAAACAAAAAATTTACATCACCCAAGTTCACGTCAAATCCTTTAGTGTGCGAGTGAGCACATTTGTACTTTACCACAACATGTTTATTTGTCATTCACATCAGAGACGAGGATTGTTTTAATTACTAATTGTAAAAACTATTTAAAAAAGCATTATGAAAAGTTAATATTTATTCAACATGTTTTCTCTAGATATCAGTGGAACCCACCTTATTTAATGTTTTTTTTAATTTCTTTTATCCAGTATTAAAGCTGAAATTACACTTTCTGTTCCACTCAGGCTTACAGACAATCTGAAAGTTACCCATCATCTGTCAAATTGCAGACAGCTTTTTGTGTGAATGATTTAAATTCTCTAAAACATCCTTAGCTCCACTATCTTCCATGCATGCTCATGATCTACTAGGGTATACTTTTTATGGCTCGTATGCACTACCATTACGGAACATTGGAAAACGAAGTATACTCTGTCTATTAGAGCTCTGGAATATTTGGAAAACAAACCTAGAATATGGTTGTTGTCTGTCTACAAGAGAAAACATATTTTGAAGACAGATGGTGCTTCCACCTTTGATTTGGGTGAAGAATGGAACATGTGCACCCCAGGATGTAGTTCATCAGCAGTGCCATTGCTAGACTCCCGGCAATTGTTACCAGACAGCAGACGACGTCTGCAGCTGGCATGATGCCACCTCCTACTGTGGAGGGTGGGATTGATCAGTGATTTTTTATTTTTTTTAATCTAAGACAAAATGCAGTTACCCTAAAAAAAACCTTGCTGTTACAACTCTCAATACTGTTGATAGCTAGAGGGGTTAACACGTTTTCTGAAGCAGATTGATGGGTTTCTGTAATAAAAAGTATACATTTTTTTAAAGTTATAACTTAAAAAAACTGACTTCCTTATGTTCAAACAACATATAAACATAAATTTTTCATAATATGTGGCCAAAAAGGGGGTTAATTGAAATCCCCAGGACATGGTCCTGCCAGCATGTTGTAATGCCAAACCCAGTAGGGCAGCTAAAACAAGTGCAATTGCAATTCCGGATTATGCCAGTAGTGGATCAGAAATAGAATTGAAACGATGGGGTACAGTGTGCTTAAAGGCCATTTTCTTTTGCACAGAGCTCAGTGCGCAGGTTGAAGCCCTTGCATGTGAGAGTGGAGCTCTCAGACGTTGTGGGTGAGAAATGATGGCTGGGACGACTTTGACAGGTCACCTGCTGAGCGAGTCTGATCCGCCATAGATGTCTCCTATCACTGCTGTCAACTGAAGCACTGACATCAGCCACAACAGAAAGCCACTGTCACACTTCAGTGTTTAATGGGCTGTGAATGGGAGCTGCACACAGTGACGTGTGTGTATATGTGATGGTAGCAATTTTACATGCTCTGTCAGACAGCTCTTTGATGCTACCACTGACAAGATGAGATATGATGTTGACGGGAGATCTGACATCCTCTCTCTCACACAATTCTGTCAGTTCGGTTCCTCATACAGACACACCAAGCATTTCTCATTATCACGCAGTGCGGATAAAGTAATCTTTTGTTGTCCATCCTTTTTTGTTGTTTCGTTTTATCTGTGTGTCTTAAAAGGGAGGCAGGTTCATTCATTTCTTCCTCTTAACACACACACACACAGATGCACACAATTTTGCTGTAATGATTTGACGGACTTAGTCTATACTGTCCTATTGATGTTCTTTATAGTTTTACCATTATGTATTTGGGATGTGTCACCGTGACTATTAATCCAAAAAACAACTAATAGATAAGTAAGTTTTTAAGACTAGTTTTTTTCTTTTTTAGTTTTGATGTTTTTAGCAGTGGTGCTTTAATTAGTGCTTTGTTGGCATGCTCCGCTTTAGATATTAGACAGTTTGCACAGTGAAACCCTCTTGGGAAAATTTGCATCTGTAAAAAGTCTCTTTCATGCAGTCAGATATTTCTGGCCGTTGCGTCCTGTGTTTTGTTGATGCTTTAGCATCCCATCGTGAATGTTGCATTTTTAGATGTTTTCAAGTAAAACGCATTTTATTTCTTTCTTTTAAGAATTGATTTAAGAATGCATTCTCATTCAGTCTGTTTTTTCATACAACATGTCCTATGTAAGCACCTACTAAGAAACATATACTGTAAACAATCTGGTCAGGTGAACTCAAAACCAACCTAATTTTTCAGGGTATAAATTAGGGAATTGATTTCTTTCTTTGTTGACCGAATATGTTGAATTGTACATCCCTATTATGTAATAAAGTAGATCTGGTGCAGAATGTTAATGGAGTCAAGCAGTGTTCAGCCAGGGCCTTTGTTATTGTGTCATTAAACATGTCCAACGTTTGATTATACTGCAATGATTTGTTTAAAGAGGCTTTTTAAAGTAAACAGCGAATGAAGTTCAGCAGTGACCGCACACTTTTTCTTAGCCCTCGGTTCTGGGTGTGTTTTTCTCATTCATTTTCTCCGTGAGGATTTTAAAACAATCAATAAAGAGTTGAACCCAACCAGCCTGCTCCAGGATTAATCACAACATTTCATTAGACAACACCGCTCAAAGGAACTAAAACTGTCCAACTAGGGTACAAGATTTTTTTATTCCATACAAAATAATACATACAATATCATACAAAAGATATATCAAATTCATGACGCCACAATTCCTGTTGACGTTATTCATATGAATGGAATTCTTTCAAACGTATTTTCTCCACACGAGCGGGAAATTTAACAGGGTTTCGCTTCTGATGTCATTCGCTTCCAGCTTTTTTTGAAAATCACAAACAGATATGTCTTACCATATCATTTTAATGTATTATCTTATGAACAGACTGGTTTCGGGTGTACTCACGCTAGGCATGGTTGCCAGAGTACGATTGTCCCCCTTCCCACTCCCCTGCTGGCCTGCACTCACATATGATTTCTGCAAGCGTGCCGGAGCGCGCTTATGTCATTATGGTAAGGCGGTTTCAGGAAAAACAGGAAGAGCGGCGCTGAACATGATGGAGTCCATCGCATTTACTTTGTGGATAGTAATTTTGAGTCATTTGGTCCGCGGTGGTCCACAGCCCTCTTACAGCTTATTGTTAAACAAACATTGCACC
>JAUYWG010000057.1:3113694-3137544 GCA_034779775.1 Enteromius afrohamiltoni | reverse complement strand
TTGGTCCGCGGTGGTCCACAGCCCTCTTACAGCTTATTGTTAAACAAACATTGCACCTCTGCCGTAGACCGAAGTGAGCCTTTCCCCGCTATGTATGTTTTGGAGCATCGCAAAAACGTGACGTCGTGCGCCCTGTTCCGTGCTCCAGCGCCGTTGCGCTCACACTACATGTGAACCACGTCCAACTGAACTGTGCTCTGGCTCTCCATGCGTTTTTGTACAATAAATATCCAGATTTCAAATGTAATAAACACTTTTCTCTCGCTTGTGAGAAAATATTGTTTTCTTCTAAACTACAGAGCTGCGTGCACACACGACCATACATCCTATGACATTCACTGAGATGGCTTCTGGTTTCCACAGTCAGCAGACGGGAGAGAAAAGTGCTTATTTTTTATAAGTTTCAAATATGGATTCATTAAATTATTAAATATATTACCATATTACTACTATATAGTAGTACTACTATAATAAATATATATACATATATGCATTATTATTGTTTTTACTGTAATATTCATTAAATAAATTCAGCCTTGGTTAGCATGTCTTTCAAAAACATAAAAATTCTAAGAAACCTAAACCTTTGAATGTTTTTAATGTATCATCATGGAAGGTCTACTTTAAAAGGTTTAAACTTTATCAGTAAAAATCAATTTCACTATGGAGATTTTAAATGACCTTTTTATTTCCTGATCCCTGCTGTTTTGCGCTGTTGGTGTGATCACACCCACTGTGGTTAAAGTCTTTGCCATTCACGCTTAGGCATGCGTCAGTTGTTTTTTTTTTTCCAAGCACAAAGTAACTACAAGCCTACCAGTTGTGTGAAATATAGACCTTTTTACATCAGAAATTTAGATTCTATCTGTGTCACGGTGATGTTTTAGTATGAAGACTTATTATTGTTGCCTTCTCCTGTCAGAAAGATACATATTTTTTCCTCCATCTCTCTTGCGGTTGCTTAATCCACCTCCACTCCCGGCTCCAGCACACTCTCTGTGTCTGGGGAACGCTCTCGTCAAACCCAATATGTCAGCCTCTTTTCAGATTGTCAGGCATCACAACAGGGGAAGAGAATTCCTCCGTCAGCGCATTATGTGTGTGTGTACTCGGATTGCCTTACGGCCCCTCTCCCTCACTGATGTGCGACTATCTATTGTCTCTTCTTATGACTGGCTGGAGCACAAAAGCCCTTAAGTGCTCTAGCATTCATTTTTTGGATTTCTTCTTCTGGGGTTTTAACATCATCAGAAGACAAACATTGTGGATGATTTCTATGCCTTTTTAGCTTTAAAAGAAATAAAATCTTTCCATGCTTAATTGAGTCTACATTATGCCCTGCCTGAAAGATGTTATTAACCAATTGTACTGACCCTACGGTCTGACAAGCTTACAGTATGTCTAGGTTAGTCTTACGTTACAATTGATTTGTTTTATTAGTTTTTCAAAAATGTAATATAATGGCAAAGAAGAAAATATGCTATTTGCACTTAGTCATAGAAGCTATTTAGTTCCAGTAGTGTTAAAATAAAATAATTTTCTGCTATTTATACTAGGGGTGGGCGATATGACCAAAATCTTATATCATGACATGACGATATATATATCACAATATAAGTATTTATTTACTTATTTTTAATAAAAAGGTTTTTATGATATTAAAATCTTTGATATCATAGGATTTTCGTAATCCTTGTCACCACTGTCAATATCAAACTGCTACAAGACTAAAAAAAGACTTGTTATAAGAAATTTGAAAATGGAGGAAATTCTTTTTTGGCAGAAGGTGGATTTAAACTCCAGGTTTAAAAGGTCAATTGCATCAAAAATGACTACAGCGCACAATTTACCATCATGGTGCTACAATCATCTGACAATCATCTTTTATAGTGTTGGCTATCACAAGTTGGTGGGTGTAGTTAGTGTAAATGGCCTTTGCCAACAAGGCAGGCTATTAAATAGACACTATGTAATGTATAATGTAGTGTAATATTTAAAAAAATATTTTTTTTATTTCAACAAAGACCCTAAATGCAGGTTTTTAATTCTGTCTCTGAAGAGACCAAGCTTCAAATGGCCATGCCTGGCTTCCCAATTATCCTCTCATAATTCCTCCATGTTTTAATTGGCCTGTACGGAGGCTGTCATGTGAAATGATGAAGGATGAGCGTTGGTTGGGCTGCGTTACTCAATCTCACCAATCAGAAGAGAGGCTGCATTCATTTTTTTTTTTTTGGTTCTCTGTCTTCTCTCCTCTGCTGAGATTTGGAGGGTGAGAGATGGAAAGAGAGGAACTTTGAATGGCCAATGAGCCTGAATAATTGCGTTCATCAATTAAAGAAGCCAGAGACTTAACGAATATAACTAATTATGGACATAAATCAAGCAAGCTCCAGCCTCGACTAATTTGTACAAGGTTGAAGTGGTTTGTCTTGTACCACTTGGAGTTTTGCATGAAAAGCTTGCAGAGATAAACACAGCATATCACCAAAATGAAAACAACAGAAGTTATTTATCCTACAGTTTGAGATCACCCAAAAGATTCTGTCATCATTTTCTTGTCTTTCCAAACCCAAAGTTCTTACTTTCTTCTGTGGAAGGAATGTTTTGAAACATGTTTTTAAAGAATGTTCTTGAATCTTCTTCTTGAATGTTCTTGTGCCCACAAATGTGCATAATGTGCCAAGCAGTGTGTCATAAAATAAAAGTGCTCCATATGACCTCGATAGATTTTTGTAAAAAATCGAAGTTCTTTATTCACAAAAAAAGACAACATTTTTCATATCTCGTTGAGTTCTGCTTAATCAAATCAAAGATCACATCAGTGATGTTGAGTGTATTCTGCAGTGGGTTATAACCGGTCATGATGTGTCATATTGAAATATGATCATATTTACAGTACGCCTGTTGAGAGTGGTGTAAAAGACCATATTGCCTGAGATGAGACACAAATTCTCTGACAATAAGGAACCACTGCACTAATAATCACTATTTTAACTGGCTTTACATAGAGATAAAAGGCAAAGAAGATTTATTTTTGGCCTTTTTATTATGATGAAACAGAAAGTTGACAGGAAGCAAACTGGGAGAGCGAGAGGGCGACACAATTGCGAAAGGTCCATAAGCTGGGACACAAATTCAGGATGCCTGAAGCAATATGTTGGCCAAAATAAAACTATTTTTATATGTGTGAGTAAAACATTGGCAAACTAACCCTTTGAGATACAGTTTATAAGTCACTTATGGTAAGACTGTAGATGTTGGCACTCTCTGTTCCCATACAGAGAACTTCTTACGAAATGTGACTATTCCCTTTTTTTTGAGTCATCTGGAAAAATAATCCATGATAACATTAACAAGCTGTCTAGAGTAACTGGAAAAGCCAAGACTTTCCAGCGGAGAAAGTTACCGCTGGAAGTAGTTGACCCACAGCCTTCGCGACACTCCGTCATCAAGGCCGATATGTGGTATTGCATAAAGCTGAGCATATGTTCTCCTTCATCCTCAACTAGGTCATCACTATTAAACCTGCACTGTGAAGTTAGTCTCTTCTGAAGACCGCCTGCATTTCCATCACAATCATTCATTGCTGGAACCACTGGCTCATGTGTTGTGGAATTTTGGGCCTCATTGGAAAGTTTTGTTCTGTAGTCTTCCAGCACCACTTGGTCTGATGTAAAATACGGCAAATGAAATTGGTTTCATTTTTCCTTATTTGGCATAGTGCTTATTATTAGTTAAATTAGTAGAAAATCAGTAGTACTTCTGATGGCCCGTCATCAATGTTGCTTTTTAGACCATGGGTAATAACAACAAGCGTTCATTGAGATTCGACAATGAGCAGGAGCTCACCAAACAACTTTACTTAAGTTCCTGTACTGCAGTTCAGGGCCAGGGGTTGTTATCACCTCAGCAATTGAAAACTAATTTCAGTTGCAAGGTTGATTATGATTATTTGCAGACGTGAACTCCGAGCCTGTTGTCTTGAATGCAGGATCACTTGTGGGGTAAAAAGGCCCCAGGCCCCCTAAGTAGTTTATTTATAGGGTTTAGATTGGCACTGGTTGTGATTTTGGCATCATACACTTAGAATTGATGCACTGTTCAGTAAGTACTCTTTCCAGGGTTGCTACTTCAGAACTGCTTTTGTCTGCTCATTTACTTTCTTCCAAATAAGATGTGACATCATGTCCATTAAAAAGAAAATATGCATTATATTACTTACTTCCATGTGTATGTTCATATGTATAGCCTGCTATCCTGCTTGACTCTTTTGGACCCCTAAAATATATGATAATGGCTCAATCTTCAACTCAGGCTTTTTTTGTCTGTGTAATTCAGGACCTGTCTGGCTCTATAGATGACCTCCCAACTGGAACAGAGGCGGGTCTCAGTTCAGCCGTCAGCGCTTCGGGATCCACCAGTAGCCAGGGAGAACAGAGTAACCCCGCCCAGTCACCCTTCTCACCCCACGCCTCGCCCCGGGTCCCTAGCATGCGCAGCGGGCCCTCGCCCTCACCAGTGGGATCACCTGTGGGTTCCAGCCAGTCACGATCTGGGCCCATATCACCTGCCAGTGGGCCAGGTAAAAGATTCTGTGTGAGATATAATTTTTTGATTTATTTTTTCTATGGGAAATGAAATATTATGCTGTTTCAAGTTTTGCTTTTATTTTGCTTAATTTATTTTAATCATCTGTGATTATGTTGAACTGTGTATATTCTGTAGTAGGAAATGTTAATAATGTTCAGTAATAATCAATTGCTGCAAATCTTATTCTTATTCACACTTTTATTGTCATTTTGTTTTTGGCTTCATTGATTGGGAGAAGTAGAATCTTTAGCTAGCAAATAGCAAGTTCAATAGGTTTATCTTTAATATTAGTTTTTTTATATTTATTAGGGGTGCTTCGATTGGTCAGGTTCGTTTTAGACTCCTGTGTGAAAGCACAATGAGTCAGTGCTGCTTCTGCGTACACACTGGAAATGGAAGAGTTTCCCATACGGGTATTAAGACTAGTCCTAGATTAAAATAAATGTTAAGAGCCGTATAAACTGGAAAAGGCTTGCACTGAGATATCTTAAAATACATCAATTCCATTGTTTGGTCTTAAAATGCTCACAGATAATGCATTTTTGTAGTTATTTTGTAATGCATTCTTCTTAATTCAATTCCTATCCGGGAAACCTGCCCTGAATGTCTAAAAATCCTTATTTGATTATTACTATAAATAAATCTACATTTTACAATTTTACACTGCTAAAAAATAATCATAATAAATACTTTTTTTTTTTTCAGTCATTGTGCATGTTTGGGTTTGCTGCAGTTAAGCTGCAGATGTGTTCTTGATTTTCTGTTGTGAATATTTTTTTGGGGAAAAAGATTATTATTCTTATGCTAACTTTGACATACCCGTTAACTACAGCCATTACATGTATGTCATTTAATCCTGTCACTGTGGAGCAGTCGGAGGCCGAGGTGTTTGAGCTCCAGACAGCAGTGGGTCAGCGGCAGGATTCAAGCTGACTTTAAAACAAGTCACTCCATCATTAAAATAGTTTTGAAAGTCTGTTAGCAGTTTGGAGTCACTTTGACACAATTACTGTCCTGCTGTGTGCTGCATTGTTAGCCAGGCTTCTTTGATAGCTGGGCAGCAAAGGGCTTTGTGCAGCTGAAACTGCTGTTTTTCCTTTCCGTTCTGAATGTCACTAACAAGGTCCACAGGAGACCGTTTACCCTGCTGCACACAAAACTGCCTCATCTCTACTGGGAGCACCGATGGCCATTAGCCGCACACAGGGCTGGCCCTGACATGTGATCTGTGTGCCATTACTGGAGAATGAATATCTCCGCTTTTACAAATATACACATTCTGTACATTCAAGCACACAAAGTTGCCCCTGGGAGAGAAACAATGAGCATTAAACATCTCCCATGGGATGTGTGGTTAGATATTCTGCCCTCTAGGTTAATTTGTCTAATATGTATTGTGAAATGTAGCTCTTGTATGAGATCATTAACTCCGTTTGTGGTTTTGTGCATGTGCACCGCAAAAAAAAATATTTTTCTTAATCAGTATTTTTGCCTTGCTTCCCAGTAAAATATCTTTAAACATCCTTAAAACAAGTTAATGGTGATAAGATTATTTTTCATCATGAGTTTTTATTAAAAAAAATTTAGTCATACAGTAAATGTAATAAAATTGTAATAGAATTGTCATTTTAATTTATATAATTAAACAATTAATAATTATTTATTATATTAATTATATTATTTTATGAAAATATAAATAACATATAAATTAAATAATATTTTGTTCAATAATTAAAAAAAGAAAACGGAATCTGAAAACAATTTTGCTTACCAATATTTACATATTTTACTGGTAAACTGATTTAAAAAAAAAATGTTTGTACAGTGAAAGACTGTGGGTTTGTGCACACATGTACATGTTTTTCTCACACACAGGTACACAGATGGCCCCTCAGACCCCAGGGAATGTTCCAGACGTGGGCTCCCATTCCACTCACAGTCAGTCGCCCATGTCTCAGGAGAGAGGTGAGTTGATTTCCCGCTGTAACAATACGACTTGCACAGCCTCTATTTACAGCTATCAGGAAACTCAGGAACTCAATTATATGATGTGTATTTACACATGGATTTGTGATACTTCAATACCATTTTCCACGAATAAACCAAAACTATTAAGGCATTTTGTAATTGTCAGTTATTTCATCTTTTCACTGTAAAGAATAGACCAGTCACCTATAACCAATTAATTATTTTATCCGTTACCTGATTGTGCGTAATCTCTTTTCTTTTTCTTTTTTATTTTTTTTATTTTTAGGATTTGCACCTAACATGCAGCGCAATGCACCTGGTCCTCAATTTGCAGGCCAGCAGCCCGGACCTTCTATGTCTCCACACTCCTGTCCCACTGGTCCTATGCACCATAGTGTGGCCTCCTATCAGCTGGGCCCCTCTTATGGGCCTCAGAGTGGCCAGTACGGCCCTTCAGGTACCACACACACATCCCAAGCTGGTGCATGAAATTTTTTAAGATAATTGGTAAGGATAATTTCTCCTATTTGTCTTGTTTTTTTTTATTATTTTTAAAACAAAACACTATAGCCTAGTCGTTCTTTAGTTGTTCTGAATCATTTTGCCTTAACTCCTATTCGCACAATAGATGATTACTATAATGATAAAAGTAAGGTTTTTAGGGGTTATCATAATGAAAGGAAGAGGAAAAAGCAATATATAGTGATAGTGGTCCGTGCTTTATACATTTTGTGGCAGTTAAGTCACCTTAATTTCTACAGGAAAATAGCAGAAGTAATTATAGAAACTCAACTGTAAGGACAATCCAGATTCTGGATAAAAGACTGATTAAGCTTTAAAAGACTGTATTGATAAAGTTAGCTAAAGTGAATTCAGTGTTGGTTCAGGTCAATAACAGTGTTGACCTAGCTCAATTCAGGTTTTGTTGTTGTCTGAAGGTGATAATCTGTGTAGTCACATCAATACATTACTGAAAGATGTCTTTCAGACCCCAACTGGGCAAGTTTTCAGTTCAGCGTTGGTTCAGATCAATAGCAGTGTGAAGTTCATCAATTTGAAATGAGTTCAGTTCAGCTATAAGCAGTTCTACAGTGTCAATATTTAGCTTGAGTCAGTTCAGTGTTCATTCAATTCAGTTCAATAACTGTGTTATTGTTGCAAGATGCAATTCATCTATAAGCAGCTCTACAGTAGTTCAAGTTTTGTTCTCATCCAGCGACCATTCTCTGAAAGTTTAGAGACTTTTAGACCCCAACTAATCAAGCCAGTAGGTGACAGTGACAGTTTAGCCAGTAATAAGATGACTGGCTTATCGGTGACCTTATTACAATCAATTGACAAAACTGCACATAAGCCCTAGTTTGTCAAGTCACTTTTATTTATATAGCACTTTAAACAATACAGATTGTAACAAAGCACTGAACATGATCAAATAGAACAACAGAGTAATGGTAATGTATAATGACGAGAATTAAACTTTATTTATCAAATGCAGAGACTGTCTCTGTAGTCAAGATGACGATAATCACTGGAAATCAGGTGTCCCCAACTAAGCAAGCCAGAGGCGACAGCAGCAAGGAACCAAAAACCCATCCATGAGAGAATGGGAAAAAAATGGGAGAAGAATGGGAGAACCAGGCTGGGTCCAGTTCTCCTCTGGCCGGACGCCCAGTACCTAATTTCCAGTTCAGTTTTAAACACGTTGGATTGTGTAAGGACTTATAGTGTGTGTGTGTGTGTGTGTGTGCTGGATCCAGCGATCTGTCCACGGAGCTCATGTAGGTGTTCCGATGAAGATCATCTCTTTGTGCTGGTACACCGATCTGGATACGGACTGAGGAACAGAATAAGAGAGACAGAATTATAAAAGCAGGAGTTGCTTTGATAATTAATACAGCCTAGCAGTCCCTAAAGAGATTTGCATTATAGAAATGTGGTAGTATGTTATGTGTATACCAGGTTTAAAGGATAGGTATTTTAAGGTTCAAGGGGTCACGATTAGCTAACAGTTTTAATTTGAAATGTAGAGTCGGTAAGTGGATCTAAACAGTCAGTGATTTACAACCGGTGGGCGGAGTTAAACAGGCATTGATTAGACTCAATGGGGGGAGCTAAACATGCAGCAATGTTGAAGCTGATGTGGTTGTTCTTCTGAGTTCTGAAACTTACAGGATGTTTTTATAGCACAATGAACTTTAAAAGATTTTAAAAGATGAAGGCAGCTTCAGCCAGTCTTGATATTCTAGGAATTATCAGCTGGCCAGGATATTGAGAATGCAGTGGATGTGGAGGAGCTAAACCATTCGGGGCTTTATGTGCACTATATTGCAAGTCTTCCAAAGTCATATAATAGCTTTGAAGAACTGCTGCCTCTGCTATTAGATACTATTTTTGTCTTTACTTTAACATCATGCACATTCATACATGGTGTTGCAAACAATCAGACACGCAAGGACCATATCATGTCACTCAATCCTAGTTGGATAGTTTTAGACTGTAAATGTATTTATATTTTGTGTTCTCAGAAGACAAGAAGTAATCTGGGTTTGGAAGTGTGAGTAAATGAGAGTTTATATTTTTTGGTGAATTAATACTTAAAGTGTCCGTTGTTGTTGTTTCAGCTCTGTGCATCTGTGAAAGAGACCCCCATTAAGAGGGCTCAGCAGCAATTCATCATGAATGTTATGGCGTGCTGGTGTAATAAATGAATAGCTGCTAAGCGTGCCTTTACAATGTCATGGCCTCCACTCTGCCTGATTGATAGTCCCTGTTGTCCTGTACTCTCATTCAAATGACTGACAGCCGGCTCAAGACAACAGGGGAGCAGCCGCCGTTGCAGGCCTGACACTGACTGAGCTA
The DNA here is from genome assembly GCA_034779775.1 of Enteromius afrohamiltoni. NCBI lineage: Eukaryota > Metazoa > Chordata > Actinopteri > Cypriniformes > Cyprinidae > Enteromius > Enteromius afrohamiltoni. The sequence continues at coordinate 3,128,124 of JAUYWG010000057.1, read as the reverse complement.
CAGCGGCAGTCGACCACAGAATTGTGTACACAGATTGATAGGATCCGTGAATAGACGCCTCTGTCAGTTCATAGTTTGGAACAGCATAAAATGTAGAATTTTATCATTTCCCTCTACTTACAATACAGACATTCATAATTTTCTCACTTTTCTCATACATCTTTTTTTACATTGATTCATTTTGGTGCCCATATATAGACGGAACGGGGGTCTGCTGCATAACAGAAGTAGCACTGCAAACAGTGGTTCGGTGATGGGACTAGTTTTGCTGTTCATTAAGCCCAAAGTATACTTCGGCTGTCCGTGTTACACAATAATTTATCTAACGTATCTTTAAAACAATTATGTAGATTATCCATTTTGATTGGCTAACCTGTTTGCATATAAATCTGACCACTCTGAATTAAACTATCATTTATCAGGGCCACCAGTTTTAATAGGGGTTACCCATTTTACTTGTTTTTAAAGTTGATATGCAAAAATGTGTTATATTTGACCTGCGAAAGTTAGTTGTCTCTCCTCGTCAGCTGTTTTTGTTGAATTCTCACCCTCTTTTGTTGGTGGTGTATTAGATTTGGCAATCAAGAATGGCAGAGGGATGAAATTCTTGGAGTATCAAGCAGGACAGTTGCTTCTTCAGAAGCTCATTGGTCAGTGGTCACTGCCACGGCCAAATTAATGCCCCACCGAATGAGCGTTAATTTTGAATAAGACAGGAGTTAATTTTTAGTCAGTAAGGCTATTAACTCAGCAGGGAGTTGAATCATTGCGGCTGTTAAGGCTCCCCTGCTGAGATCTGACTCTCCATCAACTATGTAAATGAGGATTATGATTGAAAATCTGCTGAAAAACCAGCCGGCATAAACATTGACCGTCATGCATTGCACTCAAAAAGTATTTTTACATTTTTTCGTACTTCAATCTACACTCCAAACCCCAAATAATGACAACAGAAAGCATTTTATTGACATCTCGAATGCAAAATTATTACAAAGAAAAAAACTAAGAATATCTCATTGCATATGTATTCAGTACTTGGTTAAAGGATGTTTTGTAGCAAGTCTTTTTGGTTAGGAGGGAGCAGGCTTTTCACATCTGGATCTGGGGTTTTCTGCCATTCTTCACTGTTGATCCTCTCAAACTCTCTCAGGTTGGTTGTAAAATGTCTAGAACAGTAGAACTGTTTTCTACTGTTCTACTAACTAGTAGAACTGTTTTCTAGTAGTTTCTGGAGAGGTCTTCTGTGTGGTCAAGTCTGGCTTTTGCTGTGCAACTAAAGGGCATTCACAGAGTCGTCTCTTTTCTTGTCTGTGTTCTTAGTGACATTTTCCTTTTAGAGAGTGAACCTACGGCCCATCTGTGGCCACAAAGCATCTCTGGAGCTTGGTCACTAAGACCCTTCTCCCTTGATTTCTTTTGGCTGGATAGCCAGCTCTAGGAAGACTTCCAAATGTCTTTGATTTAAGAATTATGGAGACTGCTGTGCTAGTGGGAACCCTTCAGTTCAGAGGAATGTTTTTGTAACATTCCCCAAATCTTTGCTTCAACACATTTTTGTCTTTGAGCTCTGCAGGCAGTTCCTTGGACCTCGTAATTTGGGTTTTGGTCTGTTATGTCTGTGTATTTTTAGCTGTTGGACTAATTTATACAGATATATTATGTCCAATCTATTAAATATTGCCACAAAATGCGGGAACATCTCAAAGATAATCCAGATAAATGGGATGTACAATACCTGACCTAAATTTGCTTAGCAAATACTTTTTCAGTGTAATAATTCAGTTTTGTCTTTTCATGAAATCCTCTCCAAGTTAGCACAAATTGATTCGTTTCTTTGTAATTTGGGGGGAAATTGTGATTGAAAAAAAAAAAAGCATTTCAGAATGGGTTGTGATGATGAATTTAAAGTGTTGTCAATGTTCAGAGTTTCAAACAAGGAAGGAAAATCCCCTTTTCCATGATATATTCCCTTTAAACAGAGAATTGCCTTTGACTCAAAGCTTAGTTTTCGATGTGAATTGAGTTGAAGGCAAGGAAAGTGGGAAGCATTTGAGTCCTGTTGTGTCAGAACAAGCTTTGGCATTTTGTGTAGCTGAATTACAGAAACATGGGGGTCACTGAAACAAGGTGAGATACACATCTTTTTAGCTCGCAGTAGGCATCAAATTGTGTTCCCTTGTCCCAAACCCTCTGTCATCTATGCATTGCTCACAGCACTGTCAGAAGGGCAGCCGGCTGCATCCTTCACATTCGTGGCACCTTTCCCTCTTTTTCACCTGAGGGAATGTTGGGATTAACAGGGCTGGAGGAAAGTCACCAGAGTGTCTGACAGCAGTACGGCATTTCTGTGTAATTGGCATTGCTCCAGGTCCACGTCTATATCCTTGCAGGCTGGAGTGTCCATCCTCCCCACCGTGAAGGAGCTTGTTAAGGGTCTCGATTCAGTGTAACTACAGAACGGGGGCAAAAAGCCAGCATCCAACCAACCTGCTTCATGTGATTTTGGAATACATTTTTAGTCCTTTTTTTTTACACTGGGAAAGAGGAAAACATGCCAAGACTCTCTGATTTCCACGGGGAACTCTTGAAACCTGAATGAGCCAGAGATCTCAATGTTTCGACAGCTTGAGGAGTGGAAATCCCAGTTCTAATTGTGACTGAAACGCTGCTTGGCAAACTCTTCCTGCCAAGCAGCGATCTGGGCATGATTAAATTTATGCCCATTATGCACATCAGCACGTTAGACGGAGCTCCACGTGGTGAACATGATGTCTCGTCCCCAGAGAAGCTTGACGAGAGAAACTTGGCGTCCAGCAAGTGTCAGGCTGAATATCCTCAGACGGTTGCTCTTGAAACATCATGAGGAGACATACTTCATTAACAACAGGCTCTCTGATGGCCTGCTGGGGCTTTGGTCCCACACTAGTTTTGAAGAATGTCAATTTGGCTGAAATGTGTCCAGACTTCGCTGCCTTCCTATGCTGTCCCACAAAGATCTGATCATTTAGACTATTAGATGCTGTTTACTTTTTATTTCAGAAAAAAAAGAACATTCAGTTATTATTTACTCACCGTCTTCTTGTTTCAAGTGTGTATTACATCCTTCTGTGAATAGAAATTAGGTAATTTTATGAATATCCATTAAATTTGGACTCCTAAGAGTGTCAGCATAAAACTACATATGGGCTCCTGATCAAACAAAAAGGCAATTTTGACTAAATGTTTGATTTATGTTGTGTGTTCTCCTTTTGCACCATCCTGTAGATCAATCCATCAAATAAATAAATTATTTATTAAATAAAACAACAACAAATAAAATGAAATAAAATATTATGGCTTCACTAAGGGATTCAGACTCTAAATTGGCCACAATCAAGATTTGAAAATTGAGTAACATTGCAAATTTGATTACATTATAAATGTTTTTTGGGAGGTTGTTTTTATGAAGTTTTGTTAAAAAGGTTTTAAAAATTTGTTTTCATTTTTTTATAAATGTTTCTTGAGTTCACTCATTATGTTATTTGGGCCTTACATTAGTCTTGTTCATCTCTAGGTAACTATCCACGCCCTCCTAACTATGCCGGAGCACAAGGTGTCAACTACAGCGGCCCAGGCCCGGGCATGGGTAACAGTCTTGGCATGAATGCCAGCAGCCCAATGCACGGACAGGGTCCAGGGCAACCCTGTGGCTCTGTGACCACAGCTCGAGGACCAGGGCATGCAGCCGGAGGCCGGCCTTACCCAGCAGGCTCCAGCAGTGTGGCCCCAACCTCACCTAACATGCCTCAGTCTGCTGGCCCAGGGATGGGTCCACCTCCTCCCAACGTCAGTCGCAAACCCCTTGAGAGCGGCCCTGCTTCTGGTCAGCAGAACCCAGTCCCCTCCGGACAGCCCAGGTAAATCAGAGCCTTAATTAAGTCTCCTCCTGCTTCACTAGAGCAAGATCTCATCTTTGGTCTAGACTGCGTAAATAGTTAAAGGGATAGTTCAAATGGTTGGACAGGTTGTATGAAAAAAAAAAATATCCAAAAAAGAAACTATAGAAAGAGATTATTTAAATTTTTGGGCAAACTATCTCTTTAGGGAAATATTAAAATAACTTCACTCTGTGCAAAATTAAACAGAGAAAGGACTGTTTTCCCCAAATTTAATTATTCATTTTTAACACATTTAAAAAAAAAAAAAAATACAACTACAATGTGTACAATATATTTCTGTGCCGTTTATTTAGATTCTTTTAGCCAAAACCAATATCCTGATATCTTGTCGCCTGATCTGTTCTGTTTATTTAAGCTTTTCTCAGGAGCTGTATTGTATCCAATTATGTAAACGCTCCGCTCATGGTCAGTGTTAATTGAATTAAAATACAAAAACAAAAATACTATACCTTGGTAAATTGATAAGATAAACAGGCATATTATTTATTCACAAAACAAATGTTTTAATAAAACAAATAAGCAATAGATATGAAATACAACCATAACAAATGAAATAGAGGTGTAATTAAATTGAATACAACAATTTTGTGTATTTATTCATAATGGCATGTTTAATTATTACTATGCATTGCAATTTGCCATTTAGGAATGCATTTAAATGTCAAAATACTTCAAATTGAATTATTTATGACAGCATCCCCCACTTTTTCATTGGATTAATATTATATTACTCCATAATATCACATAGTAATATTGATTGTTTTTCCTGGAGTTTCAGTGAACATGTCAGGCAATAGAGAACAGAAAATGTGTGTGAACTGATTTGGTAGCCCTATCCAATGATTAATCATGATTAATCACATCCAAAATTAAGGCTTTTGTTTGAATAAGGGCTATATGTATGTTCATTTTGTATATTAGGCTACTAGTATTTTCACCAACAAAAAAAAATATCTGTTATTTCTATCTTTTGCTGTAGCGTGTCAGTTGGAAATATCAGTTTCCAAACCTTATTTTCATCATTAATTGTAATAATGCAGTCAGATTATTGTCTGAAAACAGCCAGTGCTCCACACAGAGATCTGATCTGATCATCATCAGTCTGTCTGGAATTACAAGTAACAGAACAAACTGAGACAGACTAAATCCAGAAGAACTGTGGCGACGTCTCCAAGATGCTTCAACAAAACCTACCTGAAAACCTACAGTACTGTTCAAGGTTTTAGACACTCGTCTAAAATGAGGATGCTTTAAAAAAAAAAGCCATAAATAGATTTTATTTATTAGTTAACTTCTATTATCTAAATCAAACAAATATTTGGTATTACAGCTTTTGGTAAAACAGCTTCTGTTCAGAGGTACACTGGCCCATAGTTTTTCAGGTAGCTTTTTCAAAGTATCTTGGAGACGTTACCACAGTTCTTCTGGATTTAGTCTGTCTCCGTTTGTTCTGTTACTTCATGTCTGGATGATGATCAGATCAGATCTCTTGTGTGGAGCACTGGCTGTTGTCAGACTCCTCGTGCAGACTATAATCTCACTGACAAAAATAATGTTTGGAAATGTAAACTGATATTTCGCTACCGCAAAAGATAATAATTGACTTAAAACCTTATTTTTGGTCTATGTTGGTGAAAATACTAGTGGTCTAAGATTTTTGCACAGATTTTTGCAAAAGATTTTTTTTTTAAGGTACAATGGTAACATTGTTAAAGGGGTAGTTCACCTAAAAATGAAAACGATGTAATTTCTTGCTCACACTGAAGTTGTTCCAAACCTGAATGAGTATCTTTTTTCAATTGAACATAAAATAAGATATTTTAAAGAATGTGGAAAAAAACAAACTGTTGCTGATTGCCATAGGATGAAAAATATAAAACGATGGAGTTTAATGATGATTCAAACAGGAAAGAATTTCATACAGGTTTGGTACAACTTGAGTAAGTAAATATTTTTTTTTTTTTCTATTTGGATGAACTGTTAATCACTTTTGTTCAGATAGATAGTTAATAAATACATTTGAATTAAGCCACACCTTTTAACTGACATTATTACTATGTCATATTCATATCATATGTCATATTCACCATAACTTCCTAAAGCATTAGACTTTTTGTTACTTTTTTGCATGTTCATCAAGTCATTTTGTTTATGCCTCACTGGTTGGGTACTCAGCAGTATATGTCTCCAAAAAATGCTGCAGGTGGAATTTGGCACAGGGCCAAACATGTAATTACTCAGTGCCAGTTACCTTTGAGTTGTCATTTCTGGTGAAAATGAACAAGCACCAAGAAGACTTTTATGCTCTTCCCCCTGCTTCAGGCCTCCCTTTGGCAGGTCCTCTGTATACCCTGGCCAGTCTGGGCCTGGGGGACGGCCAGCCTCCTTCCCTATCCCTCACCCCCATCACCCTCAATACAGTTCTGGGCAAGGCCAGGGGCAGCCTCACGCTGAGTTGTATGGGTAGGTTAAAATTCTGACCCCTGGCTGGATGGCTTTACTCTGCTTGAGTCTGCTCGCATCCGCTAGAAACAACACAAGCCAAGCGCTCTGCATAAGCCTCTCCTTTCTCCTCCACCACGGCTGTGTTCTGCTCTGAGCATTTAAGAAATGTAAATAACATATGGTTTTTACACAGACAGATGAAGCATCCTCTGGAGAGAGGATGCCAAAACACCAAGAGTTAAAGTAAAAGAGTAAGGCTGGAGAGTGATTCGCCAAGAAATAGAAATTTAACGTTTTTTTTTCCTGTTGAACACAAAAGGGGAATTTTAACCACATTTTTACACAGCCCGTTTCCATTACAAGAAAAAAATCTGTCCTGTTCCAAAATGGACAGAAAAGAGCATAAAGTACCGTACAGTAATAATCATAAAACATTACATTACATCTGCCTAAGAGGATTGGTTCTTACATATGCTGAGAAATGGAGAATAGGATTTGAGATTTGATATTTTAATTAAATATTTCAGTCTGTTTTACATGACATTATTACAATAAATTTCACAATACATGAATTGCAGAGAAAAGCTATGTTAAGATTCTTTAAATGGTTACTTGTGTTTTACATAAAAAAATATAAAAGTATATGAGTTTGGAGCAACATGGGCTGATTTTTGTGTGTACTTTTCCTTTAAGATATAATCAAACTGATTTAAATGTATACTGTTTGAATCCAGGTGATTTGTTTTCTTTCTTTAATTATTATTATTATTTTGTTAAGAACACTAAACATACAGTATTTCACAAGTTTCAAGTAGAACTGATGGATTTTGTCCAAGCAAATCATATTGCAGTTAAAAAAAGTATTTTCAGTGCTGACATAATGCTAAATTTATTTAAACAAAGGTTATTTAAATAACTTTTACATTTAGTTTCTACATTTGGAGACATATGCAGAGAACAAAGTCATTAAGACGGCTCATGTTAAACAGAGTGGGCAAAAAAAAAACCCACACACACAAACTTAAAAAGGTTTTAATAACTTATTATTAGATGACCATCTGAAACTGTTGTCATACATGAATGTGTCAAGAGGATTGTTTCTTATTTATCACAGGATTCACTTCTTTTTCCTTTGTGTATTAATTCTGAATGTATTAACCATCTCTACTGTCCTTGCATATTTGTTGCTTGCCAGCTAAAAGAAAATAAAGAAGAAAAGAAAATAAGTCTACTAACACCTTACCGATGAGCTCTTCACACCTTGAATAGGCTCTTAAGCTTTGCTGGTGCCCTTATGTTTGTGCGCTGTTGTCCATAGGCCAGGCGGATATCAGGGTGGGTCCCACATGCTTGGAATGGGTCCTGGAGGCCCCTACAACCATCCACCAAGCAACAGTTCAGCCAGGATGACCCCTCAAGGACCGTCCTTTAACACAATGCCCACAGGTGCGTTTGGAGTATTCACCGATATATTCAAGTAACAAGAAGTACAAATCTTACAGTTTTTCATTAATAAAGAAAATAAATAATATAAGCTAGAATTATTTTAGACTATAGACATTTTTACTTTTTAATGTTATCCTCACCAAACATAAGTAATTTATTACTATTTATTTATTTATTATTTATTTATTTTGATTAAACATATAGCAAAAACATTATTGTTAACATGTTAAATATATAATTTCAAAATTTGTCATTTATATTTGTAATTTTATATTTTAACACACACACACACTATATATATATATATATATATATAATTTAATATATTCATATAATAGTAAAGCTGAATTTTTCGGGATTATAAGTATATAAGTCTTCCGTGTCACATGATTCCTCAAAAATTCTAATATGTCATTTTACTACTTTTATCAATGTTGAAAACAGTTTCCTTATTTTCTATATATATTTTTATATGTAATAGTCAGAATAAGCATGTTGAATATTTACATAAATATTGTATTACACTGAATGAGCAAATTTATTTTTTGTTTTATTTTCCAAAAACGTATTTGAAACCTTAAAAGTTAACCGTTCTTAACGTCTTTGACCCACATCATTTTTTAGATAGAACATTCAAAAGGACAGTATTTATTTGAAATAGGAATGTTATTGTGTTATAAATGTGACATTTGGTCAGTTTTATGCATTTTTTTCTGAATAAAGGTATCAATCTCTTTTTGAACTATTGTGTCTATTGCGCATGTTCTATAAATCTGTTTTACAGTATTCGATTTTTAAAGATATTAATTATATAATGCTAGGCATTTGCATTACACTAAGTTATAGATGCACATACACCTTTGTTTGGAGTGTGTTGATCAGATGTTGTCCAGATCTTTGGATGGTGCCGGCTAAGTGTCACAATCTCCTGTAGGGCCAATGACAGGCTCAGGGGACAGCATGATGCCCACCGATCCCAAACAGAGAGCGGAGCACAAGGACGAGGGCAGCACACCCACCACAGAGCCTCCTAAGCCAAAGGTATTGTAAACAAATGTTTCTTCCTCAAACTCACTTAGCATGCCCAGAAGATGCTTACAGATATAACAGTACTCTTAAACCTTTGCTGTATTCTACACACAACCTCAGACCTTTACTTAACCCATGACTTCGTTCATATCTGCTTAGTAAAGGTGTAACAATCTGCATCAGTCTGACTAATCTCGTTTGACTAATCTCTTGCTTTCCATAGTTGTATATTAAGTATCGACTATCTTCTGATTGGCTGGTATTGTTGACAGACAAATTACTTGCAACTGGAATTTAAACACTTTAATTATACCGCTTTTAGCCTAATTGCTATAATAATGCCCATTACCAACATCTACGAAATGTAGATCCCCAATTTGTAAGCACAAACATATCAAACAAAGAAGATTCATAATGTTACCAAATTTCAGATTTCATAATGATTTTGCGAAGACTGTGATTAAAGGACATATTTACACTCTGCTTGTAGCTCTTCTTATTTATCATTATAATGAGCACTAAAGTATGTTGTTCTTCAGTAGTCTTCTTTTTCAGTGTGTTATTCAGTAGGCAAAGGAATAGTATTCTCTCATGTGTCCTAATGAGAGCTCATGTAGGCTGCGGAAGACCTTATTTCTAAATTTTCTTCTGTAGAACTCGTTCTTTCCCAGTCATTGCCCTTACTTTCATCAGAACTTCATTGTGTCATTAATTTCAGCTTTCGTTTGATTGGTTGAAATATGACGCACTGGCGGAGCGTTCTCTCTGAACTTGTCTCTCCATTCTCGCTTCTGTATGTCATTTTTTTTTTTCTGTGGTTTTGTTTCATCTGTAATTCAACGTGATGTTTTGTTTTGTCCCCTTACTGATTAGAGGGAAGTAGTTCTGTCACTTTAAATAATTCTCAAAGAATTCCCTCCGTTTTCATCCTGGTTCACAATAATCTCTACTTTTTTTTTACTTCATGGCAGCATTCGGGAGCAGAGCATTGTCTTTTAATGAAACATGTAGAAAACATCACAACAAACAGAAGTGCCTTCAAACATTGACCTTTACATCCTGACCAGCTGGCTGGATTACAAGCTTTGTGTTCTTCCTATTTCTGCTCAATTTATTGTGTGTGTGTCTGTGTGTGTGTGCCCTTCTGCAAAACGTATAACAAGTCTTGATGTATAACACAGAGCTGCTTGAAGGCATGAATTGAGCCTTCTTTAGTACGGCTCAGATTGGTGCATCTTCAGCAAGAACCAAGCACAAAAGAGTGTGACAGAAAAAGATTTGAAGTGTCGTACACTCAGTTTGCCAGTTTTATACCAAACTTTCTCAATGCTTCTCATGCTACAGACAGTAGACTCACAGGAGGTTTTCAAGACAGTGAATAGCAAGAGAATGTTTTCAACCTATAGGGATCAAGCTATCCTTATTCACTGACAGGGTGCCAGTATTCATGCTGATGTGTAAAAAAAAAAAAACTGTTTCTGGGCTGAAAAAATAGGCTATGTACCAGCCCCCTAAACCTGGTCCTGAACCAGGAGCTGCAGTAAAAAAAAAAAAAAATCCTCAAAGTGCTTTTCCAAACAGCCGAGCTCTTTTGATAATAGCAAATAATAGTGCAAATTAGTATATTATTTACTTGGAAACGCAACAAAGAAAAAGACAAATGTATTTTACTCAGTATTACTTGCTTATTTGAGCTTTTGTAATAAAAGCAATAACCCACTTGCATTGTATTATGTTTTTATATTACATCAAAGGCAGCTTGTGATAGCATAAACCTGAATAAAATTACTTTTAGTAAAACAACATGGTTATTGCACATCAGTTATGTGGTTAAGGAGTAAAGGTGATCGGAAAGCTGTCCTTCCATTAAATGTGTCTGTGGGTTTCTTTTTATACCCCGATGTGTTTTCCATCACAGGACAACTACGGTTCTCAGTGTGTGTCCCAGCCTCCCACCCCGTCCCCTCTGTCCCCCAGCCCAGCTAGTCTGTCCTCTTATCAGGGGGACGACAGCGATAGCATTAGCAGCCCTGCCTGGCCAAAGAACCCCAGCAGCCCCGTAAGTGCCTCGCGCACCTTTTCTATCTTCTCTTTATTGTCCTGGTTTTCCTCCTCCTTCTGTAGTTATTTAAGTCTGCTGTTTGATGGTGTGCGCTGTTTTGACCTGAGATATGCTGTATTGAGACTTGCTCTTTATGACACTCAAGTGGCTACCGCAAGATTGTTATCCCAGTTTCTTTTCAGTAATAGCCAGTGTTCGGGAAAACATTTTTGAATAAGTAGCTGGTCAATCTAACCTCTAATTGATTTTAAGAACAGCTGAGACACATCAGTGTAGTCATTAGTTTGTTTTTCTCTAACACTGGTAACATTTTCTTTCCTGTAATACTACGGATAATATTTTAAACTTAAAATTATGAAATGTTATTCAAAATCAATTCATTTTGCGGTTGATGATAGATACCCAGGTAAAAAGAAATATCTTCCTTATGAAATGCATTCGGGAAGAGGGATTAGGGAAGACTTCACAGATAACTGATAAGTGGTAAATCAGATTTTCAGGACCGTTTTAATGAGAAATCAGTTATTGTCATTTTGTGAGGATTTAAGCCGCAAATCATAGAAATGTTCAGCAATGTGGTGACTCGAACTAATGGCAAGCTAAAGTGTTGCATTCTGTGCCAAACAGGTTAAAACAGGTTAGTGCCAGTTAAAAAACTGTAAAAACATTGAAGAAGTTTTGTGGATTCTTTGTACAATCCACATTAAAGGGTGTTTTTTGATTGTATTAAAGGGATAGTACTCTCAAAAGTGAAAATGATGTTATTAAATTACAAATCCATTAGTCGTCATCATATCATTCCAAACCCATAAGACTTTTGGGTTACACTTTATTTTAGGGTTTCCTTGTTATATTGTAATTGTACATTTAAGTACTGAGTAATATCAATTAACTCTATATACCTAATATATGGTTAGGATATAGGTATAGGGTAACTTGCATGCAGTTATGCATAATTTATTGTTATTGTTAATAGTAAGTGCATGTAACTTGTATACCAAGGATACCTTAAAATAAAGTGTTACTGACTTTTGTTCATTTTCAAAACAAAAGGGAGCATATTTTAATTAAAAGAGATATTTCTGTCCCTCTGTTGACAGTCTATTCAACCAATACATCAACACTTCAAAAAGGTTGAAAAAGACAACATAAAAATGATCTATATGATTTAAGGGGTTTCATCTATGGTAAACAGATTTAATTACTATAAAAATCACACATCGTATATGGGAAACAGAAGTTCAGCTGTGTTTGTTTGATGCATAAAATATAACTTTCAATGACTTTCAATTAAGCGACAAAAAAATCTAAGGTTTCATTACAAGATGAGTGAATCTTGTTAAATGCCATGAGGGTGAGTAAATGATGACATAATTTTCATTTTTGTGTGAACTAACCCTTGAAATCCGTTCACAGTTTTAAGCATTCTTCAGTCTTCACAGTAATAGTAGTTCCAGTCAGTTCTGATGCAGTGTTAGAGCTAATGTAGTGATACTCTACCATGCTGAGTAATATAATGGCGCATACATCCTACACTTTATGCTTCACCAGCAAATGCATTGATTTCAGCAGAACATTGTGTGTTATAAGGACATTGAAGAAAAGAGTTTGTGATGATCTTCCATAATGGAACCAAAACCTTTAAAAAAGCTAAAGTGCCCCTATTATGAGTATTGAAATGTTCATATTTTGCTTTTGGGAGTCCCCAACAACAGCTTGACATGTAATAAAGTTCAAAAAACACATTTGTTGCCTTATAATATGCTTTTAATTATACCTTATTTTCTCAACGACTTTCAAACGATTCGCTCAACAATTAATTTTTCCAAACCCCTTCTTTTGCATGATGCTAATGTACTGTATTCGGGCTCGTTTTCATCTAATCATGCCTGTAATGTCCGATAAAGCAGCATTTGTGAGCTCAGTGCTGCTTCAGCACAACAGAACCTAGTGGCAAAGAATGAATTTGCATTTTCTTTCAGGCTAATGCAAAAAGACAAACAAATGGGCGGGTTATATCAACATGAAACAACTTAGGATTCGTTTTTAATACGACAATAACTTACATGGTGCACTTTCAGATTTAAAACTTTGCAGGATGTTTTCATTTACTCAACTGTGTTACATGAAAGGGCATTTTTTATACCTAATAGGGGCACTTTTGTTATTATGCACTTTGTTGTAGGCACATGTTATCCAGTGAGAATAAAAAACAAAAGAGACAGGTGCGGTTTTTGAGAAGTCTATGTTCATGAAGAGCTAGTGCATAGACACCCTAAATCAATGAAATCACCTTATTGTTTACTTAAGCACAAGATGGTGTTAATCAGTAGCATACATGCGTTGTTCGAGCAAATGGTTCCATGCAAAATACCCATGCCTGCCTAAAACAATCAGTTTCAGTGCACCACAATCTGTACTTTCTAGATAGCTGTCAAAATGGGACATATTGAGCAATGTGGATAGCATTTACTCTTAGGACAAAGAATGATGGGCTCACAGTATTCGTGCGGGGTGTGTCGGTGGTGATACATCTTACTCTCTTCTGTACCCGTCCGCTCTAGAAGCACAGCTCGGGGAACATGACAAACGAGAAGATAACACGACTGTACGACATGGGCTGTGAGCCGGAGAGGAGAGCATGGGTGGATCGCTACATCGCCTTCATGGAGGAGAGGGGCACGCCTGTCCCCAACCTGCCTTCGGTGGGCAAGAAGCCGCTGGATCTGTGCCGCCTCTACCTCTGTGTTCGAGAAATCGGAGGCTTGGCTATGGTGAGTGAAGTCCGGAAAGGCGCTTTTGGACTCTGTGAGAGTACTGCTGTGTGATCGTGCTGGGGTTTTAAAGGAGGCATGTTAAAGAACGAAACCTCTCATATCCTTCCTCAGATCTGTCTCAACCATCAATCACAGACATCAAAGAAACGGGGGTTAACTGAGAATACATTGCACCTGCTGATGGTGTTTTTTTTTATTTGCACACGCTTTCTGCATTGCTTTAGCACTCTGAATCTCACACTGGGTTTGTGAAAGAACAATATTCTACACAAAAAATGAAATAAAAAAATTGGCCTGGATACAGAGACTGCTGCCAAGATCATAATGCACAAACTTCTCTTAACATGCAACCTCAGGTTGTGAGTGTTACACTATATTTTAAGGAGTCCTTATTGCAGCCTAATTATACTTTTAGTACTATTATATTAATTAATATTAATTAACTACAGGTTATTATATTGGTTAGGGTTAGGATAAGCCTAATCGCTTTTATGCATAATTTATTCTTATTATAATAGGACATGTGACGTGTAACAAGGACACTTTAAAATAAAGTGTCACCCTTATTTGATTAAATATTGAGTGCATGTTAATGAACATTTATATTATTGATGGGCTGATTTTTAACATTTAGTTATGCATGCACATTTCCTTATTTTTACTTTTTTTTTTTTTTTTTTTTTTTCTTTTAAATTGAATTTATGCAAAATTTTAAATTTAAAATTAAATTTAT
>JAUYWG010000057.1:3091002-3104005 GCA_034779775.1 Enteromius afrohamiltoni | reverse complement strand
CTCATGAGCTACTAGACTAGCTAATCGCTATACATTATCCCGCTTATTACATGGCTACCTACCAAATAAATAATTATATAAATATATATATATTTATATACAAATAACAAGAACAGCCTAAAAGCCATAGTCTCAAAACTGTCTCAGACCGTTTCTGTTCTCAGTTAAGGAAGTTAAATATGTCTAAAGTGTGACCACATGAACAACCTCCGTCATTTCCTCTGGCACTCTAATAGATCAATTACTGTTAGACAACATTAATAATAAATTCCCACCCAAAGCCACAAGATCAAAGATTGTCCAGAGCAACATAGCAAAACCAATCGAAAAAATTATTGGAATGATTTACAAATGAATTCCATCATGTTTTCTTTAATAAGAGAATGATTAAAAATGCCTAGGCCTATAATAAAACATGTTTAGGTCATACATACCACATAATATTAGAATATGTTGTTTCAAAATACTTGCTGCATAAATGAGCTGTAAATTGTTTACGTGTACGTTCCACTATAATTACAGGAACATGCTGTAACTTCAGTTCACTCACACAGCTCTTTCTGGGTTGTAATCTAAAGCGTTACCAGATCAGTTAAATCTCATAAACTTCTGGTTACATTTTTGAAGTGAAATAATTACCAAAAAGACTCGATATGTAGTTTTAACATTAATTTTAACATTAATGTTTAAATAAATAAACATTAAGAATTGAAAGTGAATTTCAGAGATAATTTTAAACATTTGAATTGATCATCAGAATAATAAGTTGGATCATCTACCTGTGTTGTCCGTGAAAAGAGCAAGTAACAAGAACAGCCTAAAAGCCATAGTCTCAAACACAACTGTCTCAGACCGTTTCTGTTCTCAGTTAAGGAAGTTAAATATGTCTAACGTGTGACTACATGAACAACCTCCGTCATTTCCTCTGGCACTCTTATTAAAGATCAAATACTGTTACACAACTTTAATAAAATATATTTCCTTTGAGAGCAGGTGAAAAGAAATTCCCACCCAAAGTCAAAAATTATTTTGATTTCTTTCATTTTATGGGTTTTCACTGTGCTCCAGTTCACATCACCTCTCACACTTCCTGTTAGCAAACAATCAATCAATTTTCAAAACACCCCCTGATGGTTAAGGACCCCAAATGCACACAATGTGCACAAACGCAGCTAAATCTTCCTGTACACCTGTCTGCAGCCTGCAGATCAGGGGTGAGTTTCAGGGCTTGACATGGGCACAAGTACTCCTCGCTGCAGACTGTAGCGTGGTGACATCAGGTACATACCTGACGTATGTGTACGTGTATGTGTTTACCGCGCGTATGCACATCAATATTGCATTTAGAATTACTATATTTGCATTAACAGTAAGGGTAGGTTTAGGTTTGTTTGAGGTGTAAACATTAATAAAACAGGTAGCATTTTCTGATATCAATTTGTGCTACCTATTTTTTCAGAGGAGGTAGCGAGATCTGATAAGGTAGGATGAATCATGTTATAGACATACCATACAGCACTTTCCGCATGCGCGGTAAACACATACCCATACACATACATCAGGTACCTATATCAGGTATGTACCTGACGTCACCGCGCTACAGTCTGCAGCAAAGGGGTGTCTCCATTGGCACCGCCCACCCACAAAATGCGGGTAAAATTCGGCTGTGGCGGGTAAAAACTTTAGTCTCACTAGCCACTATGGCGGGTAGTTTATTTTTTGGTATGACAATATTTTTTTTTTTGTTTTCTCTACAGGCATCTGATATAATAAACCCTTTACAACGTAATATTACGCGCATAAAACTCCCATGAGCACCTTTATCAACATTCTGATATAAACTTGTTTAAGCGTGAACGTCTCTGTTAGTAGCGATAACCTGCCGACGACATGTCAGAGTCGTGAACAAACTTTTTTTTTAAGTCAGACATTTTTATACTATTTTTATATTTTTACTTACGAATCCGACAGGCATTATGATATTTATGTCTGAGCCCAATCTATTTTCTTTTCCTCATACTAATGACACGTGCACTTTTTTTGTGTGGAAAGCCCGCTTTTATTGAACTAGGAAGGCGTTCAGAAATGTTAACAGATGTTAACGAATCGTTTGTAGGCTTCAATGACTGATTTATTAAAATAGTCACTTACTCTGACCTACTGGCAGTTTACTTTCATAGTAGGCTACTTTCATCTTTTTTTCCATGATTTCATATATATGTATACACTACATGTATATTAAAAGTCATAAATGCATCTGAATGCTGCTTCTGTTTCTTCTGCAGTGGAATGATCAATTTTGTGGAAGTGTGGGATTTCATGTGATTGGTAACATTATCTTATTATATTAAAATCGGTCAAATGACTTTGAAATATTTGTATGGATTATTAAGTCATATAAAATGTAATTTCCTAACAAGAAAATTGTTGCCAGTGAAAATGCTGAATGGCTAGTACAGTAAATTTGAAAAACCACTAGCCACAGAGGCTGTTGAGCAAAAAAGGTACCGTCAAGCCCTGGTGCATTTCCCAGACTATAGCCTACTATAGTCGCAAGTTCCGTGGTGACCAGCACAGTTCAACGATTCTGTGTTTCCAGAAAGCATAGTTCAAATGTATGTGCGCAATCACCGTCACAAACGCTCGTGGTTATAACTACAGCTCTGGACCTGTGGTTAGAAGCATGGTTTCCTTTTAGTAAAACATATGGTTTTACGTGCCAGATTATTGCTGCGTCTAGGGCGAGACAACATGCAACAAAATAAAACGGAAGCTGTGTGTGTGTAAGTTCTTTGTATATAGATGAGTTAACAGCTTCGGTTGAATGAGTAATCTTGATATCTTGGTCTTTCGGCTGATGAGGATGGACAGCGAACACAGAGGGGAGAGACCACTTTACAGAGGCGGAGCTGGAAGTTTTGATGCACGCGTATGAAGAACTGAAGCCAATAATAATAATAATGGAAAAAAAAGCAATAACAGTAAATGCGTGAGTGTTAAATTATAGAGCACAATAATTAAAAACACCTTCCGCATCCTTTTGACTGTTAAATTACTACAAAAGCGTTTACTTTTCCTGCCATTCATTTCTTTAGGTTAAAATAACTATGTATATTGACTAGGAATATATGGTTTCTTATTTAATAAGGTGTAATTCTTCTGGAGCCAGAAGAACTTTGAGCAAATCAAAATGAAACACAAAAATCTTCTGCAAAAAGTTTATATTTGATTACACAATTATTGATTGAACATGATTTAGTATATTCCTTAATAAAGGGTGACCGGTGGTTGCTGGCATTCCAGGCACTTCATCACACACGCCATGCACCACAAATAACATGGTGAAATGTACGTTTACCACTATGACTTAATAAAGGACTCTCTGTCACTAAAAGCCTTTTTAAACATGCTTAAGGTGTTTATGCAGGCTTTCTTTATTTCACTGCATATGAGGGATAGGCTATTTACCTCTATCAGTATCTATTTTCTTATAGATAGGCCTACATAGATACTGATAGAGGGATTGTATTATTGGACACTGCATAAAAAACAGCTGTAAGTTGCTGTTGTAGTTGCTTATATACTGTATGTACCTCCGTGGCTCTCTCCGACCGTCATCAGCGGGAACCTTCACCCGAATGTGACAGAAGTGGACAATGTTGGTAGATTGACTGAGGCATATGTGGACATTTTTTGACATCTTCATACAAATACAACAAATGCCTTTTCCTTGTTTACATGACATAAAGTAAAAGTAAGAAGAGTGTATATAACTTTACACAGATTCTTTCTCAAATCAGTCCCAAGTTAAACCTTTAGAACACTGTGTATGTCTGTTGTGAAAAAATGGAGGAAGTTACACAACAGTCACGTTAGAGAGGAGACTTATGCTGCTTTTTTTGTTGTTGTTTAACACCATCTGTGATAAAAGTAAAGATTCTTAAAACAGGTTAAGTTATTTATTATGTTACAGTTTTAAATATACAAACAATAGAATAGAGCAACTGTGCATATAAAATATAATTTACCCTCTTATACAAGATTCCTTCAGTGCTGTTACAAACACAATATCCGGACAATAAGAGTGTAAAGTCCATAAACATTGTGCTTCTGAATATTTAAGTTAACACCAAAAATAAAAAGACTGTAATATTACTAAATTCCATTTCAAAAGACATGATTAAAAACATTTATATAGCAGCTAGTTCATATATATAACTATTGTGTTATATATATTATTTCATGCAGAGACATAAAAACAGGGAATGCAAAATACTGTATGTTCTGGCTCAATAGTGCCCCCTTCTGTGCCGATCGATATGTGTAATTTATCCAAAGATAATTAAGACCTTTTCGTTTTTCTTTTGCTCAGCTCTTTTAATTGAGCTCAAAAGATTGATCATGATCAATCATTGATCATTGATCATTATTTTGAATTGAAATTGTGGTGGAGGAGGTAATAGCATTGTAAGAGTTGATGTATCTGCACATCCATACATCTAAATGAATTCTTAATACTCTTACATGCTGAAAATGGGCAAAAAGAAACATTAGACTATAATTCTCTTGAACAAAAAGGTACAAAAGCTGCATTGGGGTGGCTCTCTGTTCAAAGTAGGGTAAATAAGGCTAATAGATAATACGTGTACCTCTCCACTGACAGCTTTTGAACCTTTATTTCCCTGAGATTATGAATGATTCTTGTGTAATAGTGTAAGATTATCAGTCAAACCAAAAGTCCCAATTCACAAACAACAGCTTTCAGAAATGTAATAATTATATGAATAACCCGCTTATTAAAACCAACATCCCAATAATTATCATATTGTCATTTCACAGATAAATTCTGCATTACTGTAAATAATCTTATATTAAGAATTTCCTTGGTATCACAAGAAGAAACAGGAACACAACAAATTCATACTGTACATTGTAACAAAAAACACAAGCTGGATTTATATATATAAAAAAGAAAGAAAGAAGACAGTAAAAAGAAGAAAATAAAAGAAAGTGTTCTGGGTGTCTTCATAAATCCCAGCCTGTTTAGTGAGATATAGTAACATTATTTCAGCAAAAACAAAACTCAAAGAGCGGCTCAGACTTAGACTCCTCTGAAGGTCAGTGAAGGCTCTATTCTTTCAAAGCAGATTATTATAATATTATTATGGTATTTGCTGGAGTCACGTGATTGATGGGAAATCCCAACACAGCAAAAAATACAGACTATTTTTAAAATGAATCTTTAGATCTTGTGCCACAAGTCTTTTACCTGTCATGCTAGTTTTTGTAGTTAAATATATATCACTGTGGAAACTGTGTGCACGTGCCATGTTGATGATTAGAAACGAAACAAAGGTTAATTCTGACCTAAAACATACAGAACACAATCCAGCGAAGCAAGACAATTGAATTTCATTCAATCTGATGAAACTGATTAATAGTTTGGCTTTATATAATTATATTATTGTCATTCTCAACTTATTTCAGAGATTATGTAAAGTTTTCCTTAAATAGAAATGAGAAGTTTTCCTGTACTGTATAAATTTGTCTTTGTGTTCATTTTTTACTTGTTTGCTTTAAAGCCAGTCCTCCTTCAAACAAGTCTAAGCTGCTGTGATTCAAGAGAGGTGTGAAGAGACGGAGTTATCTTGTTTGTGTAGTCTGGCTGTCAAAAATGTAGAAATTCTAATTTAAGACATGTAGACTGTTTACTTCTCATAATTAATATTTAAACTGCTGTGGAATAAGAAGCAGAATTGGAAAAAAAATGCTAAAATATAAATTATGGGGACTTATTAATTAGAAAACAATGCAACATGAGTGAAAACAAAAAACAAAAACAACAGTTCAACTAGGACAACCCAACAGAGTTCAGGTAGAAGAGTGGAAGTGGAAGCTGGGAAGAGAGCACATTAAATAATTAAGTTTATATTTTAAATATACTCAATGTTTAAAAAGTTTGAAAAGCTCTCAATGCCTCTTGTTTTACTTACTATGTTGCTGTATGTTATCATTTATGTAGTTTAATTTGGCCTTAGATTCTGTAGATGATACAGAAAGGTTATTGGGTTTAGCATCAATGTGATGTTCAGATCATGATGTAACTTTACCTGTTGAAATGCTTTATATTAACTCTAGACGTCCCCTTTTGTCTCACCTGTGACTGTCACCATGATCAGGATTTGTCCTTCAGTGTCCAGAACCTCGTATGTTCCAGCGTCAGTGGCTGTAAAGTTATTAATGATCAGGTTTCCATCTCTGATGGTCATTCGATCACTCCTGACCCCATGCCTCCGGTCCCAGTCCTCCTTCTGCCCTGTGCTTCTTTTACTCCAGTGCACGACTTCATAAGCACTGGACAACAGAACGTCCAGCTTCAGCTCCTCACCTTTCTTCACTGAGATCTTATCTGAGGAAAAACAGGACATTATTTATAATTATAACAGAGTCAAAGCTATAAGCACATATTTAGGACTGGGACCAAATATTATCATTTAGAAATCAGCCAAGCTTCTACTGGAGAAGACTAATCTGAATATGAGACATTTACAGGCCCTCATGGAATACTAATACACTGTAAAAAGTGCTAAGTTAATAAATTACAAATATTGAGGAAACCCTTTGATCTAAAATTGTTAATTAATAGATTTTTAAATTATTGTCTACTAAATGATTTTAAGGTAACAGGTTTCCTCAATATTTTTAAGTGAAGTCAACTTCTCACACAGTTATTGAAGGACAATCAGAAAGCATCAGTTTGATGAGGTTTGATCAGTTTTAACTTTACCCTGGAGATGAAGTCGATATGTCCTGATCTGACGCTTCACTTCTCTCTGAGTATTAGTGTAATAGACTCTCAAAATGTATTTCCCAGCATCACTCAGTCTCAGATTCTTGATAATCACGTCACATGATTTGTTCCTAAATACTCGTCCATTTTGACTCTCACTTTCACTTTCACATTCTTCCTTCTGACAAGAAAGGACGCTTTGTAACCTGCTGAAATGCAAAAAATAAATGTCTCTGGTCTCAATTCCACATGCCAGAGTGGCATTACCTCCCTTTTTCCCTTCCACAGATATAGTGGTGGTTCCTGCAAATATATAATATTAGTTCAATACCAAGTATCAACACTGAAAAAAAAAGGCGTTTCTCTCTATTCTCAGTGACAGCAGTTTGAATCTAGTCACTTTTTTTCTAAAGCGCTTTTAAGCAACTGTTTTGACAATAACAGCGTTTTGAGAGGAGCGGCGGCTGAATTAAATCACAGCTGCATCTCATCTCCTTATCATCTCCCCTTCACGATCGCCCAATCATATGCTACCTTCCCACTATAAATGCTCCCGCTTCCCTTCCTTCCGTATCTCGCTTTATGCATCCCTCCCCTTCTCCTCCATCAGCTCCTCTCTCCTCCGGGGGGCTCAGAGAGTGCGAGCCGGTCACCGATCCCTGCCCTCGCTAGGGCTCAGGCCACTAGGGTTCGGGGCCTGCCGTTCTCAGCTCGCCAAATTTGCTTAAACTTACTACCCACTCTTATCCTCCCTAGCATTAATGAGAAAGCGCAAACTCTTGAACAATACAGATTGTAGCAAAGCCTTGAACATTATCAAATAGAAGATCAGAGTGACGGTAATGTATAATGACGAGAATTAAACTATTTATTTATCAAATGCAGAGACGGTCTCTGTAGTCAAGACGACGATAATCACTGGAAATCAGGTGATTTCTAGTGACACATCTATATCAGAACAAATATATTTCTCAGCACAGAAACAATTAACTAGAATGAAAATCAAATACTGTTCCAGTTTCTGAAGTAAAAGCACTAAATACTGACCACTGTAGTTAAAAAGACACAGCAGCAGCAGCAGCTCGAAGCATTTGAACCTAAAGAGAAACAGACGAGACAAAGATACAGGGATAAGAATACTTAATACTCTTACATGCTAAAAATGGACAATAATTCTCGGAGAAAAAAGGCACAAAAGCTGTCATGGGGTGGCTCTCTTTTTGAAAGTATGGAGGGTAAATAAGGCTAATAGATAATACGTGTACCTCTCCACAGACAGCTTTTGAACCTTTATTTCCCTGAGATTATGAATGATTCTTGTGCAAAATAATAACTCAAAACAAAAGTCTCAGTACACAAACAACAGCTTTTAGAAATGTAATAATTAAATGAATTACCCGCTTATTAAAACCAACATCCCAATAATTGTCATATTGTCATATCACAGATAAATTCTTAATTACTGTAAATAATCTTATATTTAGAATTTCCTTGGCATCACAAGCAGATTTAATTTAGAAACAGGAACACAACAAATACATACTGAACATTGTAACAAAAAACACAAGCTGCATTGAGATGTAAAAAAAAATATATATAAAAATAAATAAATAAGAAGAACAAGAAGAAAAAGAAAGAAAACTTACATGATAAAATTTCTGAGGGAGTGTTCTGGGCGTCTATAAATCCCAGCCTGTTTAGTGACACTTCAGCTAAAACAAAACTAAAAGGATGGCACAGTCTCAGGTGACTTTGGTGCCTCCCTCTGAAGGTGAGTCAATGAATCATTCTTTCAAAGCAGATTGAGCTGAAGATTATTATAATATTACAATGGTGTTTGCTAGAGTCACGAGATTGATGAGAAATCACTGCTCAGCAGAAATCATGCCACTCCTCTTCTGTGTTTACGGACAACTTGTTAAATGTATTAGATCTTGTACCACAAGTCTTTTACCTGTCATGCTAGTTTTTGTAGTTAATAATATATACACACACACACACACTTGGAAACTGTGTATGCAAGTGCTATTCTGTGTTGGTGATTAGAAGCAAAACAAACGTTAATTCTGACCTGAAACATACAGAACACATCCCAGTGAAGTCAACTCAACCAAGTGTGAAAGCACCTGTATTAAATCTGATGAAGCTGAATAATAGTTTGGGTTTGATATAAATGCTTTCTATTTGACTGCAACATGCACACGGTAAATCATCCAGTGTTAAATCAACACTCCCAGCAGTGTTTATATAATCCACACTGGCAGCGTTAAAATTAATGAGATAATTAGGTGATTAATGAAGTGATGATTGATCATTATTGAAGACACCTGATGTTAAAAAGCAGAATCATCAAAGAAGAAAATCACTAATTTAATGTCACCATTTTAGTGTTCAGTGTTTACTTCAGTTGGGCTCTTGACCTTTGACTTCTTTACGTTAGATTTTGTATACACACACATACATACACATATACATATGTTAAACGTACCCGGTGAACTTCATGTCTGGCTTGTTGCTTGCGTAGGGTTCTTAAATAGGCCGACTAACACCTTCAGTGTTTGCACACTTGAATCAGTCTTTTTGTACTAGTAGTTTTTAGCAGGAGGATTGAACTGCAAAATAAATAAATGTTTATGAATAAATGGGTTTACTTTTTACTTTTAGTGATTAAATACAATAGTAATCAAGCACTTTGTACTTTAACCCAAATAAAATACTTTTACAGGAGACATATTGGTAACACTTTCTATGAAGACTGTGTTTATAATACAGTAGAAGAGTATCTATTGTGACTGCATAGTGCATTATAAATCATAATCATAAAAACAACTATAATCCATTATTATATTTACATATTTGCGAGTATGATTATTTATAACTGTAATGAGGAGGTCCCGCCCTGACCTCCTGATGTCACTCCATCACCACTATCTGACAGACTGTTACTCTGACTTCATTTCCCATCTGCCATTGCACCCTTCCGCCTGCACACACCCACAGCTGCAGCCCATTCATCATTAGCGCACACATAAATACCGGACTTCCACACATAGTGGGTGCAAAGTTTTGTATGGCCACAGTGTACTGTTCCTAGCGTCCTGGTTCTGGCCTCCGGCTCTGTTAATTGACTACTATTTTGTATTATCTGTGCTGCCCTGTCTGCCGGTGTTAGTCCATCTTGTTTCTTAATAAATGTATCCGCGCACGCCTACGTCTGTTGTGTTACAATAACACTCAATGAACATTAAATTAAATCTATTACATTTATAACGGACTATATCATATCTTGACATTGTTTATTTAAGAAGAAATTGTATTTATTAAATAGCAGTGTTTGTCAGGTATTTGTCAGCTTCAAGTACAGTAATGTTAGTAAAATGGCAAGATATGAGACTTATAATGCATTATAACTATGCATTATAGATTATGTATATTTTGCTATATAATCCATTGTAATCATGTTCAGTGTGTCATAAATGATCATACTCTTAAAAGTTATAACCACAAATAAGCAAATATAAAAAAACATTAAAACTGTTCTTCTGAATATTCATGAGATGACACAATATATTATAGTTATTTATAATGCATTATGCATTTATTATAATGCTTTAAAAAATCTCTTATAATATATTATAAATAAAGGCTTCATAGAAAGTGTTACCGTAATATTTTATTAGGGTAGCTGTACTTTTACTTTCACATCTGTGTGTTGTCTTTTAACTTTTCTTCACAGTCATCTGTTGCAGTGCTTGTAACTGCCACCAGAGGGCCACCATTTCCCATCACCCTTTGCTCAGTCTATTATTTCTCATTGTTTCCAGCTGTGTCATAAGTCTTTTCCATTCCTCTCTCTCTAGATCAGGCTTCACCAAACTTACCCTGGATGTCTGATGCACTGCTGAGTTTAGCTCCAACCCTGATTATAAAAAAATAGTAGGAGCTAAACTCTGCAGTGCATCGTACCTCCAGGGTAAGATTTGGTGAAGCCTGCTCTATATATATACCATGGTCTGTTTTCTGTGGATTACATTCAGCATGTTTTTCTGATTCTGCCCTGATGTGGATGACAGGTTAGTAGTTGGATTTTCTAGCTTGAAAGCTTTTTATGTCACAATTTTCACACTTTATCTTGAATTTGTGGGCCGTTTTTGCCACAAGCCCTTGTTAAATTCTGACGCTTACCAAAATTTAGACTCGTTGTGTGACATTGATGTGAAACTAATACAGCCATATCCTCCTGCAGCCTAAGCCTGGTTGCCCACTGAAGCTAAGCACGGTTGAGCCTGGTCAGTACCTGGATGGGAGACCTCCTGAGAAAGCTAGGTTGCTGTTAGTAGAGGTGTTAGAGAGGCCAGCAGGGGGCGTAATACCCCAGAATAGTGACGGGGACACTATACTGTCAATAGAGTACCGTCTTTCACATGAGATGTTAAACCGAGTTCCTGACTCTCTGTGGTCATTAAAAATCCCATGACACTCATTGTAAAGAGTAGGGGTGCAACCCCGGTGTCCTGGCCAAATTCCCACTGGCCCTTGTCTATCATGGCCTCCCAAAAATCCCCATCCATTGATTGGCTGTATCTCTCTCTGTGGCTGCTGTCGCTTTATCCAGGTGGTTGAGGAGGGACCCCCCACATGATTGAAAAGTGCTTTGGGTGTGTGGCCATGCACAGTAAAGCGCTATATAAATGCATCATTCATTTATTCATTCAACATAACTGATCAGAGGATTTACATTGCTACGGATCAGGTTTTCCATCAGAAAATGCACAAACACATGTGATCTCTTAGTTTCAATGCTCTTTACTAATTAAGAAATCTCCCCACAACACATTTAACACTGAAGAGGTTTTGTTTGAACAAGCTTTATGTGGATTGTGATGTAGCTGTAGGTTTTTTTTAAGCAGGTTGTAAAGCTGAAAGTTCACGGTGACGTACAGTAATTGTAACCTTCCCCAACCAGAAAATGAATCTTGAAATGAATCATTTGAGAATCATGCACAAAAGAGTCAATAAAAATTGAGAACACTTTAATGCTCCTGGAGATCTTTGTCACAACAGAAGTCTAAGTGAGATCTGAAGCACATCAGTGAGCCACAGCAATGCTAAAACTAAACTAAAAACTAAAGCATACAAATGTAGTGTCATTTCGGTTAATATACATACACACACATATATATTTTTTAATCAGTCAGACCAGCACGTTTGGCTGCGACCCATCCTTTCTGCCAGCCGTGACAGTGAATGATTCCTCCTGCAGTGACTGTAGCCAGAAGAAACACAAGCACAGCCAGACCAGCACCTCCGAACATCAGCACACGCTCCTGCAGCATCACAGAGAGAGCAGAGACTACACACAGACACAGACACCTGTTAAACTACTGCAGAAACCAACACAGAGCACTCAGACAACATTCTCAGCAAACTCAACTAACATCTGTGATACACATTCTGAACTAAATAACTAAAGAAATAGTAGAACCAAAAATGAAAACTTCATTATCATTTACTCACCCTCGAGTAGTTTCTTTGTTCTTCTGAACACAAGGGAAGATATTTTTTGAAGATTTGTAAGCAGGTTTTGGTCACCATTGACTTCTTTCCTGCTATAGAAGTCAATGGTGAACCAAAACAGCTTCAAAATATCTTACTTTGTGTTCAGAAGAACAAAGAAACAGTAAATGATGACAGAATTTGGTCGTTTATTAACATCCATGTAATATTTTTATACTTTTAACAATTATCGTATTCCTGAAATAAAATAATAAAGATAACAAATAAAGTTAACACTTTGTTTTATAGATATCAGAGTAATTAATTACTTAGTAGTAGCTATTGTACCACAGTACTAAGTAGACAACTACTGTTACATTAAAAAACAGATCATTACACAGGCATAAGCCACTTAAAATAAAGTGTATCAATTATCTGTGTGATGTGTAATAAATGTGTAACAGTAGCTGTCTGTTACATTACACACTGTAATCACAGACTGTTACAGAACTTACAGTATTATATTTGTAAATACAACAGCTACTGTTGTAAGTCCCTAATTAGGTAATTACTCTTTTTTATGTTACTAAAATAAATAATTAATTTTAGTTCCTTAAAATTTAAATTCTAAAATGCTTTCAGTTCTCACCTGTGATCTCATCATCTTCTGGTGGATCTGTGACTGAATGAACTCTGTCCTCTATGTCTATCAGAAAA
>JAUYWG010000057.1:3076701-3090902 GCA_034779775.1 Enteromius afrohamiltoni | reverse complement strand
TAGAAACACCATTACGCCTATGGAATGTCCCCATAAAACATGTAAACCCAACATGTGTGTGTGTGTGTGTGTGTGTTTTACAAGTAATTTTGCACATATTCACTAATGACGTTATGTGACTTTATTTAAACTACACTGTTAAAGGTTATATCCTGTTATTTATACCGACTTGTATAAACAGATATAGATCTTACGTTTATTTATTCGTTTTATTTATTTAAAATGTCTCAGTCGTTTTGGGGAGAATCTGTCTTCACAAGTGGAAAAGATCGGATATTAATGATAAACTAAATTTTGAATTCTTTCTGATAGAGTAAGTGTTAAGAGATGGTGAATTTAAAAGTAGTAAAATCAAAGGATTTGTTCAGGTAGGCTTTACTGTACGCAGTAATGTGCCCTTGTTATTCATGCAAATTATATATTTTTCCCTGTTATAAACCTTTGTGAGTGGTATAACATCTTTCTCATGTTGTTCTGTATGTTTCACTTTTAAAAAAAGAAAAAAACTCGACAGAATTACGACAGGGCTTTATAAATGCGCTATTTAGTTAGTTAGTAGGTAATTAATAAAACTTCATTGATCTGTGAGTAGAACTCTCGGCGAGCACGTTAGATGTCACGTGGTGACGTCACGCGGAACTGATCTCACTTCAGCCGTTAGAGCAGTGTTGCCACGTCCTCAGTTTTCACACGGATGTTGCCGCGGTTTAAAGCGGCCTTATAATACTTAGTTTACATAAGACAACAACAGAGAACATTACTAACATTACTCGAAACGTGATTGATTTTACCGGGGGACCCCTCGAAAAGCAACGTGCTTGTTTTATCATTTGTGCGGGTTTTGCCGTGAAAACCTGGCAACCTGCGCAGTCAGGTCACATGATTAAAAATGAAACTACAACAGCAGCAGTAGAAATGTCACTTCTTCATTCTGCATTTATGTTGATAGTTTAAAATATGTCGACGTTTAAAGCGAGTTTGGTTTATTCTGTGCTGTTTGTTGTGTTTGGCGCTGCGCTTGGATTCCTGGGAAACGGGGATACATTTCGACGGGAGGTGAGAAAAATATCCTCAGTCCGGTACAACAACAAATAACCTTTACACATCTGCAAACACTTCCATGATGCACACAGTTTAGAAGAAAACGTACTTTTACGCTTCTTTGTTTAAACAAGAGGTGTTCATGTTTGAGGTGACGTCATGACTTCACCTTTGATAATATTAGATATAAACAGTTTCCCTGTATATCGAGGCACACCTTACAATAAGTATTTTACAGTGGTTCAGTGGCGTATAATATGATTACCATTATTATTTACCATTACACGTCTCCCAGACAATCACAAGAGTGTTTTTCAGATCTAGATCATATTCAGTACAATTAGTGACATGACCCTGTGTTTAGAGGTATTATTTATGTGTACTGATGTTTCAAAACCCATAACCTGCATCATATTTTCTAATTTTTGCATTTATTGTAATGTACAATAATATATAATGATGATTCGTTTATTTAAACTGGTTCATTTTCAGAGTTGTTTGATATGTTTAAGACTCTCACAAGCCATTTAGTCAGCAAGTAGTGCTGTTAAATACTTCATCGCGATTAATCACATCCAAAATAAACGTTTTCGTTTGCTTATTTGCATGCATGCTATGTGTGTGTACTGATTATGCATATATAAATACACACACAAGCATGCATATATTTCAGACAAATGCTATGCTTATGTATTCAAATATACATATACAGTACAATTACATATTATGCAAACAAAAACTTTTGCATGCAGTTAATCACTTCAGCTCTGTCGGACTCTAATGTCTGTGATTCAGATTACAGATTCTTCTCTCTCATGTTGTCAGGTGTCTGTGAAGCTGAACCCCGGTCTGACTCCTCACGCGGTTCTTCCTCATGGAGTGGGTCTGGTTCACGTGTGGGGTCTGGGGCTCAATGACACGCTTCACTTCCTGCTGTGTAACTCTGGAGCTCCGGCTCTGCTGATGGTGCACACCAACAGCGCTCAGTCTACAGTACAGGTGGACTGGCCCTCGTTCATCAACCACAGTTCACCCGGGAGCCTGAGAGTGGAGCCAGAGAGCAGCGTGCAGTACAGCAGCGCACTAGTGTTCACCAGAGTGAGTCTACATCACACACCTTACCTTATTTTGAGTGCATCCAGTGTCCAACATTTTATGCTAATTAAGTGCCTCATCTGGATAGTCTCTCTGGATTTTTCAATGTGAACACATAATTGCAAAATTGTAGTAGTAAGTAGTATTCTCAAGTAAAATCTATTTTCATTTGATTTATAAATGTGTTGTTTTTAATAACGTATAGTAGTATAAAATAATAATGTTTTAAAAAATTGTAACAATTTTTATGTGAGCCTAATCTTTTTATTTGATTCATAATAACTTGTATAATAAATAAAATGTATTATTTTCATAATAATAAAATCTATTGTTGTTCATTCAAATACTTTTAATTATTTATTATTATTATTAATATCGCTGGAGTTCTTACAAAGACTAAATGTTTTATTACGAGTCTTATTTGTAGTTTAGAAATGTGCTGTTTTATAATAACTTATAATATTTAATATTATTATTATTATAATTCACGAGAACGCTGATTTTTCTTTTTAGGGCGCTGATGCAGAAATGACACTGAACTGGTAACTGTGTGTGTTTGTCAGGTGTGGGAGTACGATGACGTCAATAACACGGCAGACCCGCAGAAGACGGCAGAGTCCAGCTTTTACCCTCCGTACGAGCTGCAGAACTTCACCTGGTCGGAGCTGAGCGTCACCGAGAACCAGACGGAGCCCACGGTGAGGCTGTGCGGAGGAGAGAGGAGCGAGAGCTTCCTGAACGCCTCGGTCTGTCTGCAGGTGAGCAGAAGCGCGGGAACACACACGTGTCAGGTGTTCGGTGTGGACGTACAGTAACAGCTGTGATCTCAGTTCTCAGTGTTTGATTCGGAGGGTCGTGATCAAGCCTGGCCGAGTCTCCATCATAACGCTAACTCCTCTCAGCTGCGCGTGTGGCTGGACGGCGTGACGCCGCGAGGAAACGACTCCAGATTCGCCCTGGAGCTTCAGTCTGTGGGAGACTCGGGGTTAGAGAGGCGAGTGGATGTCCTCAGCTCTATAGACGACGAGTACACACCCTCCATCTTTAAGGTGAACACTACAGCAGACATAGACCTCAGACATAGACAACACTTTAAACAAGCCCACACTAGAGTTTTTCTTAATTTTTTGTTATAAGTTAAATGCACTTACTATTATAATAACAATAAGTTATGCATAATTGCATGCAAGTAACCTTAAGCCTAACACAAGTAATAAGTACATGATGCTGTAAGTGTTACCAGAATGTTAATATCTATTGTCAGAAGAGCAGCGTGACTGTGTGTGTAATAATCAGCTGTGTGTGTGTCTTCGCTCAGGTGTCTCAGTGGGTGTCGTCTCCGGTGAACAGCAGCGGTGGTATTTTAGGTTATCATCAGTGGAAGCCCGTGGCGTATCGTAAACCTCAGCCGGCGTTTGAGGACGCTACGCCCTGTAAACACTCTGAGCTGGTGTCTGTGAGCAGCATCCCTCGCTCCGCTCTGGTCCAGGCCTACTTCTCCAAGCATCCTCAGACGCACGGCCTGAACATCAGCTTCGGCATCGCTAAAGACCCCGTGTTCTACAGCAGCACCAAATACGTCAGCTGGTGAGTGTGTTCATCAGGAGCGACACAGACTGAACTCTGTGGGCTGTGAGAGGCGGAGGGACGCTGGAAAACGTGTTAACCTACAGTGACATCCTCAAAGAGCTGTTACCTGTTAAAATGATTTAGTTTTTGTTTTTACATGCTTCGGTTCAGTACTGCTTTTGTACAGTTCATCCAAATTTCACTGTGTGCTACATTAAATATTTAGTTGTTTTAGTTTAATCGTCTACTTTATGATGGTTTACTTTATCCCCACACTATCTGAGAGGATAAATAATAAATAATTATAAATTATACAATTATACATGTATACAATGTTTTTTTTTACTTTACATATCTTTTGTCAACTACATTTTTTTTGTCATCATCATTTGCTTTTTCCTCCACATTTTCCATTATAATTTTTAATTATAATTAATTAACAATAATAATAAATATAATAATAAAATACTGAAAATATATTACTTATTTCCAAGTTCCTGAATTGACATTTAAAAAAAAAACAATAATTATTTAAATAATTATTAAATAATTAATCTTTAAATAAAATCTATACTACTTTCTGTTTAAAAAAACTTTTAAGAAAATATAACCTTTTTTATTTACAATTTGGTGAAGTAATTATACTGTAGTCATTTTTAGAAGACATTAAATATTTTGAAAATATATTATACTATATACATTAATTGTACTTTAATGGGGTCTTTAGTATTTCATTTTTCAAAGTTATTTCACCGTAGTATCTAAAAATAGTGTTAAAAGTATTGAAAACAAGTAATTTGGTAACAAATCCTGTGATCGTTGGCTCTAGTTTCTCACTAATTACAATTTTGTCCCAAATACTGACGGCTTTCATCCAGTTTCCCTGAACACTGGCTTGTTTTAATGTTAATTTGCCAATGACTGCCCTACAGAGTCAAATAATAACGAGACTGTGCTGTGAGTAATGTTTGTCTGACCTCTGACCTCTGCTTCGCTCCTCAGGACTGCTTTAGTGGGTTTGGGTGAGCCTCCGGTCGATTCCTTCTCCCCGTTAATCATTGGCATCATCACCGTTGGACTTGGTACTCCTCTGGCCATCATTATCGTGGGAGGGGTGTTTGTTTGGATCCGTAAGAGGATGTCGCACTCGTCTGGTTACGAGCCAATCAACTGAGACCTTACGGTACAAGCCCCGCCCTAGTGAATACACCGGCCAATCAGTGAAGAGGTTACTGACTCCAGGGCGGAGCCTTAGAAACACGTTACTGACGAGTGGATGAGAGTTGAGTTTAACTGACCAATTACACAGAACTACTCTCTCCGGATGACTTCTGATTTAAACTGAATTGAGCTTTATTCTCAAACCTGATGATGAGCGCAGATCAAAACTAAACGTGCGATGGAGATATTATTTGATTGTTTTGTTTTTATACCGTCCTTTTTCATACTTGATGTTAGTTTGTGCCAAGATTGATTTGGCTGAGCACATTTTAATGATTTAAAACTTGATTTTCTCTTTAATTCTGAAATCTATGCAAATGCTTTCATATTTAATGGAAACTGCACTGTTGGAGATTCTCAGGGAATCGTGAGGTTTGGATGTTTTTAACGTAACTGTGCCTCGTAGGAGAGTTTATGAGTTTTGTAAACGTTCATTTGCACCGCGAACAAACACACCTTTCCTTTTGTTGTTACTGCCTTCAGTGACCTATAAAAATGTAAATATGGATTCAAAAACATTTCTTTTTCACGATATAAATTTATCCAACACTTTGTGGACTGATGTCTTGTGCATTATTTATAAACAAAAATATTATATACAGGTTAAAATCAGTAAACAAATGAGAAGTATAATAAATAAATGAAATATCAGCATGAGAATAAAAGATTGCATTGATTGTAGTCTTTATAGGGGTTTTTTGGTAACGTCATTTTACTGAAGTATCTGTTAGGAGAAAAATAATAAATCCAAATTCATTTTTATGTAAAATGTTAATTAATTTCTTGTAACTGTATAAGTTACATAATAAGCTGAACTTAATTAAAATATACTATATACTATTATATAAATTATATATTTTTAAAGATGTTATGTTCATCAAAGTTGCATTTATTTGATCAAAATACAGGAAAAAAAGAAATATTGTGAATTATTTTTACCATTTAAAATAATCTTATTGTTTTTTTTAATGTACTTTAAAATATAATTTATTTCTGTGACGCGCAGCTGAATTTCCATCAGGCATTACTCAGAAATCACTCTAATATACCGAGTTATTATTAGAATTATCAATGCTGAAATTTCTAGAAACTCTTTTTCTGGATTCTTTGTTGAATATAAAAAGTTCTAAAACGAACTTATTAAGAATATAAATCTTTTCTAACAGTATAAGCCATCACTTCTTATTCATTTAACACATCGTCGCTGAATAAAAGTTTTAGTTTCTTTCAAGTAAAAAAAGAATAAACATGTACTGTATGTTAGAAAGGGTTTCTATTTAAGACAAATGCTTTTCTTTTTAACATTTTATCGATTCAAGAATTCTAAAAAACAAATCACAGGTTCAAAAAAACATAAGAAGCAGCACAAGTTTCCAGCACTGATAATAGTCAGTATATTATTATGATTTCTGAAGGTCATGTGACACTATCACAGAAATACATCACACTTTAATGTATATGCATTTTTTTTTTTTTACATCGCAATATTTTTCAATTATGAAATTTTTTTCCAGAGCATAGGAAAATATTACAAATCTTACTGTTTTCAAACACACACACATATAAAAATGAAATAAGTTTATCAAAGTTGTCCCAAGACAAGAATGCGCTTATAATAATAATAAATTTGATACATTTTTAATTTTAATAATATCTAATAAATTTGATTCAAATGTTGACTACTGTATACGTGGAAACAGACTCTAGACACAAGACTTTATGATTAAAATCAGTAAACATGAGGAATATGACAAATAAGTGAAATCGAAAGTAAAGTCATTTTACTGTAGTCTCTGTTTTAATATTTAATATATTTTATTATTTTTCTTCTTACAAAATGTTTTTTTGTAATTGTACATAATAACTTCAACTTATAACATAAAAAAAATATATATTTTTTTCCAAATGTTGTTACTTTATGGGTTGTACATTTGTATGTGCCCTTTTTAAAACGTTTCATTTTACTTCAGGTTTCCTTCAAGTGATTTCACTGTAGTGTGTTAGGAAAAATAAACTCCCATTTAAATCAGACCCTAATAATCTCCTGCATTTATTAATAAGCATTCAAACATCATACAAATATATAACAAATATAAGTAATGTATCAGATTCACTTGTCAAGACTGACAAACAATATTAAACATGTAGAATATGGCACAATCAATGAATCATCTATTATAATCACTGTATGACAAAAACATTAAACATACATTTAATACAATTTGTTTCCAAAAATAAGACTTTAATCTTAATGTTTTCTTGTGAGGTCATGGTGAGTAAGTACTAGGGTTTCAGCTGTTAAACTGGTTCTGTCTCGTGACTCATTCATCGTCCTTCAGTCTTTATTGTTTGATCGTCTTTGGTCAAGGGATCATTCTCAATACTTAAAACGCTGTTTTAGCCCCACCACCTCTGTTTTGGGGGCGGAGCTGTAGTGGGCGGGGTCACTTGAAACACCGCCTCCTGACCGCTTACAGAGCCAATGAAATAAAGATTAGCGGCCAGCAGAACAAGCAGAGGCAGGAAGGAGAGCGCGGATCCCAGCGCTCGGACACTGCTGTCGAACACAACACACACCCAGTAGATCAGCCTGAGAAGAAAACACACTCCTTCACATCAAATGAGCCGCAGCATATCACGAAAGTCATCACAGTCAGATGAACGTAACAATTTATCCATGGTTTATGAATGGCTTGTTTGGTTTGTAACATGAATTGCATATCTTTAGAATTAACAAGTACAGTAATGTTACTTTCTGAATTCCCAATAAAATATCCATGTCCCTTTTTAAAATGTATTGCATAAATAAACGCGTAAATGTATGTACATGGTTTTGAAAAAATGTAAATGTTGTATTTAAAGAACATGTAGCATTTCTTACTGAAATTATTTACAAACACAGTAAGTCTTAAAAGTCCCAAGAAACATTTAACATTTACATTTTATATAAAATGTCTCTTCCACAGTGTAACCTATAATAACGTCATTTTAGAGAATTTAAATAATGTAATTTATTATTTAAATTATTCAATACTTTTTAAATTTAATATATTTAAATTTAAGAAATGTAACATTTCTATTTTTAATGTGAAATAATTGGAGGCAACTTTAGAATATTTTAATAATGCAAATGCTACATTTAAGTTTGAAAAGTAACATTTTTTCAAAGTAACACGTAACATTCTAATTTTTTCCGAACTGATTTAAAAACCTCTCCTTTCCTAAACAAGGTAGCATCTAATTAGTAATGTTAGATTATTACGGTACTAATAAATGTCCATTTAAGTCTTAAAAGTTCAA
Source organism: Enteromius afrohamiltoni (assembly GCA_034779775.1). NCBI lineage: Eukaryota > Metazoa > Chordata > Actinopteri > Cypriniformes > Cyprinidae > Enteromius > Enteromius afrohamiltoni. The sequence continues at coordinate 3,082,676 of JAUYWG010000057.1, read as the reverse complement.
TTTTGTATGCACTAGATTTATTTATATTGAAAATATATATTCCCCGAAAATGTAACCTATGTTACAAAATTACATAACTTCATATTTATCGCCATATCGCACTAATTTTAGATTATGGCAATAAATATGAAGTTACATTTCAAAGTCTTAAACTGAATAATTTTTTCAAATATGAAACATGTAACATTTATATTTATTGAAAATATAACAAAGTAACATATAATCAATAATGTTTCGAGTATTGAAACAGACAGTAAAAAGAACACACCTGCCGAAGACGAAGAGGATGGTGAGGACCGGCACCAGTTTGAGCATTTCCTGTTGGATGTATGTTGCCATGACAGCGAGCTGCAGGAAGTAGAACAGGTGCAGGGTCAGCGAGTCTCGTACGTAGTGACTGTGAACGATCACATGATGATTCTCCCACGTCCCCTCGAACAGAGGCTTGAGCGTCCTGAACCTCAGACGAGACACGCCCTGAACCAGCACACCTGACCACAACAACAGCCACGCCAAGGTATCAGCAGGATGCTCATAGAGCAGCACGGGACGTAAAGATTTTAAATAGATTCAATGGAAATGTGATTCTTGCTGACCGAGCACGATGGGGATGCTGGCGAAGAAGGCACAGCGCAGCGTGTAGATCAGTCTGAGGGCGGGGCTGTCGAGGGGCGGGGCATCGAAGGGGAGGAACTTGTATCCGGCCCACGTCAGTAACGGGAAGATCACAGCCGCAGCCGTTACACAAACACACAGACGCACGACCTCCACACACCTGCTGTCTGAGACAGAGAGAGATCAATGAAAAAATATAATCCGTCTTTGTAATTTTTTTTATTTCAGCATTACTCATTTTTGTTTAGTTTAATTTGATGTGCTAAAACGAAATAAAAATGAATGAAGTGTATAGGCATTCAAAAATAATGAATAAAAAAATTATAAAATTATAACTCCTTTCATTTGAAATGCAATCAATGACCAGGAAAGCAATCAGTTGTTTTCTTCACTCATTGTTTCATTAAAAAACGTTCAATATTTCGCACAAATTACAAATGACTGCATTATAATGTCAGAACTATTACTAATGCATTAGTGTGCATACTTCATTCTGCTGCGAGCTAACAGTACACACCATCTTCCAGAGTTTAGGGTTTGAGTGGAGTATTATGCAGTATTGATTTGTTTTTAAATGATATATACACTCACAAATCTGGTTATATATCCACTGACAGATCAAAGGCTTACGGTTTATAACGTGGATTCATTCTTACTGAAACGCATGGATTTGCTCCCGGATGGCTCTATTCTCCCCCGGAGCCATGTGAGGCCTGTTTTATTATGGATAGATGCACTTCTTTTGTACTGTTGAGAAACAGCCATTCACTGTCATTAAAAAGCTTGGAAGAGGAAGAATTAAATACCACTCTGATTGGATTCGTCTGAAGGAAGAAAGTCATCCACTGAGGACACCTCGAGGTAAAACCATTTTTGCGTGAACTACTCCTTCAAGAGCACTTCAGGTGAGTGGCTTACCTTCAGGTTTGTCGACGTAGTCAATCCACGGCGGGTGGAAGTGTTCTGGAGGGTTTGTGTGGATGTTCTGCACATAATGAGGAATCTTCTCCATCTGGATCTCCTTCTGGACGTGTTCGTGACCCGTCGGCTGCACGATCATCACGTTCGGTGTGAACGCCTGCACGGCCTTCTCTGGACCCCAGGAGTCCTGGAGCCGTCCGCTATCATCCTTCATCGGTTCGTATCGCTCCTCCGGCGGACCTCCATCCCTTCTGCTGAGCTCGGAGGAGATCTGTGCGGGGACAGGAGCTCTGATCGCGCTGGTTTCAGTCGGGTCCTCTGGGCTGGATTGCTGATCTGGGATCATGTCTGTGGTTTAGCGGTGAAGCTCCAGTTAGTTCAGGGTTGAACATGAAAGTGGCACGTTTCCACTCTCAGAGTCCTAAACACAGAGAGAATCAGTCAGCCAGTGTGTGGCATTACACTTAATCTCTGAGCAGACGCTTTTATCCAGAGCAACTTACAAATGAGGACAAATCAACAAAAGAGCAAGTGCTACAGCAAGCCTCGTTTCCAGGTATTAGTACATTTTGAAATAAATACTGAGATTGATACATGCTTTAGAAAGAAGTAATCGTTAGTTTAATGTAGTTAACGAAGGTTAACACACAAAGGTCAAAGGTCAACACCTCAGCTCACAAAAATACACATCTTCAGTGCTGTCAAGTACATCAATGTGAAGAAACATTTACATTACACTTTACAAAATTATGTAAATAATTTTTAGTTTTTTAATAATTAATAAATTATGAATTTTGTATATAATTATTAGTTATTAATTATTATTAATAGGTCTATTATCATGTATTTATATCATTTACTTACTATTTTCAATCTATTAAATGATACATGATAATAATGGTATTATTATTTATAATAATAATCAAAAACAAATTAATACATGTAATAATAAAAAAAAAAAAATATATATATATATATATATATACACACACAGTATAACTTGAAAATATTTATGTAGGCACATGTATATATTAAAGCATCATATTTTCCTAAATATATACATGTGTATTCATATTTACATGAATATGCAACACACACATAACTATTAAGTAAACAAACTCTTGATTAATTGCAATTGTTTACACTAACAAGACTGGCCTATTGATTATTAAATACAAAGTTGTATATTATGAAAATTATTATAAATATGAAAAGACTCATATCTGTTAAATATCAATTATTATAGAATAAATGATACTTCATATATGACATCTGTAATATCAAACATCCACTATCTGCGTTCATAAATCACAAAGTTCATCTGGAGCTGGTGGGTCAGGGTTCATCAGTGAGCAGATTCCTCAGGTGTTCGTGTTACTGTGATTCATGACCGTGTAAACCACACAGAGTAACGCAGTTCAACCTGTTTTCAGCTCAACTCACGGAAATCAACACAACATACAGCACAAAACTACTCGATCTGCGCTTTAATCCAGCATTCAGAGCAAATACAAGCACACGACCCTCTCAGAACTACACTCGTGCGATGTGTTTAAACACGTGTATTAGATAGTTCAGATACAGCTTTGACATTTACAACAAACACCCACAATGAAGTCTGAGAATGAGAGTTAAACGCTGCGGTTCTTACCTGATGCTCCATTGAGAATATTAAATAAATGTATATGGAATATTACAAGAGTTCAAGAGCGTCAGACTCGATCAGGATCGGCGTGAAAAGACTCGGACAGGTGTGACAGTCAGAGCAGGTAAATCATTTCTCTGTCAGCGTCACGTGACTGACGTCATCGCCTCGACTGTACAGCGCTCTTTGACGCTACAAACTTTACTGCGTTGAGCATATTCAGAAATATGAATCAGTTTTTAAATGTCTGACGTTAACTGATAAAAGTTACATTTCCCTGCGCTAAAAAAATATCACTGATTTATTGAAAGGATTAAATGATTGATTTTCTTATTGCTTTACCTGGTTTATTTTTTGTTTGTTTATTATTGTATTTGTTCTTAAGTAATTTATTACCCTTGTATTCTTGTTGTTCTAAAAACTGCAATAAACAAAAAAAACAAATATTAGAACGTGACAGCTATTCTGAAACTCTTGTTTACTAGCGCAGCACATGTGCGCGAGTCAGGCGCGGTGAAACCTAACTACCCCTCCGCAGAGCGACAGATGTCTCAGCCAATCACAGCGCTCCCTGCGCAGTAACAGCCAATCAGAGTGCATAATCGCTAGAGGGACGAGCACACACACGCGGAAGTTCGTCTGTGTCGCCGCTGTGTGTTTTCAGAGCACATCATGAGAAATATCCTGCTCAGTTTGACTGAACCGGTGCTTAAAATGTTTTAATATCTAAAGGGCATCATGAGCGGCACGTGCAGGGAGGTAGTTACACTCCAGCTGGGGCATTATTCTAACTTTATCGGGACGCACTGGTGGAATTTACAGGTGAGTTTGATTAGTAGCGAATGTATTTACTCGCACATAACACGAAGAATCAACTTATATTTCAGTAGATGAGATATAAACGAGCTGTCAAATGTATTTAGCTTCTATTAAGTCTGTTTGTGAGCCAGATGCACCAAAGTACCGATAGTTTCTACAGTAGAACAATCAAAATAACAAAGCTTCTATTACTGTTTCTAAAGATCCTTTATTTAACGCGAATCCTTCAGAAAGATACGAGCCTCAACAGAACCTCGCTTCAGTTTTCTGATCTTTAATAATGTTCTCAACATGTTTCACAGAGCGTTCATTAAATATTTATTTTTCTAGAAGGTTCTAGTTTGACTTCTTCCAGTGATTTTTAGATGTTGCTAATTGTTTGAAAAGGTCGTATTTACACAATGTTTGGTAAATGATGAGACAGAATGATCCTTTAACATTGGTGCAACCCCAGAAAACATATTCAGCTAGCGTGTCAGATGGAAATCTTTCCAAACATTATTTCAGTCATTAGTAGTAATAATGCAGCCAGTGCTCCACACAGAGATCTGATCTGATCATCATCAGTCTGTCTGGAGTCACAGGAAGAAACAGAACAAACCCAGACAGACTCCATCCAGAAGAACTGAGACGTCTCCAAGATGAAGGAAAAAAACCTGCCAGTTATACCCAACTTAGTGAGAAGATACCAGAACTTGTTTCTGTTAGCTAGAAATAGTGACATTAATAACTAAAACAGTTGTGCACACTCTCATGATGTTTCTAGCCATGGAAGGACCTTCACTGAAGTGCACTGAAGTGGCGTGTGTATTCGGTCGTATATTAGTGCCGTGATTACATCTCCTAATGTGAAGTGTGTGTGTGTGAAGGATGCGGCGCTGGTTTATGACTCTGATCAGCCGGCGGGAGAGCTGCAGAGTGACGTGTTGTTCAGAGAGGGTCTTACTCTGGGTGGACACGTCACATACACACCCCGACTCATCGCCCTGGACCTCAAAGGTACATCACAGGAGCCCCACGGCTTCATCCTACATCCACCTCAGGGAAAATCTCTATATGTAACAGGCGTACAAACTATTTTGTGCTTATATCAAGCAATCAAGTTAACATTGGTTATGAAAGTGCAAAGATAAATAGGCAATCACAATATGACTTAATATAATGATATGCAGAAATGATTTAAGTGTCATTTAACAGATGCTTTTATCCAGAGCGACTTACGAGTCAGTTTTTGATATTTTAGTACTTAAAGTAAAACAAATCAGATTTTTATATTTAACGTTTCTTTTATTTCAAGTACCTCATGTTTTCTGGTTTTATTTCCCGTTAACGGTCTGCTTTGGGGCAATTAAAGTACTAGAATAAATCCATGAATATTATTGTTGCGCTTCTGAAAGCACACTCGGGTTTGCTGCGCTTGAATTTAAAATGAATTGCAGTTCATAAAGAGAGGGTTATATAGGAATATTTTTGTGCAAATGAACAAATCATTGATCATCCGTCGTTACGCATACCTTAATGATGAGCGGTGCTTGACGTTCATGAATGCTGATGCGTGTATGATGTTGTTATTATCTTCAGGAAGTCTTCAGACGCTGAGGAAGGAGGGCAGTCTGTACGACACGGAGAATGAAAACACTAGCTTCACGTGGTGCGAGTCTGCTTCTGACCAGCTCTGGATCTGTGCTGGGCTGTATTTAGGAGTTTTTATCCATCATAAGCTGAAACATGGTTTTCTCTGCTCTTAGGGAAGGGGAGGTTATGACCCATAAAGAAAGTCCTCCCTCCAAAAACGCCTTCCTGCGCGAGCTGGACAGTCTGGATGTGAGTGTGACTGTAACAGTGTGATTCACTGAGGATCTGAAATAGGGCTGTGCAATATGGACAAAAGAATCATGTTGCGATTTAATGAACTAATATTGCAATTGCGATTTTATTTGCGATTTTTGCCAACTGTTTTTGCTTTTTCAAACAA
>JAUYWG010000057.1:3062398-3076601 GCA_034779775.1 Enteromius afrohamiltoni | reverse complement strand
ATCAGAGGGTTGGTTATATATAATTTTCTTGTCTACATTATCATCCCCCAGAAGTTGTACAAAAAAACGATAATTATAATTGGTAAATTCTGTAAAAACTTCTAGTCTAGGTTTAATATAAAATAAAAAAAATGAAACCGACAGCATCCATTGTTTAGATTTTTTTACTACAAATGTATGCAAATGAACAAATATTTAATTAAATAATGACTAATTTATAATCTAAAGATGACATTTTTGAAATACAATTTTTTTTTAAAATGATCAGTGTGATCAGTCATCGGGGGGAGAAGAGATCTGTTGTTTTACTCTGTCCCCCTGCAGTGTCTTGCCTTGACTCTTATGTATATGACATGCTTAACAATAATAACATGTGTGAACCTGGAAACAACTTTATACACGGTGGGCAATAAAGATATGGAACTAAATTAACAAAACAAAAGAAAATGAAACCAAATCAAAAGCTCTTCCTCATTAGCGTACGAACAACACAATTATTCAAATCCATTCAGTGACAGAAGCACATTTCTACATGACGTCATTTTAATGTTCAGCACTTTTCAAACATTACAGGGTTTTGTTTTCTGAGACCAAAAACAAAATCTGTGCAATCATATAAAAATATTGAATTCTGTGCCGGTGGAATGGCTCCAGGCGGGAGATTTGGACTCTTGGACCGGGATTTGTTGGTGATCCCAGCAGTACAGGTCACTTTGGGTAAACATAGAAAGTCTTTTAAATAACAAACGCACAAAATGTTGAAGGTCTGAGTCTCTCAGTAGATGTCAGATGACTTCAGGCTCGTAGAAGCTAGCTGCTGACGAGCCGAGGAACCCTTCCCATCATCCCTGGGTCTTCCTCCGTGTGTATCTGATGATGGGCTCGTGTGGCGTGTGGATCATAGTCGTGTAGTTGATGGCCGGGAAGTGTCCATTCACCAGCTGGAAGTCATACAGCCTCAGCATAGTCGACCAGATGGTTTTAATCTGAACGTAGGCAAAGTTTTCTCCAATACAGCGATGACGACCTGATGAAGATCAACCATAACCGCCAGAAACATCAGTGTGTGTCATTCTTATCATACAAACAGAATAGATATATTTACAGTAGGACACTTACACAATACCTGATCTTTGCTTAATATATATATATATATTGCTATATTTTGGATGTGATTAATGATGTGTAAGATGTAATCGGAACAAACAGTGGTTTGGGGCTCGGTGTGCAAGGCCCTTTGACCTGAACAGGCTGGTTTTGATTTGACTGGAGGGTGACTGACCTGCTCCGAAGGGGATGTAGGCGAACTTCTCTCCGGCCGCGGGGTTTTCCTGCAGGTAGCGGTCAGGGTTGAAGTCCAGACGCTCGGTCCAGGTGTCCTGCAGGCGGTGGTTGACCGTCGGAGACACGCACACCTGGTGCCCCGGAGGAATGGTGTATTCACCCACTCTCTGGTGAGCACACAAACACAATCTTCAGACGGCCCTATATTTAGACCCATACGGTGTATAATCTATCGCTACAGATCTGTGTCCTACTGCTCCCAAACAAAATCATCCTCTAATTTACAACACAACCTGTTTAGATTTATAACTTTGGTTTTCTATCCATTTTTGAGCTCAAAATGTTTTATAAAATAGATATGCCATGTTTTCATAAACCTCTGTAACTTTCCCCCCCCCCGAACAATGATCTTCTTTAAAATTAGACCTTCACGTGTTCCAGACAGTCCTCTATGAATCTGTGTGTAACTTGTTTAAGCTGAAGGTCAAGGGTTAATGTGAGTGAGTTCAGAGCCTGGGGTACCTGAGGCGTCTTGGCCATCCTCATCATGGTCATTATCGGCGGTCTGAGTCTCAGCGTCTCCTTCAGACAGCGGTCCAGCAAACTCATGTCCTTCAGCTACAGAAGACGCCAAAACACTTTAGTGTCCAGACATTCAGTGTCTTCAAAATTACCTTCATAGAGATACCTGAACAGCACACTTTACAATTCTGAATAATATAGAAATATAGTATATTAAATTATATATAGAATTCTGAGTAATTCTATATTTCTCCTCAGTTCTTTTACTACTGAACGTGGTGCTAGCAACACTACGGTCACGGGTTTGATTCCCAGAGAATGATGTCAAATATAAACTTTAAGAGCCGGTTTCCCGGATATAGATTAGATACAGGACTAGACCTTCGCTGATTTAGGACATTTAAATAGATTTAGAAACATGTCTGACAAAAAAGCATTATCTGTGAGCATTTTAAGACCAAACAGTGACAATAATGTATTTTAAGATATCTCAGTGCAAGCCTTTTCCAGTTTAGACAGCTCTTAACATTTATTTTAATCCAGGACTAGTCTTAAACCCATGTATATCACTTCAGATAAAAACATACTCCATGAAATGTATGAAAGTACTAATTTATTACTGATTTATTGATTTTTTTTTTTAAAAGAAAAAACGTTTTACATATACATATATATATATATATATATATATATTATTTTTTTTTGCAACTCAAAATGAAATTTATTCATTTAATTTATTTCAGTTAATAACTCCCTTATTTTTCATTAATTATTTTGTATAATTTTGTTTTAATTGTTAAATGTTAGATTTAAATCTTAAATGCATCTTTCAGTATTAAAAGTATTTTTTTTTGTGTGTTTGTCATTTTATATTTAATTTCAGCTAATGATAACCATTTTAATTAATGATCAATATTATCTATTGATTTATTTGTTTGAATGGTTAAATCCTGTGTTATTAGAGCTTCAGCTGCACACTGATGAGTGACCTGCTCGTAGTGCAGAGGAGGCAGGTGTTCTCCGCACACACTCTTCTGTTCTGTGAAGCAGCGCTCCTGAAGAGCTCGGTCCCGCGCCAGAAAGAAGCCCATCCAGGCGCTGGTGGTGGAGGACGTGTGCTGACCCGCTAGCAGCAGACCGATTAGCATCCCGGCGATCTCGTCGTCGTTCAGAGGACGGCCGTCTCTGCAGAGCACAGCAGACTTCAGATTCATACTTCAGTTTGAGTGTGAATCATAAAAAGTGTTTGTGCATGTGCTTTTAAAATAAATATATTCGATTAACAAAGTATTTTTTTATGTTACAATGTTTTTCTTTTATATTATAAATTATACATTTTTTATAAAATGTAATGTATTTAAAAAATATTTTTTATGTAAGTTATAGTTAATAAAATAAATATTTAATGAAATCATATATATGGTACACGGTGTATAGTAAAAATGAGTAATATGTTATAATACAATCACTTGAATGAATGGTTATGAATAGAGTTTGACTGTTTTGTGCGGATCATCAGTGACGTACTTGTACGTGGCGTCTATGAGCGTCTGCAGGATGTCATCGTTCCTCTCCGTGGCTTCTCTCCGCTTCTTGATGACGTTATAGAAGATCTTCTTGATCTCTAAGTGTGCGCGATCCCTGCGTCTGAGAGCGGAGCACAGAAACACAGTGTGGTGTGACTCCAGGCTCTGCTCGTCTTCATTACTGTGTTAAAGCTGATGTACCTGAAGCTGGGCAGCGGCAGCCATCCAGGCAGAAGCCAGGCGGCGTGAGTGAAGCCTCCGTCCAGATCGGCGTAGAGCTGAGCCACTCTCTCGTCTAACATCTCCCGGATCTCACGGCCGTGAAGACAGCGGCTGGCCGTCAGGATGATGAGCTCGGACAGAGCCTCGAACAGATCTGACCACAGACAGCACCGGTCACACCTACGTAATACACTTCTATGACTACAGCCGTCTTCATCAGATCTGGAGAAATGGGTCTCAATAATGGATGTGAATGGGTGCCGTCGGAATGAGCTGATTAATTCAGCAGTTGATGTCAGTTCTGATGTCACTTTAAACTCAAATATGAGTCTATAGCCCATAATAACTCTTCCTTCGGTGAAGAAGTGATCAGGAGAGAAATCTGCACAGAAGCGTTTAATAAACTATGTGTCTGGATTGTGTCTGATGCGAGAGATGACAGGAGATGAGCTTCTTCACTGGAGGAATTATAGATTTGAGTTAAAATCATCTTAACGCTGGATTAGTTTGATCTTGTGTCTTCTCCAGATGATAACTTGGATTATTGTGATGTCTCATTCTGACGGCACCCATTCACATCCATTGCTGAGACACATTTCTCTAAATCTAATGAAGAAAATTCACACTCATCTCATCTCGTATGGCCTGAGAGGGAACACATTCCAGCACATTTAGTTTTTGGCTGAATTGTTCCTGTAAAAGTGACTGTGATTTTAATGGTAAAAAACAGTAAATATAAAAAAAAAAAAAAATGCTAAAGTAAAAAACATAATGTGACTTTCTCATCATCACCTGCTTTTGGTGTTTTTCAGTGCATTTCAAAGCTACAAAACAGAGTTCAGTACTTTAATAGGTGGGTATATAAACATTATATTAGTTAATGAAATTACGGTATTTAACTGTAAAATCGCAAAATGTTGTTACTGTATTTTGTACGGTCAAATTTCAGCAACCACAGCTGCTGTTTAGACAAAGGATAAGAGTAAGAGTCTTCTCTTACTCCTCTCTCCGCTGTCTCCCCATCGTCTGAAGTAGTCTTTCGTTTCCTCTTCGATTATTTCCACGTGTTGTTTGAACTGTGCGATGTTCAGACCCGTCTTCAGCATTTTCTTCTGCTCCAGAAATAACTGTAACGGACAAACACAAGCCAAGTCAAAATAGAAATGTAGCTCTTAGGGGTTTCTAACAGAGACATGTTTACACAAGCCCTGAAAACCTCATGCACGCTCACTCAAATGCTGCTTGATATCAGTGTTTTAGATATCTATTAAGACATTTCTAACTAGTAAGCACACTACACTCTTAAAAGTGCTTCACAATGCCATAGAGGAAGCTTTTATGTCTGAAAGGTTCCATAAAGACCCTTAAAGAACCTTTCTGTTTCACAAGCGTCTTCACAAACCTGGTGAGGAAGGTTCTTCACATTATAAAGAGATGCTTCTTTGACGTCTGTGGCATTTTTAAGAGTGTATGAAGGTCAAAAACATCCCATACTCCTGTGCAGCCTAAAGAACCCAAAAGGATGATGTCTAGGTGGGTGTTTTATGAGATTGAACTCATCTCTAGTACGTTATTATATTGACATTATAAATATCTGTGTGTCTGGAGCACAGAGTCATCAGCAGCAAGAATAGCAAAACAACACACTGTCTGGGTCAACTTGACACGTTTCTTTTATGACAAAAATCACGAGTATATTATGTAAAGATCATCTTCCATAGAGATATTTAGTAAATGTCTTACTGTAAATATATGAAAACTTGATTTATACATTGATAAGAACTTAATTTGTACAACTTCAAAGATGATCTTCTCAATATTGAGATGTTTCTGCTGCCTCAGGTTCCAGATTTTCTGATAGTTGTATCTCAGACAGATACTGTCCTCTCCCAACACACCAGACATCAGCGGAGAGACTTATTCACTATAAACCTCCCTTACGATGCTTTTGTGCTCCAGGGTCACAGATGCTACCTATATCCACCGTGACCTTCTCCTAACCTCTGTCTGTCTGAGGCGCTGTGAGAGTTGTGTGATCTTACAGGATTGGGCACGTCGTACGCGACACCCTTTCCGAACACCGGTGTGGTGAGGCGGGCGTAAACGTCCTCGGCGTTCAGATCTTCGTTCTTGCTGTTGAACATGAGAGCGGCCGAGTCGCTGCCCAGCAGATACGTGAAGGTCTTCCCAACCATAGTGAAGCTGACCACAGGCCCGTACTACAACAACAACAACATCATCGTCGTCATTATCTGTTCTTCTGAACGTCTGTCTGAATGCTATAACACAGCTGGCTGTGATGAAGCTCACCTTCTCGTAGGCCCACTCCAGAAACTCGATGGGACTCTTGCCGAAAGCCACGGCGTGACCCAGGAAGGGAATACTGGACGGGATGTGAGGAGGATACTTCTGAGGGAACCAGAGGAAAGGACATCGATGTTTAGAAGTCACATACACTGAGATCAAGTTCATTTCATTCTACTATGTTCTTCAAACGTTTTTAAATGTTACAGCTTTTACAATGGATAATCAGCTAACAGAACATTTTGATTAGTAATATGCATTTGGACAACTGATGAAAGGTGATTTCCTCAATATTATGACACTTTCTGCACCCTCAGACTTTCTAATAGTTTTATTGTGCAATCCTAACAAACCATACATCAATGAAAATATTATTAATTCGGCCCTCAGATGATGTATAAATCTCAGCCCTTATGACTGGTTTTGTGGTCCAGGGCACATAGTAAATACATGTAGATCGATAGATAGATACAAGTAACCTGAGTTGCGTAATAACATGACTTTTTCCAAGTAACTAGTAGATTGACGCATTACTTTTTAATTTTGGATTAATATAACGTAGTTACTTATTCAAAAAAGCAACGCCAGTTACTTTGTTTTCTTCTTTATTGACTGAGGAGTCTCCTGACCTCTTGTTGGGAGAAATCAGAAACACTGAGGCTCTGTGCGCGGTGTGAGAATACAGTGTAGCCCTAGACTAGATGTGAGTGAGCATCAATTCTTCTCACTCTCGAAAAACAGATTTAGTATTCAACAAAATCAATTCAAATAAACTCAGAATATGACGCAAACATGCAATAATTAAATTACACAAATGTATCTAATCTCATTTTATTAACCAATGCTGATCTTTGAGGATCCAGTTCATCCAGACTTACAAAAAGTCATTTCAAAAATTAACTATTGTGCTTCATTGTTTTTTTTTTTTTATTGCTGAAGAGTGTTGAACTTTCTTCTCCTGTATTCTACTTTACAGATGTGAATTTACTTTTTCTTCTGCCTGAGGTTTGTTCCTGACACTTGTGTGAAAGGGCTTTTACATTTGCTATAAATAGAACTTCTTAAATTAAAAACAAACACTCAAGCTGCCCATATTTTAAAAGTAACGCAAAAGTTACGTATGCATTACTTCCCATAAGAAGTAACGTAATTAGTTACTTTCATTACCATTAGTGGATATAACTGTGACACGAGATATAACACGAGACTGTTAACTCTTGATAATGAATGTAGCTTTGCTCTCACCTGGTCTCCAGGGCTCGTGTGCTGCTGTCTGAACAGCTGTTTGCTCAGGTATGCCAGGGTGAGAGTGAACACGGACGCGGCGAGCAGCAGCGAGCTCAGGCTCATCTTCTGCACTGTGTTCTCGATCAGCTGACTGCTCACCTCCAGGATCGTCATCTTGTTTATTATATACAGCACGGGCCAGCAGGTGACTTCAGTAAAGCCTGCGGAAATGTGAAGAGCTTGTTAAGATGCTGGTGATGTCCCAGAGCGCTGACATCTGACTGGCATCTCTCTCATATCCTTATAGACTTTAATAGCAGTCAGTCTCCGATCAGCCCAGGGCCCGCCCCCGCCTGATGTGAGCAGGCGGCTCATTGGTCGTCTGGGTGTGTCCATCAAGTAAGTCCATGCTCCGCTTCTTGCGGTCTCGCACGCTGATTGGCTGACGCTGCCTGAACTGATGTCTGCTTATATGATGTCACCTGTGCCTCTTATTAAATTGTAGATCACCGTCTTTTCTCTCTCACAAACACTTTATCGATACTTTAGTGAAGTGCGTTACATGCTAGTTACATATCGAATACGTTTTTTTAACATATTAGCTACTATATACCAAAAAAATGTTAATGACTAGAAAGAAGCGTTGCAGGTGGAAACACCACAACTGTGTTTATTGCTGCAGTTGAATACTAATAACGCATAAATGAGCTAAGCCTGTTTGCTTAAACTTACTTGATAAACTGCGTCATTTATAATTAATCTTGTCGCACTACTATTTCAAGTCATGCAGACTTGCACAAAACAGGTATCGTGTGTATTTATCATGTACATACATGCACACAATAATTATTTTACAGCACTCATAATTATGTTTATTTAGGCATTTAAACACAAATATTAGGTATTTTAAATACTATCTTGAATGTTTTACTCATTAAAAACGTTACAATACTTTGCACATAGTTTTTTATTAAAATTAACCAATCGGTAACCAGTTCGGCTGTCAGAATTGCATTATTTTTTTCCTGAAAGTTTTATCCGCTTGATTCATGTGATAATGAATTTTTTAACATATCTCTCAGTTTGAAGGCGACTCTTTTTCAAGATCTGCAGGGGAATCGCTTCGAGACTTTTATTTTGAAACTCTGTCGCAGTCGGAATATACGCCTTGCGTCTGCGTCACGCCGGCGCCCGTCGACTGAGAAGCAGCGTCGCAACGCTACGCGCCAGGAACGGCACATGAGTTGTGTTTATAAAGTAAAAAAATGCCGGTGTGTAACTTCTTCCTTCAAGGTCGCTGTAGATACGGAGACAAGTGCTGGAATGAACACCCGAGAGACGGAAGAGGAGGAGATTACAGAGGAAACCAGCAGCCCAGCAGAGGAGGTCAAACCAACACACACTTATATAAACAAATACCATGTCTTCATGAGAAACACAGCATCTAAATCCACCTGAGTGCTTTTTACAAAACAGTAAGCGTGATCTGTTCTGTGCAGTATCGTGTTGTTGACTGCTGGGAAGAAGCTGAAGTTAAAGAGAGTGCTCTGTGTTATAATGTCAAATGAAACTTTACTTTAAAATGTTGAAAAAGTGTTCAAATAAAAGTGTAAAAAAATAAACACAAAGTACTTTTAGTTTGCCGTAAGCGCTAGTCAGTGTTTTCGCCAGCAAACTAATTTCATACACCTAATAATTATTAATAATTTAAAATACTAATAATTAAAAATAATTGTTTACATAATATAAGCATGTGGACTGTGCTTCTTTATTATGTGCATGTATAAAGTGTGCACACACACATTCAGTGTTTATTTTGAAAGTATTATATGTATAAATGTGTATGTATAATATATATTTAATACAGAATGTGTATCTTAACTCAGGCTTTGGGAACCGCGTGTGGATAAACCCGTCTCAGCGCTCCGGTGGAGATTATGTCCAGCCGTCCTCGTTCTCTCGCAGCGGGAACAACGACTGGAGCCGAGGAGGAGGAACGCCACAAAACATCAAGAGCTCTGACTTCAGCTTCAACCAGAACAGATTCTCAGCGCTCTCCTCACACGCTCCCTCGGAGAACAGAGGACAGAACTCAGCCGAAGATGTGTACGTGCAGTTCCACACCACCGTGTTATTTACTTTATAGGCCATCCTTCATGTAGACCGCAGGATACGTATGGGGTCAGAAAACGTCCGCATCAAAAGACATTCACAAAAGTGATTTGAGGTCCATAGAAAGCACGTTAAAGGCATGTGAAGTGTTTTTGAAGAATAAAATGTCCAGTTTGGTTGAAATGATGTTACGATGTCATTCAGTGTAACACAATACTGATGTAAAAATTAAAGTAAGAATTGTTACACTGAATGTTGCATTTTAGCAGGCATCATATTTATTGTTTCGCAGTGTAATTAAATGTTTATTTTTGGAGGGCAAACAACCATTTAAAGCAGTATGACGGTTTAACCTTTTTTTCATCTTTGACCCGATTACACTTCCGTTTAGTCATTTAGCTGACTTTTTTTTTTTTTCATACTGTCCGGTGTGTATTGTGTGTATATAGACGCACATGCAGCATGTATTGTGAAAATATAAATTATATATATCTTTTAATAAATAAACATAACATATTTTTCTTCCATGCATGCATGTATCTATGCACACGTATATATTACGTAAACTCTTCTTGTCTTACAGTTCTGTGTACACTTTTATTTCAGGGAGACCGTCCAGAAGGACATGGAGATCTGGCAGAGCTCGGGGCAGTGGCCGTTTTCATGTTACTCTGCCCTCAGAGGCCAGATCTCGGGTGAGTTTAGCGCTCAAACCAGCTGTAGACTTCAGCTGCTTTCTGTCTTTAAGTTGTGTGAATGTTCTCCAGAACATGAGCTGCTGTAGTGAATATTATGTGTGTGTTTTCAGGGTTTGTGGAGGTGTCTCCTGAGGAGCTGAGGCAGGAGTATTACACCGGCCGAGCGTCTGGAGATTTACAGGCTTACGTAAGACCGCCCCTTCCTCTCTACAGTGAAACCCAGCAGCATCTGTGCATCTGAGGGAGCTTTTATTTACACGTGTCATGATTTTACCTCACCGAGGGTGCATTTATTTGATCACAAATACTGTAAAAATATCAGAACTTAAAACTCTGTGTTCAAGTGTGTTTCTGTGATGCTCAGCATCATTCCTCCGGTCTTCAGTGTCACATGATCTTCAGAAATCAGAATCATACACTGATGTAATGCTGTATTTCGGATTATTATCAGTGCTGAACAGTTTTATTTTTCAGGACTCACAGATGAACAGAAAGTTCAAAAGAACAGCTTTAATTTGAAATGGAAGTCTCTTGTGATGTTATTAATGTCTACATTGTCACTTTTGATCAATTGAATGCATCCTTGCTGAGTAGAAATATGCTCCTTGTTTTTATTGTCGTGATTACAGGATTTATGGGTAACACTTCGCAGGAAGGTGTCATTTGTTAACATTAGTTAATGCATTAACTAACATAAACCGTGAACAATACAATACAGTATTTATTCATATTCGTTAACATTAGTTCCTAAAAACAAGTTATTCATTGATAGTAATGTTAACAAACACATGGGATTTGAGTTATTAATGCTGAAATAAGCATTGTTTTGTATTGTTCATTACTAGTTCATATGAACTAATGTCAGCTAACGAGCCTTATTGTACAGTGTTACTGTTTTATGTCCAGCACGGTTGTGTATAAATGACCTTATCTTGCGGTTCTCGTGGTGTGTGCTGCAGATCAGCTTGGTTCAGCAGCTGGTGAATCAGTGGAGCAGCAGAGTCCAGGAGCTGAGCGTCATGAGCAGCTCCACTCGGACCAGTGTGGTAAGATCATGCTAAGACGTCTTCACCAGCTTCTTCTGACACACAAACACAGCTGATGATCATGTGACTGATGTCCTCAGATCTCAGAGCTCAATAACCCCAGTTCACCAACTTCAGCACAGCACTTCGGCTCCACAGCATCAGGGTTTGGAGCCTCCTCATCGTCATCCTCATCAGGCTTTGGAGCAGGAGGTTTGTCTGTCTGTCGTCGATCTGGATTTGTGCTGAGTGCTCTTGGACAGTTAAACAGATCTTATTTTAAAAACCATGATGTTAATAATAAATAAATAGAGGAATACATAAATTATAGAAGATTTTTTTTTATGTGTGTTTATATATTATTACGCGTGTGTGTAGATTTTAAATATTTAAAAAACACTTTTTTTTATCTGTGTGTGTGTGTGTGTCTATACACACACACACACACACACACACACAGATTTTAAAACGATCAAAATGTTTTAAGAGTAATAATTAATTTAAAATGTTTATTTTTCTTTACAATGTGTCTTCTATGTAAATGTTTTAATATGTAAATAAACATGAATAACTGTAGGAATACTAATGATATAGTTAGAATAAATAAAAAATATTAGAAAAATAAATTTAACAAACAATAAATATGGACATTTTATCAAATTAAACTTATCTACAATTTTCCTAGCACTTTACAATAATAAGACATAATAGAAAATACATCTGTTACAGTATTTATATATGACGTGTATATATTTATAATTATAATTATTTTATTTATTTTTAAATATTGAACCCGTCACATAATATCTGAAGTGGCAGTACATCTAAATACAACCCAGGGTTTTTATAGTTAACTATATTTTCTTTTCCTCTAATGGCCAAAACTGCTTTTCTCATTTCCATGTAGTTTCACGTGATGTTCCAACTAAAAATTGGAACATAAACATAAAAACTGATTTAATAAGAATAAAAACGATATTAGTATCTGAGTGAAATGAATAAGATGTGTTGTATGAATGACACTCTTGTAAATGGTTTTGAGATGTTCTGTTGTCTTCTCAGGGTTCGGTTCGGCCTCACAGAGCAGTAGCACTTTCAGCTTTGCCCCGTCTAAAGCAGACTTTGGATCAGATTCCCAGCAGGCCCCTGGGTTCAGCAGCACTGCGTTCTCTCAGTCCTCGTCAGGCTTCAGCGCTCAGGCTCCTCAGACCGCAGCCTCCTTCTCGTTCGCTCCTCAGACCGCAGAAAACAAAGCCAGCCCCGCCGCGTTCAGCTTCAAGGCATCTTCTGGGGGTCTGGGCACCGGCTTCGGGTCTTCGGCGGTGCCCGACAGCGCTGGTTTGGGTCACAGCGGGGCTGGCGCTGGTCATTCTGCAGACAGTCTGTTCACGGCCCACAGTGACCTGACCGCTGAAGAACTGAAGGAGTTCACAGCCAAACGCTTCACGCTGGGACAGATCCCTCTCAAACCACCTCCTGCTGACCTCCTCGTGGTCTAACACAGACTCTGGAGGTTTGGGAGGGGGTTCATCTTAATTCAAGATTATATATTAAACACATTTATGGACTAAGACGGTGTGTTTCTGTGTTTTAGGAGACTTTGCCGTGAATAAACCCACATTCACAAACACATACTGAGTTGATTACTGTGGTACAGTCTGGTATCTGATGGGAAAATCAGTGATGGACTACATGAAATAATTATTGGAAATAATTAAAATATAATAAATAATTATTAGTATTATTAAAAAATAAAATTGTATCTATTATAAATATGTGGCTGCTAGTGTTATATTTGAAATATGGTTATATTTTCAATAATTTGAATTAGTTTTTGTTTTTAGATTTTTGTAGAGTTAGTTTGGAGGGTGCATTTGTCATTTTTATTACATTTATGTAAATATTGTTGATAATGAAGTGTTTTCAGCTTTAGATATTTTAGTACATTAAAAGGTTATGTACTAAAATAACCTTTTATTTTCCAAATAAATGTTTTTGTTAAATAACTGTAACCCCAGCCGTGACCAGAACACCTTAACAACCACTCTACAAAACAGAATGCAAATTTTAAAAGTTTAATGTTTATTTTTATTGCTCAATGTATCAGATATAAAGGCACAGAATGATTTAATTCTTTATTTACGATTTACCACATCCAAAAACATATCCATGATATTAAAGTACGTTTTTGTGTGTTTATTAAAATAATTTACTTATAATTAAAATACTTATAATTAAAGTCTTAAAATCAAATTAAGATTATTTAATTTTAATGCATTTTCCCGGGAAATCCGTCCTGACAGTTAACGGAGAGAAACAAATATTTTATTTTATGGTTTGGAAGATGTTTTTATGATAAAGTCGCTTATTATTTAAGTTTTGTTTATTCATAGAAAAAACAAAACGCGTTACATAGTGTAGCTTTAAAATCGCGGGTTTGTTTTCATCCGGGTCTTCGGCCTGTTGAACGATTGGCGGAGACGCAGCGCGCTGAAGCGGGAAACACAAGCGCACAGACGCATGTCTCGACGTGACGCGACCGAGGGCGGATTTAAATATGTTTTCGCCATCCTGCGCTCGTTATATCCGCGTGTCCAGACTCTGGAGGAGTTCGCAGACGGGCTCGTGTTCGCTGACGGACGGAAACCGGTTCTTCTTGAGGAAAAAGACGGCGCGCGGTTTCAAAAACTCGCCAGAGGACTGATCATATGCACGTGCACGCCACAGCAGCAGCTCCGCGTGCCCGCTCAGGTACGTCACACACCTGTTTGGAATTTTTGTCTCATACATGACGTGCACAATGTAATGTTATGTATATCTATTGCATTTTGGATATGGCACCTCTTAGATGCATCATGGTGTTATTGTACGTATATGCATGTGTTGTCTTCAGTTTTTCTAGGAAATATGTAGCATTTCTGTTTAGATACGTCTAATATCTTCTTATTTATATAATGTAATTATAAAAAATCTCATGGTCTTATTCTTTTATATTGCCACAAAATGTAGCTTTTTATATTAAATATAAATATAATAAATATAAATAAATATTATAAATATAATAAATATAAATAAATATTATTGTCCTAATTAAAATAATTTTCTGTAAAGCAGCTTTGTTTCAGTGTGTAATATATGAAAAGCGCTGTGCAAAAATAAATGGGCAGTTACTAATGCTGGTGAAGCTTGTTTCCATGACAGAATAAACATTTAAATTGCACAATTTTGATCTTTCCCCTTAAATTCTATTCCGAAACGTACAATTCTGACAAATAAAATGGTA
>JAUYWG010000057.1:3047911-3058300 GCA_034779775.1 Enteromius afrohamiltoni | reverse complement strand
TAAAAGTACAAAAGCTGTCACTAAGGGAAGTACCTTCTCAAAAGGTGCATGTTTGTACCTAAAGAATTCATTTTAGCACCTTAAAGGAGCATATTAATACTTAAAGTATGCATATGTGAACAAAAGAGGTACAAAAGTGCCTTTTGAAAAGGTACCGCCCCAGTGACAGCTTTTGTACCTTTATTTCTGCAAGCATATGAATGTTAGACATTATTGGCTTAAAACACTTTCGGGACAAGACTGGAATACTGATGTTGTATGAAAAACAAACAAACAAACAAATAACTTACTTTAGATGCTTAAACAGAAGTATGACTAGATGATATTGATCTTTGTACAGTTTTCTTAGAAGCAGTCAGGCTCTATAACCATAAAAACACTTAAACATTTTCAGCTTAGCTTTTTTTGAAGTAGTTCCAAATTAAAATGTAATGATCCACTTGTGGATCTTTATAACGTTTTATTTATTTCAACCAATATTCTCCATCTGGTTGATAGTCTAGTTAAAAATCTTTGTCTCCATCTGGTGGATCATTATTTGAAGTGTTTTAAAAGTTCTTGACGGTCAAGCAATATAATTCAGTGGTAAAAAAACATACAAAGGCTAGAGGAACCAAAGAACATTTTTGAACTAAAGAATAGGAGAAGGAGTTTTTTTGTTGATTTGGGGATTTTTTTTTTTCTAAACTAAAACTAGAAATTTTTCTAACTAAAATAGTGTAGAAACCTAAAACCTATAAATAGATTTCTTTAATACAAGGGGCTGGTTTCACAATCAGGGCTTATCTTAAACCAGGATTATGCATTGATTAAATTAAGATAAATTAAGATTAAGATAACCTCTCACATGGTATTATTTACAAATAAATACATCAAGTGAAAGACTCCTGCATTAAGCAAAACACAAACGCTTGTTGCTTCTTGTTTTCAGCAATAAAAAAAGATAAAGATATAGCTTTTGAAATTCCAGGTTGACATTTGTATTTGATGCATTTTGACAAGGTTCAAGCTTATTTGTCCACATTTCTTTAGCCTGTACTCACGTCAATAATCAAATAAGTGTAAACTGAAATGATATTTTATTTAACCGTAATCATTTAATGTCACTTACACACTTATAAATAAACTCAGAGTAATGTCAACAACATGGCACCAGCTTCCGATACACCATACGTGATGTTTGCCAGTAATTCTATGTTTTACAGTAGATGACAAATTTTGATGTGTTGCCATTAACGTAACAATAAATTAAAAGCTGACATTAAAAATGGCAAAGTTAATGCAAAAAAAACATTTGTTTTTTTGTTTTTTAAAAGTTTTTAGATGTGAAAAATATTACAAACTGAATGACAACCTTCAGAGAGAGAGAGAAGGGGGAAATTATAGTGGGCGGAGATCCAAGTAGATCCTGACTACCTCTGCATCAGGACACACATATTACATGTACATCGATAGACTACAACTGTCCAGGACATTTACATTTATCCATTTAGCAGACACTTTTATCCAAAGCGACTTACAGGTGGGGAATACATCAAGCAATTAGTCCTAAAGAGGCAAAACGACTTAGGAAGTTGTCATAATACCATATAACAGGCATTCTTTAAACAAGTACAGGCTAGAAGGAATAGAAAGGGTAGGGATAAGGATTTATCTATTTTTTTTGTTATTTTGATGTCAAATAGTGTTGAAAAAGATGGGTTTTTAGCAGTCATGTGAAAGTTGGGTTGGGAGTTGGCATTTCGGAAAACAATGGGAAGCTCATTTCACCAGCCAGGAACGTTGTAAGAGAATGTTCTGGAAAGAGATTTTGTGCCTCTTTGTGATGGTACAATGAGGCGTCACTCACTGGCGGATCTCAGAGTTCTGGAGGGAGTGTAGATTGGTAGCAGTGAGTGGAGGTAAGCAGACGCCAAGCCTGTGGCTGTTCCATATGCAATAATCAGTGTTTTGAATTTGACACGAGCTGCAATTGGGAGCCAGTGCAGGAAGATGAAGGGTGTACTCACACTAGGCATGGTTGCCGTAAACCGGGCCAGAGTACGATTGTTCCCCCTCCCCCACTGGCCTGCACATATGATTTCTGCAAGCATGTCGGAGCGCGCTTACGTCATTATGGTGAGGTGGTTTCAGTGGTTTCCCCACCATGTCTGTTTTCGCCCGAGTCAAACTGCCTAGTGTGAGTACACCTGAAGAGAGGTGTAACATGGGCCCTTTTGGGCTCGTTGAAGACCAGTTGTGCTGCTGCATTCTGAATCATTTGTAGAAGTTTGATTGTGCATGAGGGAAGACCAGCTAGAAGAGCATTGCAGTAGTCCAGCCTGGAGATGACCAGGGCCTGGATAAGAATTTGTGTGGCCTGCTCTGTAAGAAAGGGCATGATCTTTTTAATGTTGTGTAGGGCAAACCTACAAGATCGGGCTGATTTACCAATATTATCTTTGAAATTGAGGTGGTCATCAAAGATAACACCAGGAAAGAAGGAGGTCTTGCTGTTATCTTTAGATCTGACATATCAGAAAACAGCTAAAGCCAGCTTAGGCTGCTTGGCTGGAAATAGCTGGTTTAAGCTGGAAATGGCTGGTTTTAGCTGGTCTGGGAACTGTGGATAATTTAACTTGTTATCAGACTGCAAATTTCCTGGAGACACTTTTTTTTTACTTCCAGCATGTTAATTTCCCTAGCCATAACAAAGGTCACATGCTTGATCTGGTTTGTTCTATTGGTACTGACATCAAACAGCTTGATAACCATGAGATTTGTATTAGTGACCATAAGCTTCTTTTAATATACCTGTCTCTTCTACACAACCTTCTTCTCAGAAGAGAGTAATCAGGGTGTTCTATGTATGTTTCTTTGTCCATGTGCTCTATGTTTGTTTACATACCTGTTCCCTCGTGTCTTCTCCCAATCTGTAACTCCACCCCTTGTCATTAGTGTTCATTCTAAGCAAGCTGTGTGTTCCAGGTGTCCCTAGTTTAATGTTTGTGTGTTTAATCCATGCCCCATGTCTTTAACGTTACGTTGAACGTGATTGTCTGCGTTGGTCTGTGTGCCTTTGTCAGCCTTCAATGATTCTTGGTCTGTTGCTAATAAATGTTCACTTTACGGAACCCTCTGTCTCCGAGTCGCTGAGAAGCGAGGCCGCAACATCACCTCCTCATGACAGAAAGACTCACCACAATGAAAATGGCGTTCGCAACCGCGAACGTGTTCATCTTTTCGGACTTCGGTCCGTATACACAGCCCTGGCCGCCGCCAAGAACCAGCTCCAGAAAGCCAGGAGGTTACCCGCAGCTTCCTGGTTCCCACCTTGCTATTGTGCGGGGTCAGCCTCTGAAGTCAGCACCACATGGGTCTACCAGTTTGCGTGGCTCAAGATGATTTTGGTTTTGTGGCCGAGAATGCCGTGAGAAATTCCCGCGGTTCCCAGCCTGCGAGTCACGGGTCCTAGCCCCGTATCACATTTCAAGGACCCGGGTGATGAAATGTTGGTTGGTTTCACGGTCGAGAGTGTTGTGCGCAATTCCCATGGTTCCCAGTCCGCAAATGACAGGTCTCAGCCCTGTATCATGTTCCAAGGTCCCGGGAGATGAAATGTTGTTTCCGGTTTTGCTGCTGAGAGTGGTGTGCGCTATTCCCGCAGTTCCTAGTCCACAAATGACGGGTGCCAGCCCCGAATCCAGTCCCTTGTTTAACACTGTCGGTTCCGGTTTCACGGCCAGGAGAGACATGCAAAATTCTCACGGTTTCAAGTCCTCATCAGTCGGGTGCCAACCCAGAATCTGGTCCCGAAGGTCTCTGGACCATCCTTCCCCAGAACCATTCCCCAGGGTCGGTATCGGCGAAAGTACCTGGATCATGATGGGGAGGGATGAGACAGGGATCGAATAGGAGCCTATCAAAGACTGTGAGGATTGTTGAAATCTTTATTTCCAGTAGAGTGTGAGGAGGTTTTTGCACGCATAACATATTATGGCCAGGATATGCAAACTGGGGGCACAAAGAAATGGAGCAGTAGGCACATTTTATCTGAAGACCTCCTGATTTCTGATATAACTGAAACTGACACGTTGGGTAAGGCAAGGATTATGTAAACTATGTTCTTTGAAAAAAGGAAGCAGTTAGTGGCTGACGAAGGAGATACTAATCCACCTCCAATCTCTGAATTATCAGACTAGTGAGTTTTATGTTACGGGATGGCGCTTCGGCCGACGTCAGACCCAGATGGCTTTAGGTCCCACAAGGAACGTATAGCAAAAAGTATAGCATATCTAGAAGAATCAGGTCTCAAAATTTAGATAACTCAATTCAAGATCAGCACCTAAATTTAGTATTTGTAATTTGAATCTCAGAGAACTTAAAATTGGATTCAAATGAGGTAAAAGTAAAAAGTAAATTAGAAGCCAAAGTTAGAAGAAACTGAGTGTTTTTATAAGAGTGCGGGAAAAGCCATACATGCAGAATCCATCTCCTGGCCACCTCCTTCCTTGTTATCTGTGCCCTTGCTTGTCTGGAAGCCATGCCTTAAGGGCGGGCTATGTCACACCTTAGGCGTGTACTATTTATGTTCCTTTGTCCATGTACTCTATGTTTGTTTACATACCTGTTCCCTTCTTCCAATTTGCAACTCCACTCCTTGCCATTAGTGTTCATAGTGTTGCTAATAAATGTTCACTTTACAGAACCCTCTGTCTCTGAGTCTCCGTGTCGCAGAGAAGCGAGGCCGCAACGTCACATCCTCTTGACACAGGGTTTGAAAGCTTAAGAGTATTGACCCTGATAGTTTTTCATGTTTGACTCCTGAGCATCCAACAAGTTGCGCTGTTGATGATTACAATTCCATTTTATCATCTACCTTGAAGGAAATAGATCCCAGTTTGTTGTTTTGGGAAATAACAAATCAGAAATTAGTCATGTCCAATATGGTGTTCCTCAGGGTTCTGTTTTGGGGCCCATACAATTTAAAATTCATATGCTTCCACTGAGGCAAATCATTAGAAAATACTTACTTGGGTATCACTTTTATGTTGATGATACATAAATCTACATCAGTTCGAAGTCTGATGTTACAGTTAGTTCTGCAATTCTGCAATCTGAATGTTTACAAGATATAAAAGTATGGATTCATCACAACCTTTTAAAACGAAATAGCTCTAAGACTGATGTTCTTCTTATTTGTACACCAGCAGCCATCCATAAATGTAATTGTTTTAATCTGGC
Source organism: Enteromius afrohamiltoni (assembly GCA_034779775.1). NCBI lineage: Eukaryota > Metazoa > Chordata > Actinopteri > Cypriniformes > Cyprinidae > Enteromius > Enteromius afrohamiltoni. The sequence goes on along the minus strand of JAUYWG010000057.1, from coordinate 3,053,077 downwards.
ACTGGATAACAGCAGTGTATTGCCATTTTTACTCGCAACCTGGTTGTTATATTTGATGACAATTTGACACTGGAGGCTCACATTAGGAGTATTACCAAATATAATATTTCATAATCTTAGAAATATTGCTAGGATCAGTCTTTCCTTTTCTTTCATTGAAAAGCTTATCCATGCTTTTATCACCTCAAGAAATTGCTCCCTTTGCTCCGAGGGTATGGAACGCGGATAGTTTGTTCAAAGTATTTTTAAGAAAATGCTTTAAAATTGCTTGTAAATTTGGTGTATTGTTTAATTTTATTTTTTTTTTGTATTTTGTATCTTTTATTGTTCTTTGCATTGTTGTTGCGCTTCGGGTGTTAGAAAGGTGCATTATAAATATGTAAAATCTATAATTACTATTAGCTTTAAATTTACTAGTGACCACTTACTCTAAATGTAATGAAATCAGAACAATATTTGTGTTTGCATAGGTTATTGATGTTTTAATCACGTTACTTGTCTGGTGTTACAGTTTTTTACAGACGCTAGGACCCATTTCTCAATACTTCAACTCTTCACACAGTGAGCACAACAGAAGTATATACTATAATATATACTATAGTATGTACTATATTATTTATTGCAGTTATAAACAGAGATGTGTCCTTGTTTTACACAAGAAAACACTGTGTAATGCTACATGTTGTTAGGGCTTTTTAGCTCATTGTTTTGTGGGTGACAAAGTGTGTTTGTCATCTGTCAACCTTTGCTAGTGTTCTAGAAGAATGAATTTATTTGAGACCTGAATAAAGTGTTTTGGTAGTTGTAGTGCATTTTGAATGTGACATGAACTGCTTTGCCGAGAGTTTTAACAAAGGGTCCTAGTATCTGGACAAAACTGTAATGAATAGGTAATGTTGAGCACTGTAGTTTATGTGCCAGGGCTCACCTGTTTGTCGGTACAAGAGCAAAAAGAGGCAAATTCGGTATTCAAGTGCTTTGAGGTGCGTCTCTCTGCGTGTGCCCTGTGTGCACAGAACACGGGCATGGGTGATAAATGACTGAAAGAATGAATGAAGCATTTATATAGCGCTTTGTGTATTACTATACACACAAAGTTCTTTACAATCATGTTAGGGGGTTTCTCCTCAACCACAACCAGTGTGAAGCATACACTTGGATGATGCGACAGCAGCCACAGGATAACAGTACCAGTGCGCTCACCACACACCAGCTACAGGTAGAGAGGAGAGAGAGATAGATCCAGAAATAAGTTTTTTACTATAGGCTGCAGGGGGTTTGAGCCCTTTTTATTGCCTGTCCTAGAAATGTAGTGGAAAAAATTGCCAGGCACACATTGTCATGTTCATCATTTAGTCAGTAAAAAAAATAGCAAACCGTTTTTTTTTTAAGTCACTCAAGTTTTTTATTGTAAAAAACAATACAATTTTACATTGTAACTCAATAAGGTTTTCAAGTTACACAGTATTTCAAATTATGCAAGATCTCTTTTTTTTTTTTTTTTTTTTTTAAATTGTAATGACTTAGACATCATAAGCTGACTCTACTTAAAATTAACTATCAGGTTGTTTTTTTTTTCATCCCCCTATCCCCACACACAGTGATATCAACAGAGGGACCGTGAATTCATTCAAGGGGGTGTCCCCAAGCAATCAAACTTAATGGCCAGATTTCATGGTCCTAGAGAGAGAGAAAGAAAGAAATATAGATCTAAACAGTTTTATAACAGTTGTATAAAATTATTTCCATTTTGTATCTTTGGATATATATATATATATAATATAATAAGAAATATAAATAAAGTTAAAAATGTCTTTAGATGATTTATCCCTGCTAATAATAACAATTATTATTATTAAACATAATATTTTACAAATAAATACATACCAAAAAAAATTCTGAAAATGTTGTACCAGCACACTCAACAAATCAGTTTTTAACAAGACAATTTTTTTTGGAAAAATATTGAAATACTTTTATTGAAATATCTGCTTTTACTCAGTAAAATAACTAACATGTCTTTTGTTTTATGTTATTATTTTTCTATTATGTTTGAATGAAAGACTTACTGTTGTGCTTGGCAAGACACAAGTGGCCAGCTGCACTTTTACTTGCAATGCTGGTGTGGCACTCCACTGAACCTCAACAAAATATTTAACGAAGAGAGATCTGATTGTTACTTGACCTGAAAGTGGCCTACATGCAGTCAGGAGATGGTTTGAGTTGTTTTCTGCATGACAGAAAAATAGAATTAAAGAAATTTCACAGACTGTTTTATGACATTTTAGAAAAGTTTTATTTTTTATTAAATGGCTATCATCGATTTATATATAGGGGCGATAACCTTTGATAAAGGAGTGTGAGCACATGAGCTGTTGACTCTGGGCTTAGCCTGTAGCAGTGATGCGCAACATCTTTATTACACTTTATTGTATAAAGGTACAAATTATTGTTTAAATTTTATTTACAGTATATTTATTGTTATGCAGATTTTTGTATTATTGTAAGTTGTGTTTCTTGGTTTCACTTGGTTTCACTAACATACACTCACGGTTTGCTGTAGTATTACCAAAAATCATCTCAGAACCCTAAAACACTAAGTTTCACAGACAAGGCTTAAGCTAGTCCTAGACTAAATTGCATGTTTGAGCTGTCTCAGATTAAAATATCTTGCTCTGATTTATCTTAAAACATGTCAGTGTCAATGTTTTGTGTTAAGATGCACACCTGTAATATTTTCCTATAAGGCTTTCTGTAAAAGTTGCTTAAATATCTTAATTTAACTAATGCCTAGTCCTGGCTTAAGCTAAGCCCCGTTTGTGAAACCGGGCCTGTATGAACAACAATAGTTGTTTCAATAAAATAAACATTCCTGTCCCAAACAAAAATTTTGATAATAATTAAAGCTTACCAAAGCTACCAAAAGCTTTTAAAACATGCTTTGAACCACTTTATGATTATGATCTACTCCAGACAAGCATGGCACCTGTAAATTACACATGGAATATTTAAATATTATTTTACAGTATATAGTAAGATTTAAATAAAATTTAGCAGTAAAATACCTGTACAGGTTGTTTTAACAAACATTTTTTAAACAACTTACCAGGTTTTCTTGTGGGCAAGACAACAGGATCTCTCTCCGGGCAGCTGCTTGACAATGGACAATATTACTACTATAAAAACTAAAATATTTCTCAATTCTGCTCCTGGTGGCCCTGATGACTTCCCAACCCAGCCCTGCCACCTCCGCCCTTACCTGCCAGGTGTGCTCTGTGTCTGTGCTTAGACTTTTATGTTGAAGTCTTTCTTTTCCCAGGTTTTTCTGCCTTGACTTCCTGCGTTTAGTTCCTGTTTCCTTCGTATGTTCATTTGTTCCTATAGTTACCTTTGTGTGTTCCTATGACAACTACCCATGCCCCCAAATTACCTCGTTTAGCTTGTCTGGCTGTGGGCATTTAAAAGGTGACAACTTTAATTAAGAATATAAAAAAACAAGGTTTAAACACACAAACAAACTAAACAAGGTAAGAAGGGGATGTGGCCAGTTGTCATAGGACCACACAAAATGAACTATAGGAACAAACAAGCAGACTAAGAAAACAGCAACTAAACTGAGGAAGTGAAGACAGAAACACCAGGGCAGAGAAACACTTTAACATAAAAAATCCAAAGACAGACACCAAGCACACACGACATGCACTGATAAATAATTAGGGGTGAAATGAGATGTTACAATGAGCAGAAAAGAGAAATATGAAAAATAGAAATATATTATAACTTAATATTTATTTAATATTGAATTTTGAAGTTTAATAATTTTTTTTTTTTTAAGTAACTAGATTGTCATTCATCAGATTTAAACTTTGTCAAATTGGTAAGATTTGTTTATTATTTATTTTATTCTGTGAACGATTTCTACAAAATAACAGAAATAATATCAAGATAAGTAAGATTATATAAAAAATTAAATATTCTGATAATGGAAATTTTTCTGAAAGAAAAAAATCCAAAATCTTCATAGTTAAAGCACGTAGAATAAAGGTCACCATTTTTTCCAAAGCTTCTTCTAATGAATGAGAAATATCATTAATATTGTCCATTATCTTCAGAAAACAAGACATAATTGATGTTATTAGATAATACTGAAGATTTATTAATTACATATTTCCCTAGAACTACTAATATGTAAGAACTGCATTGGAGATTCCAAACATGGTAACACTTTACAATAAGATTCATTAGTTAACATTAGTTAACAGCATTAGTTAACGTGAACTAAGAAACTAACTACTTCTACAGCATTTTATTAATCTTAGTTAATGTTATTTGCAGCATTTTCTAATGCATTGTTAAAATCACAAGTTGAGTTATTTATCATTAGGTAACGCACTGTGAGCTTACATGAACTAACAATGAATGATTGTTTTTTTATGAACTAGCGTTAACAAAGATGAATAAATACTGTATTGTTCATTGTTTGTTCATGTTAGTACATTAACTAATGCTAATTGTTACCAAAAACATTGCACTCATTGTAAATCTGTTTAGATATCTATTCTTGCTACTTCTTATAGAAATATGGCAATGTAAATCAAGTTAACATTTCCTGAAAGTTGTGTATATAAATTTAAATGAAGCAAAGTTTTAAAACCATACCTTTGTTGCAGTGCAAAGATCACCAGGAAGTCTTGTTGATTTATAGAGGATCTGAACCAATCAGTCTTCATGGGCGGTACATGGGAGTTTCTAAAGTGTGATGTGAAACTTATCGTGCTTCTGTTGAAGTGAAAACCAACAAGTAGCTTCAAGAAAGTGAAAGCATTCGAGTCAGATAGAATTACTTTGCCTTTCTCAGTCACTCACTTTGTTGTTTAGAGGAATCTTTGCTTTTGTACTATGACAGTTTTAGTTTTGATTATATTTTTAGGATAGTGAAAAACATAATGAAACTGTAGACTGTAGAATGATGAGCTCATTTTATTGTTGGTGAATATATAACTTTAATCTTCAAGTTCCTCTTCAGGAATTCAAGCTGTATTGTATGCATGCATAACCTGGAGACGTTTCATTACATTAATTTATAAGAGTGCATTTACAAAGAAATGAAACAAAAGAACAGAATAACCCGCCTCTCACAATTTTATGCTTGCATGAAAGGATATG
>JAUYWG010000057.1:2990570-3025385 GCA_034779775.1 Enteromius afrohamiltoni | reverse complement strand
AGTCATTTCTGCAAAAGGATTCCCGACCAAGTATTGAGTGCATAACTGAACATAATTATTTGAAGGTTGACTTTTTTGGTATTAAAAACATTTCTTTTATTGGTCGGATGAAATATGCTAATTTTTTTAGATTTTGGGTTTTCATGAGCTGTATGCCAAAAACACTGTAATAAATGTATTATTTATTCTTTTATGTTAGTTAATATGTTACCAGAGAGGTGAACATGTCAGGAAATGTAACATATTAAAGGGCTTTGAAAGTTGAGCAAATTTTTACCAAGTTGTGGAAGTTTAGAAAAAGTAACTGACATTTCTCTAGGGAGCATCTGTTTCGGGGTATTTTAGTGCTAAAATATTTTAAATGATAATTTGGGTAAGGGATCAATGTTCACAAATCAAACATCACTATCACTGCAAGCTTGTTATAATCAACCAAACACCATTCCTACTTTTCTCTCAAAGAAAGAGATGCTTTTATCATTCTACCTTTTATTCAATGAAATGTGATCCAGTGATCCCACATGATGCATACAAATCATACATCCAGTCACTTTTATTTATATAGCGCTTTTAACTAAACAGATTGTGTCAGCAGTTTTACAGTATGAAATAGGAAAAAGTAAACACTCAATTTATTGTTAAAGTCAGTTCCTCATCGATTCAGTGATGTCACCATCCAGCTCAGCTCAGTTTAAATAATAGTTCTTGTTTACATAATATATATGTGTGTGTGTTCTGTGTATATTTATTAATTATATATAAATATACACTCATGCATGTGTATATTTAAGAAAACTGTTATGCTTAAACATAAATTATATGAAAATACATATATTGTATGGGTGTGTATATGTGTGTATATCACACATATATGGTGTGAACAATAACTTATATGGATAAAATTCATCTCAATTAATTGTTGGATAGCACTAAAATAAAGTGATGGAAATTAATATTTTTATGCCTGCATCACTCGCTTGTGGCTCTGGTCTGGCTGCTCTATAATGAATGCAGACCGAGCTTTACATATCTGACAGTTGATTGAGTCAAACTTTGACGGACGGGGGGAAGGGGTGAGAAAGAAAGCTGTCAGGCTGCTGGCTTAAGGATTCCCGTCTCCCTCTTCCTAAGGGTAATGACTGATGATGTCACAGGAAAAGAGAGAGAGAGAGAGCTGTCAAACAGCAGGGGAGGGATTCCCTCCGAGAAGATTAATGGGGGAGTAGTGTGGGATAAAAACAAAAGTGACCTCAGTCTGACCCCTCGCTCAATGCAGACCAGTGAGCCAGCACTTTCCCCCCCCTCTCTTTCTCTACCGCCTCCTCCGACTCTCTAAATATGCGTAAGGTCATTGGCGGTCACACAGACTGGAAGTGTTACAGCATAGCACCGTGTATTGTTTACTTTCAGTGCTGAAAGACGATTTTGTGGCTGGCAGCAGATCAAGGACATGTAAAGCAGACACTCTTTCATTCCCTCGTTCTTTCATTCTGCCCCGATTTTTTTTTGTTCCCCGCACTGAAATCTTTTGAAGTACCTTTTACTGCTCTGAGCTGCAGAGGAAAATGCAAATTGGTTTTATTACTTTGCATCAACTGAGCCGTAGAAATTTCAGACGTTATTAGGACGGTGTCCTTTTATGTCATTGCATTTCTATGGAAATTAATAACTAGTGTATTCAAATGTTATTGGATTATGGAAATGCAGTCTGGGGATTGTAAGATTTTGGTTTCTTTCCCTCGAGCTTGCAAGAAGTGATTAGGACATTGTCATTTGCTTGTAGATTTATAAAACACCATTTAAGCACAATCAGAATATTATTTCTTTAAAAAAAAGGGGTATTTTAAAATATTACACAAGCGGTTTTATTTGTTTTAATAAGGCTTTTATACTATTTAAATTGAGGCAATATGACTTTTTACTGTGTTTTATTGTATCACTAAGACTTTTAATTAAGGCAAAGCAGTTACAATTATTTGAATTTGTTGCATTACTGTAACATTAAGAAACTTTTTAAGAAATGTTTTACAAGCCTTACTTTCACCCCAGAATTGAATCCTCATTCTTCCATATAACATTTCCCACATATAATGTATTCCATTTGTGCTCTGTTCGACAGCAAACTCAGGCTCTCTTCAGGGGCCGCAGACTCCTCAATCTACAGGCAGCAGCACTATGACAGAGATGCCAGGGGACCTAAAGCCGCCAACACCAGCTACAACACCCCACGGACAAGTGACACCTCAGCCAACTGGCAGGTAGGCAAAATTGCATTGTTATATAGAAGATGCATTATATTTTAGTGTTTATTAGTAATGTATGTGTATGCATTAATTTGTCCTTGATTTACCTTGTTTTATCTTTAGAAACAGTGGTGTTAGTGTGCAAGATCCGTTCTCTGAAAGCAGTGATCCAGCCTTTCAAAAGCGAGGCCCCATGCATGGAGGCAGTGGAGATGCTACCTCTAGAATGCAGTTTGACACCAGTAAGGATCCCTATGGAGCTGCTAGGAAAGGTCTGTTGCTATTACCATTACCACATGCGGGGCAGGTTTCACGTTTCTTCTGTCTGCTCACAGCTGCCTCCCGTAGTCCTTTTTTTAGAGATGCATAGTAGTTTTCTTGGACACTGCTGCCATCTAGTGTCTTGCTGGCTGAAGCCAGCATAAAATCAAAATTGGCCTAGTTTACTTTCTTTATAATAGTATGTTAGTAGAATTATTGTGAATTCATCAGTGGACTGAATTGTTGGAAAATGTAATACATTTGCATATATTATTTTAAATTTAAATGCAGTACATGGGTCCTCTAAAATTACTTTTTGCATATCCCAGTCATCATCTTGATTCTCATTGAGCAGGGATAAATATGCTGGGATAAATATGACCTGATTCCTAGTTCAAAGATTTAATCACCTTCAAAAGCTAATTGAGCTGGTTTACATTTGTATTACATTTATTTTTTATCGCTGTCTTATTTTAACTTTCTTTTCACTCTTAGTTATTTTAGTTTTCAGTTTTTTAGTGTATTTTTAAATGTTATTATTTTAAAACTAACATTATTACATTATTAATGAATTTAAATATCTTTAAATTGAATAAATTATTGCATTTACTGTTCTATGTACTATAAAATACAAATACATTTTACACCACATCTCAAGTACTTTTTCTTTTGCAAAGTTATACAAGTTATAAATAGTTAAATATTTTTACTTCAGTTTACAACTAAAATGTTTACACTGCATACAAATACAAACTGGGATAAAGGTCTCTGTCATAGAACAACCTCTTTTCACATTCTACAAAATACCTGGTTTATAAAAAGGTTATGCTCAATTTGGAAACATAAAATAGGTTATATTTTTTGTGAATAATATTTCATATTTGTAATTTGTTTTCAGGTGGCTCTGAGTCCTTCATGCCAGGCAGTGGCATGCAGGATATGTATCCACGTGGACCGCCCTCAGGGATGGGTATGGGCCCACGACCCCAGTACCCCTACAACCCTGGATTTGAGAGGAGGTAGGCCAGAACGCTTTAAAATTACTTCATGAACTGGGGAAAAACAGCAATGCAGTAATCAAAATCAGCATGTGAACCATTATTTACTGTTTATGTTCACAGGCCAGACCATGTCATGGGTCCAGAGGGTGGAATTGCTGCCCCTGGAAATCAGAACAACATGGTGCCTTCCAACAGTGATCCCAGCATGTTCTCAGGCAATAGATACGCCTCTCATCAAAGGTATATAGTAATTTGTGTTTGTCTGTGTATAATGCTATTTGGTGTGTGGAGCTAGAGTATAGTATTTTTTGTTTTACTATAGACATGGACATGACGGTTATGGACAGCAGTACCCTCACAGTATGCCATATGGTGCACACGGGATGTATCCCCAACAGCAAGTCAGTCGTTAAATGTGATCAAACTTCATCCTTTTTGTGAAGATATTGTGGTAAATGTTTGTGTTTACCACTTTAAACTTATTTTTACAGGGTTATAAGCGGCCTGGGGAAGGAATGTATGGCCCTCCTGCTAAGCGCCATGAGAGTGATGCCTATGGTATGCAGTACAGTGGCCAGCAACCTGACATGTATAGCCAATATGGTTACCCAGATCGCAGGCCAATGCAAAGCCCATTCCCCTATCCATATGGACGCGATCGCATGCAGCCAGGTGGTCAGGGACCTCCTCAGCACAGCATGATGAGTGGTGGACCACCCCCATCTTCCAACTCCAGCGGTGGGCCTCAAGGTAACATGTGGCACACCAGGCACGACATGAGCTACGCATACCCGGGCCGGACGGCCCATGGAGCCCCCTACCCCTCCATGAGCCGTGGAGATGATCCAGAAGTCAGGGCCAGTCAGGACAGTCAGTGGCCTGGTCAGCGTCAATCCCCCTACCCACCACACTCTTCGTCCTCTTCCAGCTCCATGCCCCCCATGGCTAGCCGGCAACCACCTTCTTCCTATCAGTCTCCTCCAGCGATGCCAAACCATATCTCTCGAGTCCCAAGCCCTGCACCATTCCCTCGCTCTGTGGGTGGCTCTATGTCACCTAATAAGGCTCATATGATGGCCTCAATGAAGCAGATGCAAAAGCAGTGTGGCCCAGGGTCGATGCCAAGCTCTCAAAGTAGTGGTCTTCCTGGGCAAGGCTTCCCGACAATCCATCGGGAGGTCACTTACCCACTGGACTCTGTAGAGGCTACGCAACCTCAGCTTAAACCTCGCCGAAGGTTAACATCCAAAGAAATTGGTAAAAAACTCTCTTACAGTAATAGTTTTTAAATGGTATGGTTATGACAAGATTCTAACCGTTCTTGTGTATCTTAAGGCACACCAGAGGCTTGGCGTGTGATGATGTCCTTGAAGTCTGGTTTGCTTGCTGAGAGCACATGGGCCCTGGATACTATAAACATCCTGCTTTATGATGACAACACAGTGTCTTCCTTTGGCCTTTCTCAGGTGAGTGTGTACCAGGATCTAAAGAGCTGTAAGACTTGGGTTCAGAGGACAGAAATTATTGCAAATGTCTTATTGGGTGGTCATATTTAATAGCAGTTTCTTAGAAATGTGTATACTTTTGATAATGAACGTATTTGGAATTTGTGTCTTCTCCATTTCCAGATGCCTGGTTTCTTGGAGCTCGTTGTTGAATATTTCAGAAGGTGCTTAATAGAGATCTTTGGGATCCTTGAAGAATATGAAGTCGGAACAGAGGGTCAGAAAACTCTTCTTGGTCCATGTTCAGAGCCCACAGAAAAAGATCAACCTTCCCATCAAGACTTAAAAAGCCAATTCAGTACAGAAAAGGTGGAGAGATTAGACATGGAGCCTGAGAAACCTCAGCCGAGCAGTTCAGCAGCAGCACTCAATATGGAGAAAAGGGAAGACTCTGCAGAGGGTAAGGCCGACCCTGGTAAAGAACCGTGTCCTCCAGTGGAGCTAAGACCCAAGCAAGCCAGTAAGTATGACAAACTCCCAGTGAAAGTTGAGGAGAGAGAGGCTGTGGCTGATTGTGTGGAGGATCGATCAGAGCTGCTAGGCCTGGCTGGGGAGTTCACCAGCGGGCTTCTGCATTGGAAGGCAGGAGGAGGGGACTCCACTGCCTACATTCAGACCCATTTTGAGAGACGTAGGGAAGAAGAAGAAGAAGAAGAAGAAGAGCAGAAGCCCTCAGAGAATCAGGAAGGTGCACAAGCACCAGGACAAGAAACTGTTGAAGAGGAGCACAGGAGGAAAGAGGAACTGCAAAGAGAGCTTCCAGGGCCCTCGGAGGAGAACTTGACAGCCACTGTTGATGACGTGCTAAGTTCTCGTCCAGGGTCCTTATCAGGAGGTGAAACTCAGACGTCATTCCCCTTCCGCAACAGAGAGAACCAGAGCACCATTACTTTGCTGGAAGATGAGCCCCGATGCTGGGATGAAGCACCCCTTTCAGTTGCCGAGGGCTGGCAGGATGAGTTGGCCAAGCGCTGCATCTGTGTGTCCAATATCATTCGCGGACTCTCCTTCGTCCCGGGCAATGACAGTGAAATGGCTCGGCACCCAGGTCTAGTGCTTATTCTTGGAAGACTCGTGCTTCTGCATCACGAGCACCCTAAAAGGAAAAGGATGCCGCCAACCTACCAGCGAGAGGAGGAGCGAGGTCTGGCTTGCAGCAAGGACGAATGGTGGTGGGACTGCCTTGGTGCCTTGCGTGAGAACACCTTAGTCACCCTCGCCAACATTTCAGGACAGCTAGACCTGTCCATCTACCCAGAAAGCATCTGCCTTCCCATTCTGGACGGGCTGCTCCACTGGATGGTGTGCCCTTCGGCCGAGGCCCAGGACCCCTTTTGCACAGCCAATGGCTTCTCCTCACTCACACCGCAGAGGCTGGTGCTGGAGTGTCTGTGCAAACTGAGCATCCAAGACTCTAACGTTGACCTTCTGCTTGCCACACCTCCTTTTAGCAGACAGGAGCGCCTCTTTGCCACTTTAGTGCGGCATGTCGGTGAGCGAAAGAGTCAAGTGTGCCGCGAGATGGCCGTAGCTGTTCTCTCCAATCTTGCACAGGGTGACCCCACAGCTGCCAGAGCCGCTGCCCTGCAGAAGGGCAGTGTGGGAGCCTTGATAAGCTTCTTAGAGGACAGTGTTGCCATGGCACAGTATCAGCAGAGCCCTCACAGTCTCTTGCACATGGGACACCCCACCCATCCCGAGCCGCCCAGCATCAACATGATGTGCCGGGCCGCCAAAGCCCTGCTGGCCATGGCCCAGGTGGAGGAGAACAGGCCTGAGTTTGTGCTCTACGAGAGCAGGCTTCTTGATATCTCGCTGTCCTCTGTGCTGAACTCTGGCGTGGCGGCCATCCTGTGTGAGGTACTGTTTAAGCTTGGCCGCTCGTGACAGGCACAAAGGAGCGGGAGCCTAGAGTGCCATCATGAGAACGTACAGAACGGCTGAGCTGAGCCACAGAGATCACACAGAACTGTCGGTGTTATATTTTTATTTAAGGAAAAGAACACAAACAAAAATTGTTTTTACATACAAATGAATATATAGAGAATATATATAGCTCCTCTGCCCCATTTCCCAGTTTTCATTTTGGATTTTTAAATGATTTTAATACGGATATTTAATACTTGGTCTTTTTGTTTTTGTTTTTTTTTCTATTCTTTTTTATTTGATTTGTTTCATCTGTGTATTTTCTTTCGTTCGTTTTAACCAAAGTTGGCATCCGATACCGTTAGTTTTTAGAGTATTTTGCTCTCAGAATGTTTTTAATTGTTTTGATGCAGTGTTTCGTTTGTTTTATTGTGGGACTTTGTTTATTCGGGGAATGCAGATTTATTTAAATTGTGAGACATGTTGTAGATAGAATTTCTCTTGCAATGTGTTGCGATAAAAGAACAAAAAAGCTAAAAAAAAAAATAAAAAAAAATAACACTGATTTTAAGACATACATGTATACAGCTCTGAAAAAAGCATTGTGCAATAGATTTAGCTGGCTCAGAGGGGAGATAATGAAATGTGAATGACCACAGGCAATGTTCTGATCTGACCACCAGTATTGCACTGTTTCACCACACCAGTATCTGAGGGTCAAGCGAGTGTTGGTTCTAAACTGACTTGCTTCCATATTAGTGCAGCCACAGAGGGTCCTCTCTCTGACGGCGAACTCAAAGTGCTTCGGTTACCCCTCTTCTCTATTCTATATCCACGGGTCGATTTGTATATAGGAACTGTACATTAAATGGGCCCCTTTTCACTTTTTTTTTTTTTCCTTAAAGAGATGTGGTATTATACAAAGTGAGTAGTTTATGCTACATGCTATTGACATTTTGCAAATAAATATTAAGTCATTGTTTCAGGTGAGGATAGTCTTGAAACGTGTAAGGGGCCGTTCACACAGGATGGGCTCTTGCATTTGACCTGCGCTATTTTTATTTAATTGTTGGTCATACGTGCTGTTTTTGGTGTCTTTCAAGATGCCGTTGAAGTTGAAATGCATATTTTGAAATGCTGCACTGCAGAAAACATGTCAGTTTTACAACAGTGGACCAGTCAGATTAATTCAGGTGCTGGAAAAGCATCTACAGTGGATTGAGCATGTATATTAGCAACTATATATGGGAACATGTAAACGCACCTGTTCATTTCCCCTGTTTATAATGCAAGACTTTGTCTTGTGTGAACGCCCCCCAAAGACTTTCCTGTGTGTCCTATAATGGAGTTCTGTGTGACAGAGATAGCAAAGGCTCCCTCTAATGGCCTTAGATTTTGAAAAATACAGGCTAACTGAAAGATGTCCGATGGCATAAATGTAATTCAATGTGAAAGTTACCCCAAAATGACTTAACGATTTTAACAGAAAATATGTACACTCTTTATGTAAGCTCTTTTTGCTCCATATGATTTGATGACCATTGTTTATTCAGTATAAAGTCTTTATACATGTTCCACATGTTAAAAGTAAATGTACATGAAATTTGGTCGAGCACTGTGAACGTTGTTTTTCGGTGTTGTATTTTTTTGTGTCCAAACAAACCAAACCATGTATATCCTCAATATTGTAATTATTTAATTCAATATTGTAATATTCAAAAGAAAAAAACTATTTACTGGCAGTTAAGGATGACCGGAACATTTTTCCCGTCTAATCAAGCAGTGCTTTGTGCTGCTTCTGTCACATCGAGAAATGTAACCAGATTACACGATGCTAAACGCACAGAAAACACTCACCGAGGGAGGGATGTCATTCTGGAGCTTTTCTTTAATCACTGCAGGGCACATGTTTTCATCCTTTGTCCCTTTATTTATTTATTATTCTTAGTAAACCGCTTTACGGGGACAGCTTGAAAACAACTTCCACAGATAATTAAAAGAAGCTTTTATTAGACCCTGTCATCACATGATGGCGATTTAACACAATAGCTGCTTTAGTTTGATAATCAATGTATAAACACCACCAGCCGAAGGGATGCGATATTATTTACTAGGCCCACACAAATGTCCAAAAGGTATGGTTACCAAAAAAGCTCATTAAATAACTGATATAGTACAGTATGTACAAGCATAATACTCCCACACTTCTGACTGCAGGTACAGAGTCAAAGTGTATTGGCCCAGGCCTTCCAGTGTGGAAAGAAATTAAGGCAGACGACCAAGTTGAGTCTTTCCGGTCTTCAGTCATTTTCCAGTGCTGTGACTACAAACTTGATACTTGTTGCCGGCTCACACTTGAACAAGCCGACCATCTGAAAAATATTCATCCCAGACAGTAAGTTAAGGCTGTCCGTTTTTGAAAACGGATTGCAAATTCTTCTCATTTTGACTTGAAAATGGAATTCCAGTCAAACGGAGCAGAATTCTCTTGAGCCTCTTCATTTTTGGGGATGGCTGGGAAAATGGACTGCATCTTCTGACGAAACTCCTTCAGCTGCCATAAAGAAAGTAGAGATAGATATATATATATATATATATATATATATATATATTATCAAACAGTAGTTGCAGATTATAGTAAGAAACAGATGAAAGTGGGAACATGGGATTTAGAAGCATCACTTCAAGCAGGTACGTACGCTGCTGACGCCCAGGGCCTTCCAAACGGTGAAGCTCAGGAGACCCACTCCACACCAGGCATAAAGTGAACCCCATCCCAATGCCCGCAATGCTAACGACGCACCACTTTCTGGAACCGCAGCAGTTCCTATCACACCCTAAACGCATCAAGAGAAAAACAGGGTCGTTTACTACAGATCTCTAATTGTACTAAAGTATTTTGTTCCGTATGCCAACACTTATAAGCTATTAATGCATATCACTAAATACTACTTTGGGTCAAGTGAAACACAGTTTAGAAGCAATTTTATTTCTGTAGTCTGATGCATTAATAAATATATATATATATATACAAACACATGCATACACACATTTATTTTTTTTATTTTAGAACTAATGCTGTTTAAATGATCAAAACCAAACCAGCATTGAAAAGTAAATGGGTTAATCTTGACTTTAAGCACTGAGCTTCACAAAAGAGGTAAAAAACAAACAAAAGAAACAGATAAACTGGGGTACAAGTTTCATGTACAGTTGTGCATTTAATTGCATTCTGAAATAAAAGTAAAATACCAGTAAACATAGAAAAACGTATTTATGAATAGTTCACAATAAGATCTGGAACACAGTTTATTAAAGTAAATATGGACACTTCTGATTTAATGTTTACTTTTAACAGCAAGAAGTTTGTTTACGCAAGTCTCCAACAGATGCAGCCACTGCTAATGACATTAACTGATTTAATGTCATTTAGTGTTTTTTTGTGCTCTGCATATTAGATTTGCTATTATTAGAGCTTAACATGATGCAGCAATTGTAGAGCGTACTCTAGAAACATGTTTTAGCGTCTATGTTAAACAATAATACAAATTAGACCACTAAAGACGCAAAAATTATATAGCAATTTGTATTGATACCTACGTGATTAGACAGAAAAGCTCTTATAAGCTTACACTGATGAAGCCAGGAGACAGAGAGGCAGGTACTGTACTACTGAAGTTCAAAAATAAACTGTGCAAGTATTATATTTCTGCATCTCTACATATGACTTGTACCCTTTCATCAATGTTAGTTTATGGGAGACTTTTGTCTGCCTGGCAAAAAATAATCTATATCTATATATCCTCAACACGCTACACAAACTCCACAGGACACACTGATACTGCGTCAAAGTGACATAACAGGTCTAGCCAAGTGATTTGTCGTTAATGGAACCGGGCAAGACATGTGATCCGTCGCATCACTAACCACGTATTGGATTTACCCACTTAAAAAGCATTTTTGGCAAGACATGTGTTTACTGATGAGAGATAGTGGCCTAAAAATAGGAATGCAAAAATGAAAAACACAGACATAACAAAGAGGCCTCTGTTTATTTCTGAGATTATGTTCAAAACAAGTCATAAAACGGAATCAATGTCAGCATTTACACAACGTGTAACCATGCTCTACTGATTAGATTAATAACCAGAGCAAAAACAGTTTCCAAGAAAGACAAAAAAAGATTTCTGTGCTATGAGCACTGTCAAATTTTCTGAATATATCAGGACTAGGACTAATATAACACTAAATGGGACTGAAACGCTTGCATTACAGTTTTTAAATCTCAGTTTTCTTTGCATTCACACTGCTGTCACAGGGTCACTGTTTCTTTTTTTGTAGCATTATTTAATATTATTGATAATAATAATTATTAGATTTTTTTTTTTTTAATTGTAATGCAAATTTATTAAGAGTGTCACTTTTTTTATCCGAACATTCTCTTAAGTTTTATACATAAAATAATACAAAATAAAACTCAATACAAATTTTAACACACACACAAACTTTTCACTTTTAGAACAATGTTGAGTTGACAAAAAAAAAAAAAACACTTTTTAAAATTCATTTGATCGTAGCCAAGTTGAATATTATAGCTGACAATAATAATAATAATACGATTTCTTATTCCCAAAATATCAATAATAATAATAAGACTCTGTATCAGGGTCACTTTTTTGGAACACTTTTTAGTTTTTATTAATTTTGATGTTATATAAAATTATACTAAAAGGAATGATGGTGACACTTTTATTTAATCCTTTATATGCAATGTCTTCTTAAAGTATTTTTAATGCATTAATTATGCTTTGTAATGCACCTTGTCATACATTACACCATGTAATAACCTTTGCATTATTTATATATCAAGACTTGAAGTAAAGTGTTACCAAAATTATTTTAAAACAGCTGTTGTCATTTCTTCACTTTCATATGACATTAAAAACCTCCTTTTAACGAACCCTCAAAACCATTATTTTCAGTGTGTAGTTGCTGCATATCATTACTAATTGTCAGTAATGAATTTTAGAAGATCTTTATACCTTACTGAACCACTCAGGACTCTTCTTCTTAGCCATGGCCAGGGTGGAACCAAACCCTGCAATCATCCCCGCTGTAGCTACAGTCGTGAGGAAAGCACCCCCTGAATAACAGACAGCAGACTGAGTCGAACATTTCAAAGGAACGTTGGTAGGAAAACAGAAGGAATCGTGCGCTACAACTGCACTGCTATATTTAGTGAAATACTTCGAAGTATCATCAACCAACACTGACTGCAGCACATTTCGGGGTTGGTTGGCAGAAAGTGTAGGCTGAGAGCGCAGATTCAGAGCCAGACTCATGCATTCATCTTCTACAGACCACATGTAGAGCGCAAACAGAGCAGAGGACCATAGAAATGGATTTTTAAAGAGGTACAGCTATGTTAATGGATGGTATGCTTCTGTGAGCCATCATTGATTTCAAAAAAATATATGATGGGTTACAGTATCGTGATATTGAGTAAAATGTTATTATAGTCCGAAATTATTTTTTTATTTGATTAAAAAGGTTTCATTTGTTTCCTGAACTCAATTTTGAATTTGTAACTTTTGCACATCTGTTCGGAACAGATGATTCTCAGTTCAATAATCCAGTGAGTCGATTCGAGTTAATAATTGCTCGAATCAATTCAGTTCGACTTGTAAGGACCTTTTACTTTGAAAAAGATTCGTCTCGAAAGATTTGTTCACGAAACGTACATAGCTATTTGCTAATTAAAAGTACCAGAATTGTCGCGAATATAAACCAAAACGTTGTGAATGTGAACATAACCATCTTCATATAAGATATGTGACCCTGGACCACGAGCATATCTGTAGCAATCCCCACAGTACATTATATGGATCAAAATAATAATGATATTAAAAAAGTATAATGCTTAATATATGTATAAAATAATATTTAGATTTTTTTAGATTTAGAAGCGTCACAAATGACATTTAAGTTAACGTTAGGTCTAGTTTCTGCTTTAATGTTTGATTAGTTAATCAGAATAATGTCACTTATCCAAACGTGTGATATCGACGGATAATTCATAAAGCTTATTTCATGAATACCAATAGCCGAATATGCTATTAAAACACATCAAACCTTTTATCAAGTATGATTTGTCGTCTTTGGCGTCATTGACTCTCCCGCTTGCGCTCGCCTGCTCCACTGACATCTTGAACAGGTCCGACTAACACAGACGTCCGGCGGAAACACGTCAGGCGGAACCATTTATAATACAGAGAGAAATTGTGCAGATTATTTATAACTTTACTGGACATAAATGGCATTGTAAGCGCGCCTACTGTTATATTCTTAATATTACAGTGTATCTATAATTAAGACATGATTGCAAAAATAAAATTAAATATTACATTCAAATATTAAGAGAGTAATAATAAGTATGTAACGTTGTTTTTTTGTTTTGTTTTTCATCACGAAATCTTTAAATTCATAATAAAGTAAAATTATACGGAACTAGTGTGTTTGTGAGAGGAGGACTGAGATTCCGCTGATCAGATCGGCTTTGTTTTAAAACCGAGTGAACTGTCTACCTAGACAACATGCGGAGCATCTCAGACACAGAAAGACTGGTGCATTCTTAATATACAGGCTTAAAAAAATTATACCTTACTATTAAAAAAAATACAAACATTATAAAATATTTTCGTATTTAATTTTGTGTTTTATTAATGCTACAACATAAGCACAAATTAAGCGCCTGCGATTGCTTGTCGCTCACTCTTGAGAGACATAATTTAAAAAAAAATGGTCTGTTATGTGCTTTATCAACTTTTGAAATGCATGTCCCTAAAATGAGTGTATACTGGCAATTCACTCTTTTGAGATATGATCAAACATGTTATCCACATTGGCAGATCCAAATATGTACTTACCCCCAAAAACCTCACATCCTCGAAAACCACTAGGTTTTCAACAGCAACTCACTTTGTTTTGTTTTGAGCACACCCAATATTCTGTCTACATAGACAGCTGGCTATGATTTGAGACGGCGCCGCTGTTTATAGGGTCATCGTGTGTTGTGAGCTCATGCAGTTCACGCGCTGATCTACTCCATCCACATCCTGCGTACAGCGATCCTTCCTCTCTTTTCTTCATCACCATCATCGATACAGATTATTTAACACCTTTCTCTGTTTGGTGGCTGCTGCAATATCGTCCACGCGGCGTCAAAACGTTTTTTTAGCTGCCCGTCGTGCATTGAAACCTCCCAGAAAACAGGATTACGAGGACGTCGGAAGGACGTTTTTAACGTTACATTCCAAATATTTGGAGTGCATTTGTTTTCATCGGAGCGCTTTCGAACCGCATTTACGGAGTTACAAGACGCCAGCAAACAAAGCGACATTTCTGGGCATGATGTCCACATGCCTCTGTCCTGGAGCGCATCCTGTTGTGTTGAGGATAGACATCTGCAATGAAGGAGTTATCCAAACAAACATGTAAACCAAACACGCGGATCTTAGTTCTTTCCCATCGTTTCGGATGCATATATTAGCGTTTTTAACCTAATGCATTTAAAACGATTTCAATAAAACATGGAGATAGGAAAATGGCTCCACGCTTTTCGTTGACTGGGCTGTGCAATGCTTCCCCCATAAGATCAGAGATGTTTCTTCAAGATCCAGCCGTCTCGTTAGTTCCTTGAGGACGCTTGAATTCTGATTCACTTGTGTTGCTTTAAAGTTTCGTTTTATTGCTGGTGGGCAGATGACGGGCAACATGCATCTTGGGGTAGAGGAGCCCATTCGAGAGTGCCAGTACAATCAGATCTGCACACATAACTCCTCACCCATGGACACTCCACACACCAAGAAGAAGAAGATCAAAAGGAAATGGCAGGTTTTTCCTGGCCGAAATAAGTTTTACTGCAACGGCCGGATCATGATGGCAAAGCAGACTGGGGTCTTCTATCTTACAATGGTTCTCATTTTGGTGACCAGTGGCCTCTTCTTTGCCTTTGAGTAAGTACATGGAATCACTAGTGTCTTCTGTCCGCTCCAGACATTATAAAAACGTTTTGCACTCTTAAAAAAAAAAAAAAAAAGTTTTTTTTACAGGCATTTCTGGGATAATGATGAACCTCGAACACCCATGAAACCTTTGCATTGCACAAAAGGTCCTTTTATAGTGGAAATGGATTATTAAACGTTCTTCACACTAACAAGAAATGTTCCTTGGGGAACCAACCTAAAAGGATTATTTAATGGCGTTGCTGTGAAAAGAAGTGTTCCATGAGAAAATACCTGATATTTTTGGAAGCACCTATGAATAATACCATTGCATGAATACAGAAATCATTAAATGCTGATATTACCAACTCATACCATCACTGTACACTACAGTACTGTCTTGAGTTGAAAGAGTTTTATGCCACATTCATGAAAGCCCTAGAGATTAATGGTGTAAATATGCGAACACAAGCTTTGGAAAGATGCTATTTTTTTTATAATACCATAACTAGCTTTGAAAGTTCTGTGTATGTTCCACTCCAAAAATTCCTGATAATTTAGTTTGATTTAAACCTGGGAATTTAAACAGCAAGGGAAAGCGATCTGGGATCCTAAAGTGCTGTTCCATTTAAGCCAGTGCAGTAATTTAGACCCTCTCACTAAGACTGAGGACATTTACAGGTGTAATAGAATTACTTCAGGCCGCGTAACTTCCAACACACTGCAGCTGTAAGGAACCCCTTGTGTTTTTAGTTCAGGTGAAGTTTAACTAACCCAGAGTCAAAACTATTGACGTATAGCATTTGGATTCCTGACATTTCCGAAGATCTTTAGACAAGAGGGCCTTGTGCTGAAGGTTCTTTAATTATTGGGATCGGTGTTAGAGTTAAAAACGCAATGCTCTGCATTACTCGAAGCATGCTTGCCTCCGCTGGTTGTTAGAGAATCTCTCAGTGAGATTTTGAGGCGGCTGCTTTGGAGAAGGAGACGTGTGGAGCGGAGATTTTCCAGTGTCCCATCCCCCATCACCGAGCGCCATACATTCCATACCACAACTTCCAAAACATAGTCGTGGTGCTGCCCTGTTTCCATGGCTACGGTTTCCCTTTCCCGATCTTTGTGTTCTTTTGGAACAGTCTGTGTCTCCTAGGAAACAACACGAGGACCCAACCCACAGTATTTTTTTTGCTCTAGAGGTAGTCTTGTCATGCTTTTTGAAACGATTCTAAAGTCATTACAGAGCTTTTGTGATCCAATAAACACTGATCCAGACGGAAATGCATTAGTCGTGCTGGTGAAAGGCAGTTGGTTTGTTGCGCAGTTCAGCACAAAACGTTTACTCGTAAATCGGTTAGATTGAATGAATGCAAAACACCCCTTTGAATGCATGCAGCTTGTGTGTCATAAAAACAGGAAATGGTTCAAGCAATAAGGTTAACTGAAATGAAAGCAGTATGCAGAGTTTAAACTGTACTTTGCAGATAGTTATGTCATGTCTCTTTCTGGTATCCTTGCACATAAAATACATAATAAAATCATCATGTTTAACATGACATGGACGCAGAGTTAAGCTCTGCATGTATTACTTGTAGAATTTCGATACAAGTAATTAGTGGTTATACAAGCAAGCGATTTTATCTAACCTTATGTGTAAATTAGTTGAAAGGATTTTTTCAAATGGTTTTTATTTCTGCTTTTATTTAGCAAGAATGCATTAAAATCAAAAATTAAATTAAAGTGATAAAAGAACTTGTGGAGTAATTATGCTCATAGGAATGGATTATATTTTAAATTTAAATAGTTTTCGGCTATTTATGATCAAAGAAATGCAGCCTTGATAAGCTGTAAGTGACTTTTCAAAAGACGATAGATAGATGGATAAAACGTTTTTTGAAGATTAATGCAAAATGTTTTAGTCTTGTGGCTATACTTCTAATGCAATGTGTTGTTTTCTTTATCCCAGTGTAATGGTTTGTTCCATTGTCAATAGTAATAAAAGAGGTAATCAATATCACACGTTGTCCATATTGAACCTGAACATTCCTTTAAGAAGAGATAATATTATGCAATCCTCTAAACATGTCTCTTGATAAACAAGCAGATAAAAGTGCATACATATTGAACGAACGATGTGGAATTAGATAGACAAATCAGTTTAGGGTTTTTTGATGCATCTAAATTCACTTTTTCTGTTGTCTAGACTTTTGAGTTCAGAAAGTCCTAGTGTGTCAGGAGAATGCTGCGACGCTGAAACCTCTCAGTCTGTCATAACTACCTCAAAACTGTTTCTTGGAGACCACTTCACAAGGGATTCTTTAGAGCTGTAAAGCTGACATGACATTAGAAGCAGTGGTAAACACAATATAGCATTCTTAAAAGATCCCTCGGGGGATTGCTATTTTAACATGCTATAGTCGATAGCATCTGACCATTTTGGCTAATTCAATTGCTCTGCATAGTTGTGCTTAGCCAATTTAGCAGCCGTCAGATTGCAGTGCAGACCGTTTTTAAATGTTTATGTCTTGGAGGCTGAATACTATTAGATATTATGGCAGGCAGATTTTGGGCCTTGTACCACAGACCGTTTGCTTATGCTTCGAAACAGATGGTGGTACATTTCATTAACTTCTAAGTGTACTAAACAGTTAATTGGGATTGTTTTTTGAATATATTTTTATCCCACTTCCTCCAAAAATGCATTAGATTTAGATTATCATCATGTAGCTTATTCATTTATGAGATTCACTCCTGTGTTTGATACCAATCTGACTGTGACTTTAGAATAAAGTGTTGAATATAAGTGCATAAATGAATTTTTATTCATTGTATAACATATGGGTAACAGTTTATTTTAAAGTGGCGTGGTTACATTAATAACAGTAAGTTATGCCTAATTACAATTAACTAACCCTAACCATGACCTTATAGTAAGTACATGGGGTTGATTAATTTGGGGGGTATTTTTAGTAATTTTGGTGACTTCAAGCCCACAATTTCTGTGACCCTGTTATTTTTGTGATTACATTGTAAAAACTACATTTTTTTAATAGAACATTATTTTAATTAGTCCTAAACCGATATATAGTAATAAATCAGGCCATATTTGGCCATTTTTAGATAATCGGTATGCTGATTTAAAATTAGCATTGGATTTCTTTCGTATTAGATCCAGAATCTACTAACAACCTTGTAATATGATTAATTCATAATGTCTGTTTGACATTTTTTGGTGGATTTTCAGCAAACACTTAGTACTTGTAAGACAAGTAAAATTAGGGTCCGGTTTCCCGGATAGGTATTAGATTAAGCCAGGAATAGACCTTTGCTAATTTAGGACATTTAAGAATTTCTCTTACATTTTCTGTGAGCATTTTTAAGACCAAACAATAGCAATAATGTATTTTAAGATATCTCAGTGCAAGCTTTTTCCACTTTAGACAGCTCTTAACATTTATTTTAATCTAGAGCTAGGAAACTGCCCCTTACTGTTTAAACCGAAAGAAACTTAAAATATAACAATGTCTTAGTTTTGTATTGAGATGGACACCAGTAATATAGATATATTTCCCACTAAGACATGTTTATAAAAATTACTAAATGACCTAACTGAACTATGGCTTAAACCTAGCTTAGTCTAAGCCCCGTCTGTGAAACCACGCCTGTTTTAATAAACTACATTAGCCTGTATGACATATATATGAGCCATATACTAACCAACTCCAGACATTTTTAGTATTTCCTATACTTTTTTGAATCAATCATTATTTTTTAATATATTTTTTAGTTTTGGTGATGCTAACATTCTGTATTTATTACATAGTAATAACATGATTACAATGTTATTTCAAAGCAGGTTGACTGTAAATGCCTTGGAGGTTTTGCATGATCATGAGAGTATGTTTTGGTTACTTCCCCTTCATATCTCCTGTATTTACTACTGGTGAGATTTACTAGCAATGCAACATGACCTTCACAGCCAGTTTTTCCACTCTCTTTTCCAGCTGCCCGTTCCTGGCATCAAACCTGACCCCTGCCATCCCGGCCATCGGAGGAGTGCTGTTCGTCTTTGTGATGGGAATGCTGCTCCGGGCGAGCTTCAGCGACCCCGGCGTCCTGCCCAGGGCCACACCAGAGGAAGCGGCCGACATTGAGAGGCAGATAGGTGGGAGGAAATGACAAGATGATCGCTCTTCCTGTCTGTCTTCCCCCGTTCTGTTCTTTTCGCTTTGAGCTGAATATGCAGTCTCCGGTTGCAGGTCTGTGGAGTGCACGACAGAGACTTCTCAGAGTAAAAGGAGACAGAGAACATTTGATGTTATTCTCTCCTCTCGTTTGACATGAATAATGCATGCTCTCTCTCAGGTTCGCTGTCAGCCTAGAGTAATATAAAATCTGCTGAAATATTCATCCTTAGCAAAGATTCACGGTCTCTTAGAGTATTTGTTCATGTTATGATAGTTTAATAAGTCACAAGTTAATGGTTGTTCATAGGTTGGTTTGGGTATTATTAAAGGGCCAGCATGGAACGTGCCCGAAGATTTAACAGCAATTTCTTACTACATTCAGAATTTAATGGTGAAATCACTGCAGGCCAAGCCATTTTATGGCCTAACACTATAAATAAGTGGACATTTTCCACAGTGCGCATGTTGATTTAATTCCCTCGCATATGAATTCGCTGGTTATAATTGAATTGAGTCACTGCTATAATGAGTTTGCTGGTCTCTCGTTGAGACTGAATTTAGTGGACTCCACTGGTGAGAAATTGCTGGTCCTGAGCCAGGAAGTGCACTTTAGCTCAGGTTTGTCAACTTCGGGATTTGGAGTTATGGGTCCCTGCTGTTCGTATGAATAATGTAGTAGCAAGTAAACACTGCTGTGAGAGCCAGCGGCGCTGTGTGCTGCTCAGAAGATGCGTAGCGTGCTGAGGGTCACAGAAGATGTGAAACAACAGTTTACTAACAAATGAAAATTCTGTCTGAATTTAGCCCTACTTTCACCCTCAAAGCCCATGTGAATTCCTTCTGTGGAACACAAAAGACATTTTGAAGAATGTCTGTAAAGCTCCAGTTTATGATGATAATAAAAGTACAGTCAAATTTGTCTTTATATGACTTGTTCATGGTTGTCCAACTCATCTTCCTCCTGATTGACACCACTGAGGCTGAATTCCATCGGTTCTTGTGTATCTTGTGGCCAAACATCACCGCCATCAATGGTGCATTTACTGTGCATTTAATTTGAAACAAGTCAATGCTCATCAAGGCTGCATATATTTAATTAAAAGTACAGTTAAAACAATGGTAAAATGCTGTAACTGTGCTATATATATAGTTTATATATAACATTTCTTTTAATGTAGTCTCTTCAGTAATGATTATAATATGCTGAAGTGGTGATCACATTTCTTATTATCAATGAAAGCAGTTAATATTTTGTGTGTGTGTATATATATATATATATATATATATATATTGTAACAATGCAAAATACTTTTTTTACTGTTAAGGGGTAGGTAAGTTACAAAGATGTACCTTTTTTCTTTTGTACATTAGGATAGTACCCCTACGACAGAACTGTACCTTTTTGTTTCTGACAGTGTAGCAAAATATTCCTATTTTAGGAGTATTTTTACTTACTCCACTTATTTTAAGCAAAATGCACTTTCTTTATTTAATTTATTTTTCCCCTGGAAACAAGGCTAAATATCTTAAGTAATTTTGCTTATCTAGTGAAAGGATCTTGATTTAAGAATTGTTAGATTTTTGAATAGAAACAAGATACAAATACTAAGTAATATAAGCCATTTTTTTGCAGTGTATAAACAAGTGAAATACACACTCATAAGCTATACACATATCTACATGAAGTAATGGGATTTAGACGACTCCTCTAGCATTTAAACCTTCTGAAGTGCTTTACTGTAAATACCAATTTTGCTATTACAAACTGAAGAACATATCCAAGTTATTATTAGATACGCAGATCTGTAAACTGAAATAACACAGAAGGGATTTCCATTTTCATCTATTTTCTGCAAGATTGCATGTCTGAATCGCTCTTTTCTGGTTTCACAGACGCAACCAATGGCCCGAGCGGCCCAGGCTACAGACCACCCCCCCGAACCAGAGAGGTGGTCATTAACGGTCAAACAGTCAAGCTAAAATACTGTTTCACCTGCAAGATCTTCCGACCGCCGCGGGCCTCACACTGCAGCCTGTGTGACAACTGCGTGGGTAAGCGTCTGTGTATACTCTGTGTCTGCGAATACATTTATGTAATAGTCAGCATCATGTAAAAAAAGAGGTAACGCATGATTTTCCTGGCTGTGCGTTTCTCCTCAGAGAGATTTGATCATCACTGCCCGTGGGTGGGCAACTGCGTGGGGAGAAGGAACTATCGCTTCTTCTACCTGTTCATCCTCTCACTCTCCTTCCTCACCATCTTCATCTTCGCTTTCGTCATCACGCACGTAATACTGAGTAAGAGAGCCGATCGCCTACTTTCTTATATAACTTCACCTTTCAGTCCCAAAACACATGATCGTACCTTGTATTACTTAACAGCGCTTAGCAAAACAGACTTTTCTGAATCTAGGATTTGACAGCTTGGGGTTTTTAGGATTGCGGTAGAAATGGCTTTTGATTACAATAGATTACCACTAGGTCTTGCATGTTTTGTTGATGCAACCAGCTGGTCGAGTCAAATTTATATGTATAGAGCATTTCATACACATTGTTTCAAAGCAGCTTTAAAGAAGTGATCGTAGTGTTCATGCATTATGGTCGCATTTAGCAGGTAAAGCTATTTTACAATTTGCTGTTCGGATTTGTTATGTGGGACATATCGGCCATACTGTCTGTTTGCATATAAACTTGGACATAATTATATTAAACAAAAGGATTCAGTTGTAGTGTCCATTGCTTTATGTTAGTTCACAAGATGTAAATGGTTCTCCATACTTGATGTATGGTATAGATTGCTTTTTTGTGAGTATACTGGATTAATGCAGGAAAAGTAGGCCGTATATATTCAACTTAAACAGTAATATACATTTTTCAACAATATACTTTGTTTTCTTTGTAACTTTGTTTTCCCTTTTAATGACTGACAGCTCTCCTGTTTAGAGAAACCAGGACTAAGTGCAGAGACGCTGCTCAGTGTGCAATGACCTTAAAAGTTCACTAAACCCCAAAATGAATATTTTGTCATTAATCGATTGCCTCCATGTTTTTCCAAACTGTAAAAGCTTTGTTAGTCTTATAGGAGACATATAATGTCCATTTTTTGCAAATGAGCTGCTAGTCCACCTCACCCTTTCCAGAATAGATTTGCTCCCTTACAGCTCGTACCTGCTAGAGTAAATAACGTTAGAGTTAAGTTAGAGTAAATAAATCAATAAATCCACTGCTCTCTTTTCTCTTCTGCGGCTCTGTTACACCTGTACACCATTGTCGATGGTGAAATCAAAATGACGGCGCCTTGGGTAGAAAAGGGGTGGTTATATTATAATTAGATGTTACCCTTTGTTATGCTAATGTTAATTAATAAAAAAGTTACTGGGTTACTCTTTTTCATGCTTTCTTGGTTGGTAGATACACTGTGGACCTGATTATAGCACTTAAAACCTGGAAAAGTCTATGTGACATGAAATCGTGATATTTCACTTTTTAAAAGATATTTAGGATGAAAACTGGGAGGCATGTGACTCCCATTCAGACAACGTCTTTTGCGCCTTGACAGTGTTCATTACTTACAAGCATCCCAGTTTTCATCCAAAATATCTTAAATTGTGTTCCAAAGACAAACAAAGCTTTTACAGATTTGGAACAGCATGGGGTTAAGTGATTAAATCTTGTAGTACATTACTTTTAAAAGTAACGTTCCCTAACAAATTGTTCCTCTTACAAAACACTTCAGAAAAATATTTTTGGTGAGTATTTGCACCAACATTCAACTTTAAGACCTAGTAGGTTCTTCATCACTGTAATGCATGGTTCAGCTTCCCGCCATTGATCGGCTCCTCCTCTCAGCTGTTGACTGGCAGGAGGAAGCCATGAGGCCGCTGACAAAGCAGTTTCCTCGCTGGGTGAAGTGATGGAGAGCTCAGCGCTGTTTACTGCACAGAACTGATCAATCGGCCGTTAGGGGAGGGCACTCTGGGGTTGCTGTAGTGACAAATGGCTCCTGTAAGATGTTTATTGGACAGGGCACACTCAGTGCAGCTTTATATACCCACGAATCTCTCCTCAGATGCCCTCCAGAAACCATTAGCATTAAACACAGTGGCTGACTTTGAAGCAGTCCAGAAGGTGATTGCATTTAGACTGTCAGAACAGTGGCTTAGGGACTGGTGCACCATGGGACAGGGACAGTGTCAAATTGTAAAATCATTGGTGCTTTCAAAATAGCATGATACTGAACGATTTTCATGTGCTTATAGTACTGTGCATATGATTTGGTAGTACTGTGGTATTACGTCATAGTAGTAGAAAACATGGTGTTATGATGTATATTTATTATCCAGAATATTAAGACCGGGTGATCCAGTTACAAAAAGAATAGATTTTAAAAGAATAAACTTAAGTGCACTTAATTGCATGTAAATTGCAAATTCTTTATTGACCCACTTGATTAAGACCTTTTACTATATCATCTTTTATCATATGTCATTTTATTATAAATTATATTGTTTTTTGAAGTATGGTTCAAGTGCACTGCTCCATGTACTGACAAGCATTTAAAATATGTAAAATAAGCAGCTAAATTAAAAATATACTTTGACATGTGTATTTCATGTATCAAAATAGATTTGTATGTTAGTAAACAGACAAAATTAATTGTACTTAATAAATAACACAATAAAAGATTATTAAACAATTTATTTAAAATTGGTTGTAAAAGTTGTTTTAAAATATACAAATGTGACATTATTACAGAGTGTGCTTAGGTGTGTTAAGAAAAATAGGGAAACACTTTGTTTTAAGGTGTCCTTGGTACTTATTGAATGCAAGTAACCCTAATCCTTTCTAAACCTAACCAGCTACTTAATATTACTCGGTACTTAAATGCATAATTCACACTAACAAGGAGACCTTAAAATAAAGTGTAACCATAGTATTGAAAGTGTACTCTCTTTAAATACACTTAAGTGGCTTTTATTTCTCTACTTTTATATCTGCAAGTACATTTATTTTTAATGTAGTTTCAAGATTTATCAGACACTGATGCGAATGCTTGGTTAATGCAAGTAGTTAACATACGCATTTTAGGGTGTCAGTGACTCCAGTAATCAAGGTTCCCTTAAATCTGTGCCATTAAATTGGATGCATTATAATTCATGTATCTAGCTATAATAATGCTCACAGTAACTTTAACTTGCACTTTCTTAAGTAAAGGTCAACTGACATTGCAGAGCAACATTTTGAAGATGATCTGAAGATTTCAACTGCTGCTGAACCATCACAATTGTAGCTTTTTTTTAACATCTGAACAATTTCCATAGGAGTTTCATACCTAGAACATTGTATGAGCAAAATTAGGGATAGTCTTCCGCTTTCGGTGTTAATATCGTCTTGAAGTGGTCAGCTGAGTCAGATCCACATTTATACTTCATAATAACATTGTGTCTTGTGAATGCATCTTAAGGAAAGGGTCTCTGTGACTGCATGCACTGCTTACACGTCAGTGTGTTACCGTATATTATAAATATAAAAATGAATTTTATGCATTAGGTTTAAACTATGAATCCGACATGGTCATTTGCATTTATGACCTACATTACGTGAAGTTTGAGATCACGAAATTACATGAAATTATACATAAATAAAGAGTTGGCTGAATGCATTTACTGTATAATTGTACTTCAAATCTAAAAAGAATATCAAAAAACTGATTGCAGATAATATAATAAAATAAATGCCACTTAAAGGACAGTAGCTACGTTTCCATCCACTTATATTTATGCACATTTTGGAATATCGCATAAAAAACACTGGATGTAAAAAGCAAGATGCGCATCAAAAACTTGTGCACATTTGAGTAGGATAAACTTTTTATCCGATTTGAAAGAATGTGCATAAACTACGATGGAAACACTTTTACTGAATAAATACCTCCATGCGCACCGAAATCATGTGACTTTGGTCTATGAGAAGGGATAAAATGAAGGATCTCGTTCACACAGCAACTATATATGTTTTTTCTCCTCGCAAGTAGGAGTAGGATAATTTACCTTCAGTGCCTTCTCCTATATTCTTATTGATATTTAGTGCCACAGTTTAATAGAAAGAGTGACTTTTTTGTTCTCTTTGACTCATTGGATGGAAACGGTGCCTAATTCTCACAGTTATCTTTACGACTCCCTTTCAGATGCTAAATTTATGGGAGGAGAGTATTAAAATGAATCATGCAACGCAATTTGCTAACGTTTGTGCTTGTCAAATTGCTATCAATAAATAGGCATTACAGATGTTCAAATGTTGCCCTATTTAGTAATTTTGGCCCTTAATTTGATTGTGGTGACTGACAGTATTAAAGTACATTTCAGTTCTGGCAACATTGTCGACTTGATTGCATAGAGGCTATTAGAACTGAACTGAGCTTGATGATGACATCACTGAATGTCTTTATCTCAAATTTAGTTTACTATTGATCTCTTGAATTATCGACACACTGTTTTCTTGTTTATCACTGTAAAGCTGCTTTGACACAATGTGATATAAAACATTCTATAAATAAATGTGACTTGACTTTAAAGGTGACTTAAAGGTTTATATAAACTCTTAAAAACTGTGCCATAGAGGAACCTTTTGTTGTCTAGATAGTAGAAAGAAATTTTGACATCTGAAGAACCTTTCTGTTTCCAAAAAGGTTCTTTGTGGCGAAAGAAGGTTCTTTAGATTATAAAAAGATAATAAAGAGATGGTTCTTTAAAGAACTTTTGACTGAATGGATGTCTGTGAAACCAAAAATGGTTCTTCAAAAGTATCGCTGTGAAGCACCCTTTTTAAAGAGTGTACTATAATTTTAGTATTTAATGTTAAATATATATATATATTAGAGGTGGGCATAGATTATTTTTTTTTAATCTAGATTAATTTTGAAATTAATCTAGATTAAAATGGCTAATTTGAATTCTGCCAAAGGCATTCAGCTTTTAACGCTTTTTTTACATTATTTTACGAAATGACAAAGATGTTTACAAAAAAAAGAAAAGTGCTTTTAAGTTAATCTATATGATGTATGATATGAAAAGCATATTTGAATTTTTTTTATATTATTTTAGAGTATGCTAATTTCGTAAGTATATAATAAGTATACTTTTTAAACAAAGAATGCTTGCACGTTTTCCTAATTAACGACAGCTGCTAATGTGGCACCCACGAATTCCGTAAAGCTCTAGGATTTCCACTGCCTGCAAACATCTGCAAGACAGCAGCTGGTTAATTTCTTTTTCCAGTGATTCTTTGCTCAATATGCCTCCTGTTTTCTTCATTTGAGAGTTGTGTTTCATGTTTCTGTGACAGCGTTTCTTTGTTACATAACCAGTGCTTTTCCTGCAGGATCCAACAGGACTGGCTTTCTTAGTGCTCTCAAAGACAGCCCTGCTAGATATCCTTTCACTAAAGTGTGTGTGTGTGGGAAGAGGCTGTGCAATAGGAGTCTATTTCTGGTTTTCACACCTCTGGAACACAATTGCAGAAAAGCAGCCCACACTGACTCTCTCTACATCTTCATTGCTATGTGTCTGTACGTACCCCTCTTTCAATGGAAAGAAATATGTTATTAAATATGTTCTGTGGGAAGTCTTTGCATATCTGAGATTGGCTTGAGAAGGAAAACAGAGAGGAAAGATATTCTGTCTGATTGCACAAATGTGGCCCTGGACCACAAAAGTCTTAAGTCGCTAGTATGGGTCAAAATTATAGTTTTTAATTTTTTTGCCTAAAATCCTTAGCATAGTAAGTAAAGATCATGTTCCATTAAGGTATTTAGTCAATTTCTTACAAAAACTTCTTTCTTATTAAATTTCTGATTAAAAACTAATTTTTGATAAGATCTAATTTGGACGACTTTGAAAGGTGATTTACTGAGCATTTAGATTTTTCTGTACCCTCAGATTCCAGATTTTCATATAGTTGTATCTCGGTCAAATATTGCCCTATCCATCCAAATCCTACATCAACGGGAAGGTTATTTATTCAGCTTTCAGATCATGTATAAATCTCAATTTCTGAAAAGAAACACTTATGAGTGGTTTGTTGTCCAGGGTCACAAATATGCAGAAGAGTGATTTGTATTAGCAAAGGGACGTCTCGCTGTCGTGTTCATTAGCGAGACCGGCTTCCTGCTCACGGTCAATTATTAGCTTGTCATGCATCATTTATTGCTTCATGATAGACTTACTCTCATAAGCAAGCGAGTCAACACATGCTAGTACCAGCAAAAACCTGCTTTGCAAGGTACACGCTGCAAATTTCTTTTTTCTAATCAGTGTTTTGGACTTGTTTTTTAACATCTAAATATCTTTTATAGATGTATAAATAAACATTTAGTTGTGCAGCAAAATTGCATAAAATATACCGTTTAAAGTAAATGCTTGCAAGTACATTTATACTTTAAGCATAAAGTAAAAAAAAAAAAACATATATATATATATATATATAGTTTTTTTGTTTTTTTTAAACATAAAAAAGCATAACACTGAAACAAAATACATATAAAGATATAGTTTTAAGTACTTTTAAGTTTGAAATATATTTTAATTATATAATTAAATTTGTAATAAAATTGTAAATTGTAATAAAATCATATGATTATATTTATAATGAATAAAAATGTATTTATAATTAAATATAAATTGTTTATTTTTTCTTGTTTTTATCATACACCTTACTCAATTTTATTAGGTTTATACTTCGATTTATTTTAAGATGCATATTTTCAAAACAGGTGCACTAGCATTCAAAAATGGAGGGCCAGTACTTTTTTGTTTTATTTATTTATAAATAAAATATTATTAAAATTAAATATGTTTTTATTTGTATAAAATTTTTATGTAAATTTGATCAGAAGTCACAGCATTATAATGCTACAAAACATTTCTATTTCAAATAAATGCTATTCAGTTTGAGCTCTTGTTTTCTTTTAATCCGAGAACACTGAAAAATGTTTTATCAGGGTTGCCACAAAAATTAAGCAGCACATCTGTTTTCAGCATTGATAGTAATATGAAATGATGCTGGAAATTCAGCTTTGCATCACATGAATAAATTACATGTATATATTTAACTACATAGATACAGTGTTAAATTAACACTGGGAGTTTATTTAAATGCATTTAAGTATGGACTCATATAAAAACTAAAATAATGTTAAAAGTAACACTGAAGCAATGTTGGAGTTAATGAGATAATTAAGCGGTTAATTATATGATGATTGACCACCTGAATTTAACAAGCAGAATCACCAAGAAAATCACTATTATGTCACTATTATAGTGGTCAATGTTTATTTTAGTTGGGCTCTTGACCCTTGACTTTTGAACTTTGTGTTATACCTGCCAGACAAACCGGAGGTAGTGAGATCATGTGGTGTTGATTGTTGATTATGTCAACATGTAGTGAATGAAAAGCTTAATGAAAGTTAGGTTTTCTGTATTGATCATGTGAACATCTGGCAAAATGAATTTTTTATTCTTACGATTTTCTCAGCTTGTTTTATGATGTTTAGAGCTGATCTGTATCTGAATATGCTGCTTGTCACCGTTGTTTAGAATCATGCACTGATTCTTGCTATCTGTGTTTGCCCTATATATATATATATATATGTGTGTGTGTGTGTGTGTGTGTATATATGTATTATCAGAACAGCTAGAACACTGTAATCACTCTGTAATTTCGAGATGAGTCTAAATTAGTTCAATGATTCAGGTCAAATAATGAGCCAATAAAGATTGTCAAAACATAATCATCACCACCTGGTGATTTTTCTGTTCTTGCCTTGTTTGGCTTATCTGAGTTAGAGCAGATAAACTATACTTAAAAATTCAAGAGCCCAACTAACGGAAACACTGTTAATGTAGACACAAACTGTGCTCTTCTTTGTTGATTCTGCATTACCAAACATCAGGAGTCAGGAGAATAATGGTCAATCATCACTCAATTCATTCATTAATGTTAAGTTAACACTGGGAGTTTTGTTTTGTGGTGTTATAATTTATATTATTGTAATTATGGTTTATATATAATGTTTCACAATAGTAAATGCACCCTTAGTTGGCATATAGATTTAAAGAGGTCAACTAATTAATTAAATTAAATAATAATTTTATACAGATGTAGTGGCAGCAGTAGTAATAATAATAATAATTATTATTATTATTATTAGTTTTTACTGTATATTTGATAATAAATCAATAAAACAATAAATCAAATAATCAAATAATTACCCAGAGTTTTTGAAAGGTGGTAAATAAATAAAATTTATCGCAGATGCGCCTTATTAGTTTAAATCAGCATTGTTTGTTTTTGCACTGTTAGCACTGAAAGCCAGTAGTTAGCGGATTTTTGTCTATTAAAGGTTTGTGTACACTTTCAATTAATTTTCTTGCAACAGTGATTCATCAAATGACAAAGAAAAGAGCTTTAACCAGGCACATTTCCAGAAGTATGGTGTAATCGAGCACTATTTCAGCATTTTAAAGATACAATTCTAGTGTCTGGATTGCAGTGGTGCTGTCTGGCAGCTCTTGTAATAAATGGATGTCGTAATACATGTACAGATTTCTATTTTCCTTGACGGTTATACTGTTCTGGAAGTGGTGGTGTGCTTCTTCTCGGTCTGGTCCATCGTGGGACTGTCAGGATTTCATACCTACCTGATCAGCTCCAATCAAACCACAAATGAAGACGTGAGTATCTCTCTTTCATAACCATAGGAAAATTCTCTCAATATTAATTAATTAACTAATGAATGTGATGTGATAACTGACAGTGTTTTATAATATTGTATTTTATATACTATGCACACTACCGTACAATAGTTTGGGGTCGGAAAGATTTGATATTTAATATTTTTGAATAAGTATTTTATGCTTGGCTGTGCTGCGTTAAATATTATTATATAGTCACAAGATCTGATTTTATGTTCAACATAATTTAGCCACTTTTGATCAATATCGAAAGATTTTGTGCAAAAACAAAAAAAAGTGGATATTTAAAAAAATAACAAAAAAAAGTGGATATTTAAAAAAATAATAATTTATGCAAAATATGCAAGAAATAAACACAAAGGTATTCCATATAAATAAAATATTTACATGTATTTATATATTTATATCAATATAATTTATATCTTTTGTAAATGTATTTAATATATAAATGTATATTATTTATAATAAATATAAACAGTAGGGTTGGGTCGATATACGATGCCATCATCCATCGCCGATGGCCGATAGACATCACGATGCTCAGCCGGTTCGCGAAAAACACACGTAATCTATGTCGGCAAATCTATGCTATTAATAAGCGAGCGCACCACTGATGCTGATATATATATATATATATATATATAATTTGTTTGACAGCACTAAAACAATATATTTTCACAACCCTTTAGAATAAGCAATACATTTCCTCAAATCAGTTGACCGCAGCTTAATTTTGGACCCTGCATACAAAGTTTATTTAAATTTGTCCCTCTGGGTCTAAGACTGTGGGCCAAGATCAAAAGAGACACTCAGAAAGTCTGATAAGCCGTAAGAGGAAGACAATTAATGAGCACTTCAAAAGACTGGGTTTGAAGATCGATATGTTTGAAGGTGTTTCTCACCGTAACGCCCTGCAGGAAGCAGAATATAATCAAGCTAAAACTCCTCTTCATCCTCAGCCCAGTTCATCACTGGGTTTATTAAGGCAGCCTGTTGTCTCTCAGCATCTCTGATGTTGGCAGCTTGTCCCTCTCAGCTACTGTAGTTCTCAACGGTCACATCACTGTTTCAGATCAAAGGTTCATGGTCATCCAAACGAGGCAAAGGCAACTACAACCCTTACAGCTACGGTAACTTCATCACCAACTGCTGCGCTGCACTGTGTGGACCTCTGCCACCGAGGTGAAGGCAACAAATTCATGCTTTTTGTGTTTGTCTTATGTTCGATTTCTGTTCAAATGCACAGTATGTACTGCATACTACCTTTATTTACATGAGATGAACTTCTCAATCAGTAATATTTCATAATGTTGTTACCGAATTATGTAGCATGTATATGTTTCCATGTTGCAACAATCTACAAATTACAATCTTGAAAATAAGTCATTTATCTAAGGCTGGGCAACATTTTATATTAAATTTATTAAGTTCATAAACGGTTAAATCTTCAAGATAATTTAATTTCAATGTTGTGATGCCTAAATTAACTGATTTTAGGCAATTTTTACTTTTAACAAAACATTTTATAATTTTAATATTGGACACATATTAGTTACCAGCCATAATATGAAAGTAATCAATTACTTTTAAAATTAAATGTTCTCTCCTGGTGGAATGACCTGTCATCTCACATCTCTCTCTTTTCTATCACTCTATTCTAATTCTATTCTTAGAAAACATGCCCCTGTCAGACTTGCACTCTATTCATCTTCTAACTGATTGTTTTCTTAAAGGAAAAAACACTAGATTCTTTTTGTATTCTATCTAATATCTGCCTTCTTTTGATTTGTTATACAATTAACAAAAGCAAAATGCCTCTTATCACTAGCTTGTTCTATTATATAATAAAAAATGAAAAAACCTTCCTATGTATACTGCATTTACCTAACTGAGACATGTTATGTCAGTTATTTCACAGCTCTTTTATTGATCTGTAATTGCTTCCATTGTAATCATTTGTAAGTCACTTTAGATAAAAGCATCTGCTGAATTACTAAAATGTTGATAGATAATAGATAACTAAATAAAATGACAATTTGAATGGTGTTCAAAACTTACCCCCATAATGCAAAATTATTGTGGATGCTTGCTAGGACTTTACTGATTGGTTTCTAGGATGTTCTAGATAGCTGCTTTTTTGGCCAACTATATAAAAAGAGGCCACCTATAAGACTTGGCCAGATGCAACTCAAGTTCTTAAATTCAACCATCCATCATCTTCCGCTTATCCAGTACTGGGTCGCGGGGCAGCAGTCTAAGCAGGGACACCCAGACTTCCCTCTCCCCAGATACTTCCTCCAGCTCTTCCGGGGGAACACCGAGGCGTTCCCAGGTCAGCTGAGAGACATAGTCCCCCAGGGAGGCGTCCTGGAGGCATACTTCGCCTTTCAGCTCAGCTCCTTCACCACAACAGGCCGGTACACTGACCGCATTACTGCAGACGTTGCACTGATCCGTCTGTCTATCTCCCGTTCCATCCTTCCCTCACTCACTTGTGAACAAGACCCCAAGACACTTAAACCCTTTCACTGCAGGAACTCCTCACCAACCTGAAGGGGACAGGACACCCTTTTTCAGCTGAGAACCATGGCCTCAGATTTGGAGGTGCTGATTCTCATCCCAGCCACTTCACTCTCAGCTGCAAACCGCCCGCTGTGGGTCCTGGTTCGGAGAAGCCATCAGTACAACATCATCTGCATAAAGCAGAGATGAGATCCTGTGGTCCCCAAACCAGACCCCCTCCCGCTCCCGACAACAGGACATGTGACAAAGGGCAGTCCAACACGCACTGAGAACAAGTCTGACTTACTGGGCGTCAGAGAATTTTTCAACTTATGCCACGAGCAGAAGCCACAGAAGCGTCAGCCAATTAGGGTCACTCTATGCAAATACAGTAGCCAGGCAGCAGCCAATCATGTTCCGAGTTTTTGTAGTTGAGTTCCTGTCTAATTTCATTGGCTGACGCAGCTATGACCATGGCGTCAGTGCCAAACTTCAGCCACGCCTTTCGTCAAGCGCTGACGCTGACGCCTCATGTGAACCAAGCTCCTGCTCCAGTCATACAGGGACTGGACAGCCCTTAGCAAAGGGCCCCGGACCCCATACTCCCAGAGCACACCCCACAGAACACTACGAGGGAAACGGTTGAATACCTTCTCCAAGTCCACAAAACACATGTGGACTGGTTGGGCAAACTCCCACTAACCCTCCAGTACCCTATAGAGGGTGTAGAGCTGGTTCAGTGCCCCACAACCAGTACGAAAGGCGCATTGTTCCTCCTGGATCAGAGGTTCGACTATCTGACAAATTCTCCTCGCCAGTACCCTGGCATAGACTTTCCTTGGGAGGCTGAGTGTGATCCCCCTATAGTTGGATCCCCCTTCTTAAAAAGAGGGACCACCACCCTGGTCTGCTAGTCCAGAGGCACTGTCCCCAACCTCCACACAACACCGTAGAGGCGTGTCAGCTAACACAGCCCCATGGCGTCCAGAGACCTCAGCGCAGATCTCATCCACTCCCGGTGCCTTGCCACCGAGGAGCTTCTTAACTACCTCAGAGACTTCAGCCAGTGAAATATATGGTTCTTGAATCCAACAAAGTGAAAATCCAAAAAAGCAATAGCATGCTTTTTTTTTAAACTCATTATGTGTTATTTAGATGGTTACTCCATTATTATGATTTAATTATTACAAAATTGTATTTTTTTGGGTGAACTGTTCCTTTCATGTCTCTAGCAGAATTTTGTTAATCACACTTAAGTTCATTACATATTTTAAGTAAATAAACTCTTGTAGTGTAAATGTAGTCTGCTTTTACTAGTATAATGCTCATTTTAAGAAACGTAGCAAGCTATCCTTTATGCATACAAAAAAAGTATCGCTCTGTTTTCCCAGCAAAGCTTTGTCCTTTATATAATCACATTTCTGAATCACAGAATTTAATTGCAGTCCAGAAGTCAATTTTACGTACGATATTAATCGGCTTCCTCAGAAAACCATTGTTTAGGCACGCTATCCATGCTGATCTTGTAGAAAGATTGGTGACCTCAGCAGGTTTCTCAACTCATTCATCTAAATAGAAGAGACCAAAACCAATCAGCATTCTCACTCCGGGGATATCTTAGATAAGCTAGGAACGTTCCTGAATTGCTTCAGATGGTGTATTAGGAGGCCTGCTGACGTCAAAAGCTGCTCACACACCCACACAAGAGTTCCGCACGCCATTAATGACTTTTTCATGGAGCCAGGAACATAAAGCATAAGTGGGCACAGCATCACTGGCTGCCATCTGCTCTGTGTGTGGGCATGTTGAGCTGAAGGAGGACTCCGAGCACACACGCACATGGATCCTCTTCTCTCCGCCTCCCTCATTCACGTTCCCTGACTCGCGGTCAGAATCTTTCATCCACCTCTTTCTCTTTGCAGTTTGATTGACAGAAGAGGTTTTGTCCAGCCAGACACTCCGCAGCCTGCGGCCCAGACAAATGGCACCGGCACCTGTCCCTCCAATCAGGTCCAGAGTCACATGGTAAGACGGCCATACTCTGTCCTCTCACTTGTACTTGAGCCGTTATAATAAAGCTGTTATTGTTCAAACATCTAAAAATCTGAAATTCAGTGTCTTGCTCAAATATCCCAGACTAAATGCTGCAGTCTATGAAGGGGGATGCAATAAAAAACACATTCTTTTATCAAATAATGAAATAAGTACGGTACCGTTCACATGTAAGTCTCATACTCCCCAAAGCAAGATTTATTTGATTAAAAATACAGTAAAACTGTAATAATGTGAAATATTCACATTCGCATCCAAAATAAGTTTTTGTGTAAATAATATATGTGTGTACTGTGCATATTTATGTATATATAAATACACATGCATGTATATATTTAAGAAAAATGTTGTTTATATATTGAATACATTTATATATAAATATATGTATATGTAAATTTACAATTTACAAAATAAATAAAAAACAATAATACTGTGTGTGTATATATA
>JAUYWG010000057.1:2915466-2959455 GCA_034779775.1 Enteromius afrohamiltoni | reverse complement strand
TATATATATATGTTTTTTTTTAATTAATAGGAAATGCTAAATATTCCAATCGGTTTCAATGGTATGTTGTATGAAAAAAATGTGATGTTTTATAAATGAATAAATCAGTCAATAAAGACATTAAAATAGCTTAAGGTGCAGCTATGCTATAAAAATGCTTTGAAATGTTTGTGGCAATGTTATTTGGAAATATATCCTAAGATTTATAAGATTTTTAGCTATTTGCTGGCACTTTAAATAGAGTTCTTTCAAAATAGGTTAGAAAAACAAGACGCAGGACAAGCAGCGTCAGCGAGTGATGCGTCATGGCGTCACTTCCTGTACCAATTGGCAGTTGCTGTTGCCGGAGCGCCATGTTGGTTCAAACAAAAGAAACAACTTCATTGCCTTCATAACAGTTCATGACAGGCTAGAACGCAATGGCGGAATATAACCTGCTTCTCAGCTTCTCATAAGCCGGAGATTTTCATAATGCCTTTGTAAGTGTCCCGTCGGAGTTTGAAGACGAGCGTGATCAAAGCAAATGCGAGGTCCTGGGCCTTATGTCACGAATCTCGACACGTTTGTCTAACGTTAAGCGTTTAGTTTTTGGACTGCGTTGCTTTGCATTCGTTTTTAAATTAAACTCGTCAGTATGCATTAGGTAATGAGATAAATGATGAACAGACGTAGAAAGCGATTTCATAGCACGCTGGTTTGTATAAAAGTTATGGAGTTGAAAGCTATATCGTTCAGTGGTTGCTGAACTTCGTTTAGATATGTTAACGTACTAACTAGTGCACGTATAGATATGGGTCAGTGATATTTATACTAATATCCTTCAAAAGGGCGTTCACACAAGAGCTTACTAATCAGCTAACTTAACAGACAAACAGAACGTATGTGTTTATGTATTTCGCTTTACTGTTTTCATTAAAATGTGACGTCTGCGGACCCTGATTGCGCGCGCTTACTAAAGAGAAACAGCGAGGCGTGACACAAACAACAAAAATTTGACGCGTCAGGTGTGAACGCCCCACAGACAACGGTTATAGTCTTTGTTATTCAAAATATTTTTCTTACTGTTCGGTTAGTTGTCAAAAAGTGGTGCTTTACATAATAAAAACTCCACCAAAAAGAGTTTTTAATAGGCTGTAGAAATACAATCAATGGATTTCTATATTCTCTTTCAAAGTATTAAGAGTTTTCAGAACATTCCTATAATTTATGTAAATAATAAGCTTGACAGAGATGTGAACAGCTCCTGTGATTGTGTTCAGAATATGTTTCTGTGTCTGACAGTTCATGTATGACCTTTTCACAGTCCAATTACCAGTCAGGTGCAGACAGCCCAGCAGACCCCAAAGCATTATGGGATCACATCTCCTATCAGCTTGGCACCACCTAAAGAGGCCGATCTGGTTCTCGCACGGAAG
Organism: Enteromius afrohamiltoni; assembly: GCA_034779775.1. Classification (NCBI taxonomy): domain Eukaryota; kingdom Metazoa; phylum Chordata; class Actinopteri; order Cypriniformes; family Cyprinidae; genus Enteromius; species Enteromius afrohamiltoni. Next base: position 2,958,040 of record JAUYWG010000057.1, on the reverse strand, counting down.
CTGACGGAGACGCTCCGACCTTTCGGCGTCTTTGAGGAGGAGCTGGAGCTGCAGCGGAGGTAAATTAGATGCTATTCACTAAATCACACCTCTGTTGTTTATGCATTTTGAGACTTGGATTGTGTGCGAGTTCATCAGCTCACCATCAAATTGATGTAACTTCCTAGAGGGTTATATCAGTAAGCATTGGTTAGTGACTAAGCTTGATTCCGTGATGATGTCACTGAATCAACAGTGAGCTAACTTTAACTGAAGTAATTGACTGTTGTTGCCCTAATGCATTATTAGCAAACAATTTTCCTGTTATATTTAAACTGTTATATAAATAATTACATAAAAGTCATTTGACATTTGTTAAACAGATTTGAAGTGTAAAAATATTTTAAAATCAATTAAAATTCTGTAACTATTTGGCAGTCGTAACTGCTTTCCCAAGAAAGTATGATTTGTTTGAAACATTGGAAAAAGGGCAAAATGAAAAAAACAAATAGGCTAGGACAGGGGTCATTAAACTCATTCCTGGAGGGCCGGTGTCCTGCAGAGTTTAGGTCCAACTTGCCTCAAAACACCTGCCTGGAAGTTTCAAGTATACTTAGTAAAACCTTGATTTGCTGCTTTAAGTTGTGTTTGATTAGGGTTGGTGCCAGGGACACCAGCCGCCTGGGACCGAACTTGGTGACCCCCTAGGATTTTTTTTACTGGGTGATATTAGATGTTACCACAGCACGCAGGAACCATAATGGAAATATGTACTGAAATCAAAGTATTACAATGATTTAGCACTAACTTAAACACTGCTGTTTAATGCTTTGGGGTCATTCATTTATTGTCATCATTATTTTATTTAAAAAAAATATATATATATAAGGATACATTTTGCTCAAAAGTGACAGCAGAGACATGTATAGTGCTAGAAAAAACATTTCGAAATCAACGCTGTTCTACTGAACTTTCCGAAAATATGAAACATTCATCAAAGCTGGATGTTAAGCATAACATTTTTCAATATATTTTTCACAGAAATATTAAGCAGTAATGTTTTCAGCAGTGATTATAATAAATTATTCTTGACGTGAGACACTGAAGATTGAAGTAATGGCTGCTTAAAAAGGTTTATATCTATTAAAACAAACATTAAAATTATTTGTATTTGAAATAAAATGTTGTTTTTTACTGTATTTTTATCAAATATCAAGGAGGGAAGTTTTGGCATGAACTATTAACTATTCTTTTATATGTAAGGAAAAAAAACTCAATAAAAATTGTAAAGAATGAGACATATTTCAAAATATTAAATGACCTTAAACTTTTGAAAGGTAGTGTATGTTCACTTCAGATTAAATCTAATATAATTCCCTTTTTTGTGTTTATTATATTATTCGGGAAACATCTTTCCACAAGTGTGTACAGCATACTCTTGACCCCATCATATTGCTTTTGTTTAAAGAGGTTGTTTTTGCCCATAGAATCCTAGTGCTTGGGAAGCTAAATACGTTGGTTAAGGTGTGGATCCGTGAAGTCAGTGAAGCTAAGGTAATTAAGGCATTTGATTTATTATTTACATGCATAAATGTCTGAATAACTGCTCAAAGATGCTAACGTTTAGATATTTTCATATAATCATAGAATATCCCAACATCAGTGATTGATAATGTCGGTGGAAAAATCTTCACCTTTGGATCCTACAGACTTGGAGTTCATACCAAGGGTATGTTTTATGCACTAGGTCTAGATCTATTGAGCATGTACTTCACATGGTCTCTGTGTGTCTGTAGTATCTCATTCACTAACCTAATTATGTAGGGGCTGATATTGATGCTCTCTGCGTTGCGCCCCGTCATGTGGAGAGGACAGACTTCTTTTCCTCATTCTATGAGACATTAAAGGAGCAGGAGGAAGTCAAAGACCTGAGGGTATGCTGCTTTTTGTGAGTGGATTACATATACTGTATACATCTTCCCTGCAATATCTGGTATGCTTAATGATTGATTTTTGCCTTTGCCTTCAAGGCCGTGGAAGAAGCGTTTGTACCAGTGATAAAGCTGTCTTTTGATGGCATTGAGGTAATTGTTTTTTTGTTTTAATATTTTTTGATAAAAAATGTTTTTCCCTGCTAATGTTGTTTTACTTAATATATTTCTTGTAATATGTTGATTGTAGATTGACATACTATTTGCCCGACTGGCACTACAAACCATTCCAGAGAACCTGGATTTGCGAGATGATGGCTTACTAAAGAACCTCGACATTCGCTGCATTCGAAGTTTGAACGGTAATTGATCATAGTTGATTAATTATTTTGGGGATGAGTATTGACATTTTTAGAACTGATTCTAATTCATAGTATCAGGATTTGGATTCAATATATTTTTAATGTGTGTGTGTATATGTATATATATATATATATATCTATCTCATGTCAGTTTATCTAAAGAATAACAATTCCTCAACAAATCTGTGAACTGTTCAGGGAACCCGGTTGGCTTGTACATTACCTTATTTTAAAGGGTCATTTAAAAAGTCCAATAAATTCTATTGCTGTTTATTTGTAGATATTATAAACACCCAAAGTTGCATAAAAACATTTAAATTCCGCAAAAGGTAGTTCCATAAACTTTAATAATATAATTATTTCTACCCTAATTCAAACATTGATATTGACAAACGTTTAAATGGTGTCAAAAAATAGTTTTCATGGCAGATTCAATGTCAAGTGAAGTAGAAAAGAAAATTACTTTCCTGAGATAAATGCGTCTTAGATTATATGGTTTACAAGCTGATTTAACATCATTCCACAGTTGAAACATTCACAAAACATGATACATTTCAGTATGTTAAACTGTTTCTTTCAACACCCAATAAACAATAAACGCGGAACTCATCAGTGAACAACAGCTCTGTGCATAATATATTTATTGGTGCATATAATAGTTTCAGGGTTTCCCATAGATTTATTTGTGGCAGGCCACCACAATATCCAGATCAACTGCCACAAATACCCACCACCCGCTGTCATCAGCTCCGGCATCTTTCACGCACAAGCACGACTTTAGCACAATTTTTAGCAACATTTGTCCATAACTGGTTTATACTGATAAACCTAGCGACTATTTTGAAAAAAACTTCTATCGTTCAGTTGAAAGACGTCGCCAGTACTGCCTCGCTAGCTCCAAATCCCCCTGGCACAGTGTTGCCTCTTCTTCTGCTTTCAGAAGAATAGAGCTTTCAGCTGTCCGTAACGCGGTAGATTCGTCAATAATAAAGGAATACAAAACTGCATTTCCAAGCACCTGTTGCTTATTGACTGTTTAGACTTTTAAATATGAACACAATTTGTCTGTTAATATGGTCATAGTTTGTTACTCAGATGCAGGCAGCACGCAGAATGAGACAAAACACTGCATATAGTCGCTTATTAGTGTACACAAAGTTTGATAATGATTTTATCACATGATGTCCCGACACCATTGACTTATACTACTTGCTGAACAGCTTTATTGGGCTTTCTGTTGAATTACAGTATGTGACCGTTCATAGAGTAGAACATCTGAAGTGCCTCACGCATCTAAACGCATGCTAATTAATGTGACGTCAACTGCCGCCACAAATAATAGAATATTAAGCACTTATGACAAGGTAATGTTTGATTTATTATATTTGTATTTTATTATCATTACACGCATATAACAAAAATACATATCTTATATAGTTTAAATATCAGTAGCATCAAACCGAGAGAAAAAAAAAATTGCTCCACAAGTTAGGTGGCAATGTGCACTTTGTATGTAAATGGCCTTTGAACAAAAGAAGAAGAAAAAAACAGCATGGCTCATTGATTTCTTGCTGTTGCGAATGGCAAAGTAAGCAATGTTTGGGTTGATCAACCGAGAGGTCGTGGTTTAGCGAATGGTAAATTAACCTTGCTTTCTGGAACACCCCCCTGATGTTCATTCATGTTTATTTTGTGCTATAACTTACAGTAAAGAAAAAAAGATGAGGACTGTTTGCAATTTGTAGAGAAGAGACTCTTTTAAAAGACTTTTCCATGTACCATGTCAAAAGTAGTAATTTAGCTTAATAAAGCTTAGTAATGCTTATTAATCCACGCATCAACAGAAAACAGCAGAGACTAAAAGATTTGTCTTAGAATTTAGAAATCCGTATCAGTTCGTCAAAATAAAGGTTGATTAAAGTAGTTTATTGATATTGACAACCCAGCCCCAAAATTTGTTTGCTTAAGTTTTCCCCTGATTGTAATGATTTATGTACTTTTTTATTTTTTATTTTTTTTTTATAAATCTGCTGACTTACAGGTTGCAGAGTTACTGATGAAATTCTTCACCTGGTGCCCAACATAGAGAATTTCAGACTGACTCTAAGAGCCATCAAACTGTGGGCCAAACGTGAGTAGCTGCATGTGTGTCAGCTTTGCATTAGTCTTGTTTGTGAAACTTGTCACAGCTGGTCTTGTGTGAAAACAAACCACACCGTGACCTGTTGTGTTTGTGGGTATTAGTGCAGTCAGTGAAAAGCAACACTGCAGCATTGTGCCTTAGGAGATTCGTTTTGCTTGCGTTTGCTGCTTAGCAACCAGTACATGCTCATGTTTGCACTTTTTATTGGAAAAACAATCGATCCTTGATTGCCATTTGGCTTGTAAAAATGCTGCATTTGACCTTAGTCAGGGTGTGAAATATAAAACAAAAAAATGACAGGGTCATTGATTTGATGTTGATTTGAAGGGTTTACAGAAATAAAGTAAATTACATTGTTTGAATCTCTTATAGGACATAATATCTACTCAAATATCCTGGGTTTTCTGGGAGGTGTATCATGGGCCATGTTGGTTGCAAGAACCTGCCAACTTTACCCCAATGCTGTGGCATCCACACTGGTTCATAAGTTCTTCTTGGTTTTCTCAAAGTGGTGAGTTTTTTTCCACTGGTTTGAAGTCAGTGAGATTACAGAGAATATGAATACTTTGTTTTACTCTTTAAATTATTTATTCATTTTTTTTTTTTTTACCTGTCTGATGTTTTCAGGGAATGGCCAAACCCAGTCCTTCTGAAGCAGCCTGAAGACTGTAATCTCAACCTCCCAGTCTGGGATCCCAGGGTACTTATTGTTGATATTGATGTTTTTGACCTTGTTCTTCTATTTTTATAGCCAAAAAAATCTATTCTTGCCTAGAAAATGTAATGTTAGTTCAAATAATTTTCAGAATTTTTGAAATATCTGTATATATCAGTAAATAATAAATAAATAAATAAACAAATGAGTCAGAAGTGACAGTCAGAAAATTTATTATATCCAATAAGAATCATTACAATATTCATGGAGCTGGGGAATTTTATATGAAAATAATGTTGAATATATTAGAAATGTTCGGAATACTGCTTTCTTATTTTGCAGTTATGTAATCAAAAATATTGCTCCACAGATCCCTATAGATAATACATTGTTGTTGTTGTTTTTTTTACTTAAAAAGATACAATGATCATCCTGAGCTGACTATGTGAATGAATTATTTATTTTATTAATTCTTTCTGTTTTTCCTCCTAGGTAACGCCCAGTGACCGCTACCACCTCATGCCAATCATCACACCAGCTTACCCTCAACAAAACTCCACTTACAATGTGTCTGCCTCTACTCGGGCCATCATGGTGGAAGAGTTCAAGCGAGGTCAGTCTCCTTTCTGAAGATCCCTAGAAATATTCTCATAGAATAATGAAAATAATATAAAATTTCATAAATGAAATGTCATTCTGTCCACATTTTCTCGTCCACATGTTTTCAAACTTGCATGACTTTATTTCTGCAGTGAAACACAAAAGAAAATATTTGACTTAATTCACCATGAACATTTTAATGCAGTGATTAGATACATAATTTTAATTGCATTTTAATTGTTAATCCCACCTCAAAATGAAAATGTTGTCATTAATCACTTACCCTCCTGTAGTTACAAATTCTTTGTTTTCAGAACGCAAATTAAGATATTTAAGGCATTTTCTCCCATAGACAGTAATGTAATTAACACGATTGATGTCCAGAAATGTAGCAAGATGATCTGTAAAATAATCTGTGATATCAGGGGGTGAACCATAATTTTACTTTTCGTATGCAAAAGATTTCATTCATCATTTTGTCTCTGTACCAACATTTTTGAGAGTATCCACTTAATGCAAACAACAATATGCTGTTTTGTGTCAGCCACCCCACACGGATATGCTGTTTTCATAAAAGACATTTAAAAAAAACAGAAAAAGTACAGTGAGGAGTGTACAGTGTTCTTTCAAAAAGTATTGTAGCTTTGGAAAATTCTGGTTAAAACCCTGATTTCACATGGATTTTTAAAATAATTGTATTTATTTATTTTTTTACTGATCTCTTTACTATGTTTCTGGTTGTTGATCCTATTTATTACATTGCTGTCTATGGGAGGCTCAGAATGCATCAATAATATCTTAATTTGTGTTCTAAAGACAAACAAAGCTCGGAAGAACATTGAGGTAAGTGATTAATGACAATTTTCATTTTGGGGTGAAATAATGCCTCAAGTCTTCTGAAGGTTTGTTTCAGGAACAACATAATTGGCTGAAATTAAATAATTGGATGATAATAATTAAATAATTGGCTTAAATGTCATTTTTGTTCTGGTGCGTTCAAATATGGATCAAGGTGGCGTATAAACTACTTTCATGGTGCTATTTTATTTTGTCCTTGAATTACAGTGTGCAGCATTTCAGTGTCCTTTTGTGTTCTACTGATCAAAAACCAAGTCATGCAGATTTTGGAATAATGATGGAAATTTTATGTTTGGTTGAGTGGCTCGTTTTTAGTTAAAAGACAGATATTATGCTGATATTAAATGTGTTTGACTCGCATTTCAATTGTTTAACTTCTCACAGGTCTTGCGATCACAGATGAAATATTGCAGAATAAAGCAGATTGGTCCAAACTATTTGAAGCACCAAACTTCTTTCAGAAATACAAGTATGTATTAATCTGCATATCCTGTTGGACACTCATGGTGAGATTTAATCATTTCAATAAAGATGTATTTCTCAAAACTGCACCCATGCACATTCATAGCCTTTTCACAACTATTATTTTATGTAATCGGTGTCATCAGTTTGAAATAAAAGAATTTTGCTTACTATCAGTTTATGCATATGGTACTTCTACATTTTTGACAATTAAAATGTGTAAAAATTACGATTGTAGAGCATGCCTGAAATGTAAGCAACTTTTTTTTTAGAGATGGTTAAATTTATATTTTTTAAAAGGTAGGTAATTTAAGTTTTAAATGCTTTTCTATTAAAAAAAAAAGTTTTACTGGTTTTCTTGTGCTATATTAATTTGTATACAATTCAAAAATAAAATGTTTTAGTTCACAATTTGTACAATGTATTTCTTGTTAGTCTGTGTTTTTATAGCATTTCAAATTTTATTTTGTTTTCAATTTCCTTCAATGTTTAGCATTTAGTCTGTCTGTGTTTGTTATATTTATTGTTATTTATTTGATTTTTTTAAATTAGTGTGGTGTGAAGTTTAGCATAATGAGTTTAAGTCAGTATCTTAGTCAAAAGAAACAAAATTTGAACTAAAGAAATAAGACTTTTGGTCAGTTTTAATAGAGGTCTAAAGCTGTCTAAAGCTTGGCTCTGGGGGTTTAGTGGGTCAGTCTTTCACCAGATTTATCTCATTTGAACCTTTCTTAAAACCTTTCACTGTACGGCACAATCTGCTCACCCCAAATGAGGATGCAGCGACTGTATATAGTTCATTGTGGTGCCCAAAATTCATTATCACCATTATTTCTTCCTTGTAGTAATTAGCTGGTGTCAAAGAAAGATATTAAATATGATTGTATCAATATATTGTAACAGTATTGTATTTTTTTCTGTCTGAGACTTGCCCCAATATGTAATTGGAGTGGGAAAATTGACCATGGTGTGTTACTTTGCAGAAAAATACAAAGAATCCATCTATAAATGATAAAATGCTAACATTTTAATTTAACGTTAATAACATCTAAATTGCAAAATACAGATCTTGATTTTTTTTTGCTTTGGTCTCTTTATGTGAGATATGAGAAGAAAATCTTTTTCTTTTTTTTTCAACAATATACTCCTAAAAGTGTACATGAGACCGTCTATTCATATAACAAGTAACCTATATTGAGTCACTTTATTGGACAGAGTTAAGCGTTTTTGCTTGAAATAAAAGTATTTTGAGAATGTTCAGTGTGAAACTAGATAGACTAGTTCATCTAAAAATGAAAAATGTTGTCATCATGTACTTACCCTCAAGTTGTTTAAAATGTACGAGTTTCTCTCTTCTGTTGAACACAAATAATATTTTATAGAATGGAGGCAACCAAACAGTTGCTGGTAGCCATTAACTTTCATAGTATGGAGTAAAAAAAAAAACATTTTAGAAGATTTCTACAAGAGCAGAAAGAAACTTATAGATGTTTGGACAACTCGAGGGTGAGTAAATGAAAAGTTTGGGGTGAAATATATCGTTAAGAACATAGTTTTTTCCAGCTTGGTCAATATACGTGAAAAGCTTAGATTTTTTTTTTGTGTTCTGATCCACTGTAAGAGATGCTGTTAATCTGCTGTGCAAGTTGTGAAGTGTGTTCTTGGCTGGATATGAGTGATCCCTGCTGTGTTGAGTGGAGAGATATTTGTCTTTGGAGAGAAGTGTATCGGGGCGGGTGGCCCTGTAGCTTTTGCCGGGTTTGGTTGAACAACTCTTCGTCTAAAGGATGTAATGGCATTGTTCTGTCTTTTATGTCCCAAGGCATTATATAGTGTTGCTAGCAAGCGCACAGGCAGAGAAGCAGCACCTAGAGTGGTGAGTACAGCACCGACAAGCACTTTATCGGACCGATGTTCTGCTTATGTCCACTGCATCTGTTAAAAAATGTTGTGGACTATGACTCAATGTGTGGTTTGTCTCACAGGGTGGGCCTCGTGGAATCAAAAATCAGGATCTTGGTGGGAAACCTGGAGAAGAACGAGTTCATCACACTTGCTCATGTGAATCCACAGTCATTCCCAGGACCAAAAGAGGGAACTGACAAGTGAGTTCCAGATGCTTTTGTCCGTTGTTTTATCAAAACTCTTGACGGCTCTGAAACCAACATAAGAATGATCTTTTCTGAGTCTTTACTTGCTTTTTCCTTTGTGCCCATACAGGGAGGAGTTCAGCACGATGTGGGTAATAGGTATTGTGTTCAAAAAAATGGAGGGATCAGAAAATCTTAATGTGGACCTGACGTTTGACATCCAGACCTTTACAGACACAGGTACAATCTGGTTTATCTTGGCAAGTGAACACACAGAAAGTGTTGGTATTGCTTCAGTTTCAGGAATGTTTGTTAGTATTGTGCTGTGATTTAAACTGCTCTCATTAATCATCTTGTGTTCTCTGAATTTGCTGTAGTTTACCGGCAGGCAATCTCTAGTAAAATGTTTGAGCAAGATATGAAAATCACAGCCATGCATGTGAAGAGGAAACAACTGCAACAACTACTGCCCAAAATCGCCATTCAGAGAAGCAAGAGAAAGGCAAGTGTTCATTTGTTAGTTTGCAAATATGCTGAACAATAGTTTTAAAAAGTAAAACAAAAAGGCATGTGCCAATATAGATGTTGCCTCTGGTGTTTTAAGAGGGTCTGCTTCTTTCCAAACTTTTGCTTCCATAGACTTGAACAGTTGATGTTTAACCAAATTTCATTGTTTGTTTATAGAAAATCATATATCTTCTTAAAAAAGTAATGGAAAGGCTATCTCAGTTCATATTAAATTTAGTTTCTAGCTTTTTTTTTTTATTATTTATTCTAGGACTTTTGTACTTTTTTGTACCAGTTTTGTACCTTTTTTAATTTTAAAAACAAAAAAAGCTTTGTTACTGACATTGTAGCATTTATAATAAGAAATTTCTCACTCAGTGATGTGCTTATGTTTTTGGGGACCGTCTCTGTTTTTCTTTAGCTTTCATCTGATGGTCTTCGTGCGATGAATGATGGCAGTCTCGACCTATCAGTTGACAGTGACAACAGCATGTCAGTGCCGTCCCCCACAGGCCCTTCGGCTGCCAAGGTCGCCCGTGCCTCCAGCCCTCAGGGGTAAAACAAATAATTTTCATCTGGGTCACCTGTTGACCTAATTGTTGTTTGTATAACATCCTGTAGCTCTTATCTTTTGGAAATATCGGTACAAATACTCTTTTCTTTCTTTTTTTTTCCTTTTCTCCTCTATCTCTGACTGTAGCTCCACTGGGACTGCCACAAACACCACAGATGTGCAGGGAAAAACAGACACTTCAAGAGGAAGCATGCTCCTGGCAGAAGGTAGTTCTGATGGGGTCATAAAGTTACTTTAAAATAGATATTTTTCTTTTGTAATTTTGTCATTTGATGGAACTGTTTCTCTAATTGTTTTATCTCACCATTCCAAATTTGGGCAAATGGAAAGTGACTTAATATCACAATGAAAAAGAACATTGTGCTTTCCACAAAAAAAAAAAAAAAAAAAGTTGGTAACACTTTATTTTGATAGTCCACTTTAGATATTCAACTAACAGTTAGTAGCTTTGCAACTACATGTCAATTAGCAGACATTAGAGTATTAGTAGACGTCTACTTAACTTCTAACACTTAATTTTGATGGATCCACAACATACTACATGCTGACTTTCAGAAGCTATGCAAGTATGTAAACTTATTCTAATAACCCTAAACCTACCCTAACAGTCAACTCTGAGAGTTAGTAGACATCTAATTGTGAATTAACAAGAATTAGTTACAAAGTTTTTTATAGTTAGTAGAATGTCTAAATGGACTGTCGAAATAAAGTGTAACCAAAAAGTTATATGGGTTTGAGAGAACATGAGGATCATTGAATGATAAAAGACTTTTCATTTTTTGGATTTGAAAAATAACTTGAAATTATTTGAACAGTTTTATTTTGTTTTCCAATCATTGCAGTGGATGCCATTAAGCAAGATAATGTTGGGACTTCCAGCAGTAATGCCCAGCGAAAGGGTACAGCTCCACTAAAGCGGCCCTCCTCACCCATTCATTATGACTCAGAGAAGAAAGCTAAAGTGGACAGTCCCAGTCCATGTTTATCTGGTGGCCCTGCCATAAAAAGACCTGCCTCACCCCTTGAGAATGATATGACAAAGAAAGCCAAAGTAGAGGAGGTAAAAAACAATGTTAACGTCAATGTTTTATTTTTTTCAGCTTACATTTTTATTGTACAACTTATTAATTCCGGTCATTAACATTATAAATAAAGCATGAATAGTGTCTAACAAGTGTAATTAAATCCTACTATTTCAGCTCTCAATCCCAGAAACAAAGTCTTCAGGTGCAACTGATGACCATGTAGCTGTGGATCCAGCGGTAATGGCTATTTGTTCTTTCTTTTTGTTGCAAAAGTGCCAAAATCTTTCTTCATTGCATCCATCCTGTAAACTCAGGTGCAGTTCTCGCTCAGTTTCAGTGTTTTTTTTTCATGATTGTTACTTTTTTTTTCTTCAGCCAAGCGATGAAGTGGTTCCTTCAGAGGGTGAATCTAAAACTGAGACAGAATTAACGGTAAACCAATGATGCGAAAGGGTATGCTAGTTATAATGATGAATGGAGGGAATATGTGAGAAGGCAAAATGATGATGTGGTTTCCTGTCATTCTCAGGTGGTGGACACAGCAGAGGAGATGATGTCTGCCCAGGTAAGGGCATGATCATTTGATTTTTACACAGGAATCTTATCCTATTCAGGCAAAAGTACTTTCTGTTCTCACTGAAGGCTTACAAAAAACAACTGAGCAAAACTATTCTTATTCTATGTTTTAATAAAATATCGTTTTAACATTTGACTGTTATCAACATTGATGATAAATGTTTTTCATGAGCTCCAAATCGGCATATTAGATTGATTTCATGATTCATGTGACACTTGGGTGGTTATGCTGAAAATTCACTTTTAATTACAAATAAAATACAATAGAAAACATACTTTTTAAACATACTTTTTTGTGATGTTTCTCAATATAACTTTTTATTGTATTTTTAAGTGCAGTAAGTTTTTAAGAGTAGTAGCTCATTATGAAGGCCTTTTACTAAAGATCCCTTGCAGTAGCTCTTTTACTAAATTTATTTAAAAAAAATGCTATCCTTGTACAGCTATGATCAGCTGTTTCTCCATCTAGACTGAGCTTTCCGTATTGTTATGGGAAAGGAGGAAGCTGATTGGTTGGTTCTAGTCACATGAACCCTGGTACACTTGCTGTCCTGAAAAGTTCGGTCTACCTACCCCAGCCTAAACTTACCCTTTATAATAATTAAATACTAATTATTGTTGTATATAAATACATATTATTCAAATGCTAGGGGGAGATATAAACAATTTCATAGGAAAACAGAATGCACAAGTTGTACAGCTTTTTGTTTATTTTTGGCAATATGTACTCCAATATAAAGCTTCATTTCATTTTTAAATGTTAGAAAACATGGCCTTTTTTCCCCTGAGAATTTACATTTATGGATATGAAATTTGACCATAAAAATAAAAAAGTCTGGGCCCTCCAGAATCTAGTTTGGAGACCCCTGCTTTTTTATCATTACAAATAATAATGCAAAGTGATTTTCTTCACATTCATTATCAATTGTTAAGTATGTGTTCTTGAAGAGGATCGTTTTTTTTCTCTCTTATTTGGACCTCTTTGGACTCGGTCTTGACTCTGACTTGACTAGTCCTGGTCTTAGACTTGACAAAGCTGGACTTGACTACAGCTCTGATTTGAAATAGTATTTAGTAGCGCTGACTGGGATTTACTGTTAATAATCTCTCTCTCTGTTCATGTATTTATTTTTGATTCATTAATTTATTTTTTCAGATAAAAGTATACTTCTCTTATCAGTTTCAGTATGCCCTGATAAAAGTGAAAATATCCACAAAAATGTAAAACACAAATGAAGGAACACACATTTAGGTAATTAAGGCATATTCTACTTAATCTGTTGTGAATATTGTTCCAGTGAAATATCTGGACTGCCCAAGGCCTTGCAACGTAAATCTTACTGTCTTATTGCAGTCACAGCTTGTTCAAACAGAAACTCTTGCCACAGAAGAGATTTTTCTTTCTATTAGTTTGTATCACTTTGTTAGGACACGCTTGTTATTCCCATCAGTCTAATGATCTATCCTGTTTATGTTCCACAGAAAACTTCTAACGCTGATCTGTCGGATGTGCCGATCCTCCCAGCCAACCCCATCCCCGTGGTCAAGAACTCTATCAAGCTGAGACTCAGCAGGTAGAACCGGCTCAATCTTTGGCCCATCTCATACTCTGGAGGTGGAAGTCTCTTCGTTTCCTGCCCATGTGCAACACGGCTCTCCACAAGAGGGCAGCTCTGTTCTTCCACAAACTTCCCTGTGCCCTGTTTCTCCCTCCCTCCCTACAATGCAAAAAAAGAGATGTCATACCCAAAAACCTCAGTGTGATTTAATGTGTTTGTGTGATTTGGTGCACATGCTTTGTAAATCTTAACACATCCTTCAGTTTTGACCTGAAAGATAGTGACGCTTTATGCCTTTTTATTTTTTTTTCCTTTCGTAATTCAGTAAGAGAGACATGTAATTATATTCCAGGGTACAGTTGGTCCATTGGAGACCAATCCACCATATTGTACAGAGCTTAAGGTGTAGATGAGCATCAAAGCGTGCTCGGTAGGTGGAGATGCATTGAATCCGCGTGAACTAATGACAGGACTAATCTGACATGGAAAATGCACAGCGGAGGACATAGCTAGCTCATCCTGATGATTCTAGCTCACTAATGCAGCTGTAATTTAACCAAATCAGTCTCAGATTAGTGTAAACACCATCGTTTCGCTCCGCCGTCTTAGCAGGGCATTAATTATGGGTGTTATTAGGAGTGAAGTAGCTCGTATTCCAAGCATGCTCTGATTCATGCTCTGAGGAGACCAGTGCTGGCCGTTCATTTAGGATTGTTTTACCATGTATATACATTCATTAAAATAGAGACTACAATATTGAAACTTTTAGTTGCTTAGTTTTCCTATTATATGCTGGGATTTTCCTAATGCGTTTCGAATGAATCTTGTGATTAAAAGGCAGGTCATCTTGTCGCTGTTGACCTGATTTCGAAGATGTGGATGTAAAAATATAAAAGATTGATTTGAGTTTCAAACGAATGATGCTTTGTTGGGGCAGGAAACTGATTTTGTTCATTTTTGAAATCTGTACACCCTTTTCTTACTGTGTTTTGTGTTGACTCTGTGGATTCATGTAACGGTAACGCTGCCGCCCCAGAAACACTGTCGTCACAGCACAGATTCACTCCTGTGGAACGCCTCCTATGGCCTTGCAATGTTCTTTCAGTTCTTTCATATGCTTATTTGTAAGGACAAGGTATTGTACTTTTTCACAAATAAAAGTCTACATTGTGGCAAAGAGAAATCACTGTGATTTGTTTATTTGAATCTTCTCTTAACAGCAGCATCGTTGTTCTGATGCTGTTGTTTACTCTTCACATTGCATGTATGTAAAATTAAAAAGTGTTTTGTTTAAAGTACGGGCTGGACGATATGGCAGAAATGTATATCACGATATATTTCTTAATTTTGGTCGATAAGATATAATTCCAAAATCGATATGGGCAATATTAAAAAGCCTCAGAAAAATAAATTATATATATATATATATATATATAAATAAAGTCTTTCGAGTCATTTGGGGGTTTTTTTGGCTTATGGGGCTATCACGTGATGAATGAGCTACTCAAACCCCATAGATATCTATACTGACTAGATATGCCTTGAGGCAGAGACCTGCGCGGGACAGATTTTTCAGATTTTCTCACAAAAATATATATTATTTTTTCCCGCTCCCGCCAGCAGTATTCAAGTTTTGTCCTGCTCCCGCCCGCAAAAGTTTTATTTTTTTACTGCTGCTTCCCGCTGTTATTTCTTTCATGTGCTTCACTTTTGAATGTAAATAAAAAAGAAATTAGTTTTTATTTGAGTTTAATTAAAAGGAATGATGAACATGGACACGATCGAGGAGCTTTTCAGAACATACAAATACAGAAACAAAATAACAACTTTACCATCTTGCAATTATATAATATTCGTTGGTTTTCTTCAACTTAACGTTACCAAGCTCTTTCTTTCATAGGATAACATTAACTTCGTGGTCATCGCCATGAACAGTAACAGACATGAACTTGTCGAGCAAACTAACTTTACCGACCACAATGACATAACTGTGTGGACAAATTTCCAACATCTTACCATCATATTACATCGATGCGCTACCTTCAGATCCCCGACACAAGATGGCGGCGATGTTGACGTATGCTTAGAGGCCCCAAGGCATATCTAGTCAGTATAGATATCTATGGTTGATGCATCGTTCCTATGGACAGCAGCGTCAGAGGGCCTATCTAGTCAGTATAGATTATATCATAGCATATCTATGCACAAACCCAATGATGACCTAATCAATTCTTTTTCCGGCTCTGACTGCATTTGATAGGGTTATGGGTCTGTCACGTCACGGTATGAAAGAACGACTTAAACCCAAAGACTCGAAACAGATGAACTAATTCCAGTAAGAACTTTGCACGACTATCACTATTCCACACCACTGAATTAGTCTTTCCTGTCTTATCAACTATTTCATTTGCCTTCTTACTTATGGAAGCTAGTTCATCCACATCTGTATTGCGGTCAGGGGTACTCGTTTTGATGCGACGGAGGTTAACCAAACCAACTACTGCTGAGCGCTGGCAGCATGTCTGTGATCACGCAATTCTGTTCCGCTCTTTCTGACGGCTGAGCACTACACGTCATTCAATGACAAATGCTAATCTATCAAATTATATATAAATAGGCAAAATATTTCTAAAGTTTAGCTGTCAATATTCACTTCACTTGCTTGACAAGTGTTTATTTTGAACCTTGGTTTGTTGGATTAGCTGTAGCTTCTGTCGAAATGTTTTTCGTCACAAATTTGGTCACATTTTCTTATCCTTGTTATACAGTGTAATTACACAAATAAGTAGCCTACTGTACAACAGTAATTAGCAACATGTACTATTTATTTAAGGTTAGGGTTTGGTGTAGTGTCATTTGCTTGTAATTATGCATAATTTACTGTTATTACCACAGTAAATGTAACAAGGTGTAGGTAATCACTTTTACGAAGACAGAGAAAAAAAGGAAGAAAGTGTTTTCTATTTTAAAATGCCTTTTAACCTAAGTGGTTTGAAGTACCAGCTACTAAGTTTTTCCATTGCAAGACATTCTAGATTTCTGAAATGTTCTGTGTGCTTCTCATAAAGATATACAGTATGAGCAACGCAGTGATTCTCACTACTGCTTCCTGGGACTGTTTCCCAAACTTTCCCCACTTATTGGTCATTGAACAGTTAGTCTTGCCCCAAATTTATAACCAGAAGTTACACAAACAAAGAGCGCAAAGTTTATACTCTTCAGCAAGGCAGCTTACTAATGGCTCATAATTGTTTAATTAAGATTGGCTAAAAAAAAATTTACAATATCTTTAAATGTTCTTGACATTCAAAAAAAGCCTTCACTACACTAACATTTTAGTTACCAATTCTCACTTTTAGCAAGTTGCTTATTAGCATGCCTATTGTTAAAATATTGGCTGTTTATGAAGCATATAACTTTGTTGAAATTATATATAACCATATAACTAAGCAGAAAATTAGGAGTTTATTGAGCTAAAAGTCTGAACAGTGAGACTTGGACTGCATTTTTCTTTAGTTCACATAATGTTTACTATCAGATTTTTGCTTGCCAGTTTAATAAATTTTTAATCAACAGTTAAAAAAAATATATTTTTTAATTTTCTTAATTGTTGTTTGAAAGTACAAGTACCCAGTTACACACTTTAATTTGTTCACCTGTTGTTGTTGATTGATCAATATTCATTATGGTCAGCTGAGTGTAACGCTTACCTATTCTTCAAAAAAGAAAAAGCTGTCATCTCACTATGCTTGAGTGTATTTACTGTATGTGCAAGTGTTAAGCACACCAAACTTTAGTGTCCAACACAAGGTTTATTGAACAATTGTTATTTTTAATAGGTGAAAAAAAGCATCTTATCTTTTTTGAATAATATTATAATGGAATGAAAGCATTTTAAAATAAAAAAGGTAAATGTACGTATTTCGTTAATCATTTGAGATGACTCTCAATGCCTCTGATGGAAGTCTGTAAATACTTCAGTAAATATTTTGTGTATAAATCTAAGTGGTCATTGCAATTCAAGCTTATTTCTCTTATTATTTCCCAAATGTAATACAATTGCAAATATGATAATTAAATATTAAAATTAAAATAAATTAACTTTCAATGTTGTTCATTATTTCAGTTAGGCCTACCTTAAAGGTGCTCTGTGCGATGTTGCAGGATTTTAGCTCAAACCGTGCAACATCCTGCAACATTGCATAGAGCACCTTTAATTGAAATCTTTATAATTATAATCACGGAACAATTTGGTATATTCAAAAATGTTACCTGTTTTTACCTGGGACTTCCGAATCTCTAAATTCACACATATTTAACAGATTTTTGTGCCAACTGCAATATGTTTTGTGCACTAAATTTGTCAATTAACGGATGTTCAATAGACAATCAAATTCCTTTAATAAGGATTAAGTTAATCTTGGACCCAGGTTTGTTGAATTAACTGCACATACTTTTGGTTCTGGGCAGTGTAAATTTAAGGCTAGTTAGAGTTTGGTCTAGTATTTTATGTAATTTTATAAGGCGGGAAACAAAATCAAGTGATCAGATCACAATGAGATCACAATGTTTTAACTAGTATACTAGTAGCTAGTATATATTTTATGATTGTGATAATAATCCCATAAGCAGCTTTTCATGTTATGAGGCCCAGTACCTCAATGCTTCAGTGTCGGTAGCTTGCAGTTTTGTTGTTTCCTTTTCCAGTGAAGCTGTCTATCCACGTTATCGTTCTGTTCTTCGCTGACGGCTCCTGCGCAGGTGATAAAAGTGTAACCTTCACGTTAATGAAGTACTCGCGCTAAAACATTGCGGTGTTCAAAGTGTGATGCCATGTTCATGAAATGAAAGGGCTGTCTGTGTCTCGTTCGGATCAAAACCTTCAGAAGTTAAAAACATTGTACCATTTCACCAGACATCCAGGCTTTTAATGAGAGCAAAGCACTATGGGTAGAGAATTGCTTGTTTCATTAAGTTACTCCAACAAAGGCCTATGTGGAGATATTTTGTCTTTTGAAGCCTAGTTAAATGCATATTATCGTGGATTTTCCGAATATCGCGTAACACGAAGTAGTTAAAGGATACATAGTCGAATGCTTGTTTCTGTATACAAGGTTTTAGTAGCTAGGCTATATAGACTATCACCCAGAATAGAACATGAGTCAAATTCTTATTCTGTTTTGGTTCTATAGAACAACTAACACACAATAAAAAACCACAGAAGAAAACATGGAAAGAAAGTTGGAAGAAAAATACCTTATTATTTTTCATAAACTCTTATTTTAAGTTACTACCAGTTTTGTTGTTGTTGTCTTTATCATTTCAACAGCTCTTCCAGCTCACTCAAGTGCTGATAGATAAAAAAACGATGATGGTTTTATTTATTTGCGATCATTGTGCGCTGACCGTATTTTAACAAAACAACCGGTAGGTGTCGCTGTTGTTTTCATAGTCAGTTTTGTTGAAGTTCTTTTTTATATCCACAGGCACTTCGACCTTTTCGTGTTGACTTTCAATTCAAAAGAAAAAAATGACTTTCTCTAACTGTAATAAATAAAACAATGTTTATAACACCTAAATAATTCCTAGTAACTAAAAATGTGTAGACGTTTGCTTTTTGAGTGGTTTTCTGTTAGTGGCAAGCACCTGCTAAGTGCTGGATATTATTTAAAAATGGCATGCAAATTGGCCTTTGTTAGCCGCTGATGAGGAAACATCTGAATAACAATATCCTGAGTGCGGTGACGTCTGCTCTTCAGGTGTTTCTGAGCATGGCGGTTTTATAAGGAAGTATAATTTGAGTTTTTGGCATGGACACAACGTGGTCTGATTTACCAAACCACCTCTGCCACTCTTCTCAAAGTGTTTGTTTGTCAATTAAAAATGACGTGTGCCAAATCATGCTGATTTCAAATCAGCACCGTTTTGATGTCATACCTGTGTCAATTCCACCACACCGTACTGTCTCAATAGCTAGGCCTAAATACTGAATAAACCAAATTGAGTGAAGATAGAAATTATATTACACTTTTAAAAAAAATTGAAAATCCAATTAATTAAACACAGGGGTGAATTTTAAATCATTCTGATCAGCAGATGTTGCCATTCCCCCAGTTTATTAAAACATATCCAGGTGTGTCTTTATTTGTTCCTTTCTCTAACTGAAATGTTTTAAGCAAAACACGAGTTCATTTGCAAAAACTCACTTTTTAACAATTAAAAAAAAAATGTATACTGTGCATTCCAATTTATTGTAATTAAACTTCATGTATGTTATTTTGATTAGGAAAAACAACAACAAAATATCAGCTAACTAACACAATAAAAACATGATTTAAAAAAAAATATATTGCTTGGTTACAATTCAATTGCTTAATGATATCATCCTTTAGGAAGTGACATCCCTGTGGTGGGTAAACTGCAGTATCAAATGAAAATGTAAAAAAAAAAAAATAAATAAATTAAATTTGAAAATATTAACTTTGATTAACAAGTATCAAAATTAACATGTACATGCAAATAACTCTTACCAAACAATGAATAACTTAAAAGCTTTATTTTCATTAGGGTTGGCATCCTTTTAATTTCCCCAAACCTTTTGTCATTGGTGTAAAATACTTGCATTACTCTTGAGATATTAAGTTAGTATTTAACAATACATTTATAACCACATAACAATATTTAATAACAACAAATTTGCGCAAGTTTCAAGGGGCAAGCAGGTAAGTAAGACTTTTCATTTTTGCTAATATTTTGACAATAATTATCTTAGCTAAAATATAAAATAAATATATAGGGGGTGTATATATATAAATTATATTTTTTGTGCGATTATTATTATTTAATTTTATTTTTTCTAACTTTTCTCTAAACTCACATACCCCCTTTAGTCCCTCACTGTCACATAATGAAGCTGTAACATAAAATCTGACCTTGACTTTATCTTTTTGTAGTTCCTTCCATTGCAACACAAAATATACTTTAGAACTGATCCACCTGACCCACAACCCATTTCTGGATGATGCACCCATGCACCCTCTTGCCTGGCCAGCCTAGCCCAATGCCCCCTGGTCCCACTCTGCTCTCTGCTCAAAGGGCTAATTAGTGGATGAATATGCAAATAAGCACAGCTGCCAAAGCGTGGCACTTTTTTCAATTTAAATGTGTAAGGAGTTTAAATGGTCACTTACTATCACAATTAATGTAGTGTATATATTGTTGCAAAGTTATAAACATAAAATTTTCTGTTTTTCTAAATTGAATATATTCTATACATATTTTATGTATTTAATTATATATATATATATATATATATATATATATATATATATACACACACACAGCTGTGCTTATAAGTTTACATATCACTTGCAGAATGTGCATTGTTAATAATTGAAACAAAATAAGAGGGATCAGCTATTTCACATATTCTCCACAAGACATTATTAACTCAATTAACTCAAAAAATCCTCCCGCACCTGCACTGTAAAAACAAATCCGTAAAATTTACGGTAAAAAAGTGGCAGCTGTGGTTGCCGGAATGTGACCATAAAAAAAAAAGTAACAATGTTTTAGGTATTACAGATTTAAGTTAAATTTACAGTTAAATACCGTAATTTAATTTAACTGATACAATGTTAGTATACCAAACTATTAAAGCACTGAAATCTGTTTTGTAGCTTTGAAATACACTGATAAGCACCAAATCCATGTGATGATGAGAAATTCACATGATGAACTAAAGTCCACCACATGCAACTTTAAAATATGAAGGTGTATGGAATGAGCTCAGAGTCATTCACACAAACACTAAACACCATCATGATGAGACTCATTAAACTCAAATATGCAATAAACATTAATTTAACAACATTACATGCAACATACAACTCTAATAAACATAACTGATAAGAAAAAAATAAGAGTTATTTCAAAGAAAAAACATCAAATTAAAAAAAAAATCGAAATGCAATGCAGGGAGTTTTTTCACTGTAAATTTTACAAGAATTTACCATTAACCATTTAACAGTTTTTTTCCCATAGCATTTTCACAGTTCTTTACTGTTAAAATCACAGCCATTTTACACAGTGTGCACATTCTTTGGTTTTTGATCTTTTGTGTATTTAAACCCTTTTAAGAAGTGACTGTATGATTTTAAGATCCATCTTTTCACACAGAGGACAACAGAGGAGCTCAGCTATTACTAAAGTTGGAAACATTTACTGTTGCTCCAGAAAGCAACACACATTTAGAACTGGGGGTGTAAAAAACAGTCGCAAATCATCTAGGAAACAACTTAGATTATTAAGATTCAAGGGTATGTAAACTTTTGATGGGAGTTGTTTTTTATGAATCAGTTATTATTTTGTCTTGTGGAGTGTATGTGAACATCTGTTATGTGAAATAGCTTATTCAGAAGAAATTGACATATTTGCATATTCTACAAGAGGTATGTAATCTTACAAGCACAAATGTGTCAGCATTTGGAGGAATTGTTCTGATCTAATCCTGAGTGTCACGTAATTCGTAGCATTTGTGAATCAAAAGTTTCCATTAAGATAAAAACCTGTAGTTTTATTTGTTGGTGCGGCCACATCACCTGACCTCATATTGACGTCTGAATCATGGTGAATTAGTTTTTGAAACTCTGCCTGGCTGATTGTCGATGACGCTAATTAAAGGACGAAGAGAACATTAAGAATCAATAGCGTGGACAGCTCAGTGAATCAGACTACACAGTCAATTAACCAGCTGCTGAACATCAGCAACAGGGAGCTGATCTTGGATCAGTTTATCCAGGCGTTCAACTGAGGTGGGCCGCAGAGGGGAAAGGCGCCGAAGTCTCTTGTTGCCTTTTTCAAATTTCTCTGGCTGGATAATAAAGGTTAATAACAGTCCTTTCAGTGTCATATTTGACATGACCAGTCATTGCAGTAATTACAATCATTACAGTCGAAGGATGTCTTCTTATCCTTCTTAAACATAGAGCGTGCCAGAAAATCAATTATTCAATCAAGAGGGCACCCCTCCTTCACTCTATTCAATAGTGGCTTAAAGGAGTTGGTTCACTTGGTTTCAGGTCCGGAGAGAGTAAGTCTGACTGCAGAGACCTTTAATTCCAGGCGTTCAATGGAATGTTAACTTTCTTCACACGATCAGTGAACAGGAAGTTCTGTGGGATTCAGCGGCTTCCTTTTTTTGTTTTAAACACGAGTTAGCCTGGTGGAGGGATGTCAGACAAGTTACACTTTCTTGCACACATTCTCTCTCTCTCTCTGTCCTCTAATGCATGCTAGGATTGTCAGGATGTAATTTAAGTGCATAGGCACAAAGACCAAATGCCAAACAGACAATGATGATGTGTTCGGCGTTAAATGTAGCCACTCTCGGTTCATTTGGGGTGTGTAATTAGGATCAGTGTTACAGAAAAGAGTCAAAAAATCACAATGTGCTTTAGACACACGTTCAGGGCGAATAAAAGAAAGCGAATGCGCTGCAGGCCACGAGGTTAGTGTCGCAGATGAAGTGGGCTGTGTTAAAAGCCGGCCCACAAAATGTACACATAGAAAATCCAGTGAATTTGAATATAACTGAAAAAACTGTGTTACATAGAGGTAGTCATGGAAACTGCATATCTTTATGATCTGACGGCTCTTGTTTAGGTTCTCGTTTTTATTAGATCTTAAGAAGAAACACACTTTATCATGTAACTTCTATTGCACTGGAGCGAGTTTTGAAGAACAAGGGTAATTGCAAAAGTTTTTCAATCACAAATAAGTTAAGAGTGATGACATTTATTCAGCACATGCACAGTAAAGTTCCGTCTCTGACTGCGAAAAAGAGGTGTGATTGTTTCACTTTGATACATTTTCACAAAAACAGTTGTGAGGTGTATTTAATTTTTCTGCTATGTACACTATGGTACAGCTTTGAGGCTTTTGATTTTAAATGATTAAATAAATAAATCTACGCTGTAACAATTTGCTGTAGTTTTGCAGCTGGTTTGCCAGTAACTTACTGTAGATTTATATTTCTCACATTTATTGGCAACAGTTTGTTTAAACAAGTCTTTTATCGTTACAGAATAAAACTATTAAAAACAGCCTCATAAAAAGCATTTTTGGAAACAGAAATCCTCATCGACCTTTTTCTGTTTTGTGTATGTTAACAACTAAATATTGTATATTATATTGTATATAGTGATTTTATTATTCATGCGAAACATGATTTATTTTTCAAGTGTTACAGTGCATGGGCCACCATCGCTGTTACGACTTACAGTTCCATTGGCACATGCAACATTTGGAAACACTTTATTTTAAGATGTCCTTGTTACAAGTTACATGCACTAACTATTATAATAACATAATTGCATGAAAGTAACCCTTAACCAAACCCTAATCTTAACCCTAACCATAAAGTAAGTAGTTAATCAAAATTACGCAACATTAAAATGTATAATTACTCTGTACACTTTAAATATTTCTTACATGTCAGGTATATCGTACTGGTCCGTGAGATCTAAAGTGACTGTTCACTTCATTCACCACTACTAAGTAAACAGAAATAAAAAGAAAATTCTACATATAAATGTAAGACAAGAGATCTTAAATGCACACCGTCCTGCTCTTGCTGCATCTGCTGGGTGTCTCTCTGTTCCTGTCCGCTCAGAGCTTTCTTCCGTTTAATTAGATTTGTAAAAACAATTTTTGGAGAGCTTTATTCTGTAAAAGCTCTCAGGGGTTAAAATCAGCTGAGCACTTCTTTTCAGATTCTTTTCAGCGGTGAAGCATAAATTATTTAAAATTGTGCGACCTTTTATCTCACCCCCTTTGAAGGCAGCAAATTAAAAATGTAAATGGCCTCCCTAATTAATATGCAAATGCATTCATTCCCAGTTAACAATTAGCAATTAAACCTGCACTGTCTAGAAAGAGCACTGACAAAATTAGCAACTTATTTTTGCATTTAAAAAATATCGATGGGACACAAATGTTTTGTTGAACAAAGTGACTTTTTGAAATGTTTTGGATCAGCTGGTCTGACAAATGCGGCATTTGTTTTTAAGACAGATTGGATGGTCACATACAAATCATTCGACCTTCTGCTAAGAGCTTTTCTCTTGTCCTTTTTTAGAACAATTGAGTTTTTATAATACTTAGAGATTTCAATAGCCAAGAGAAAAGTCAGAAATCTCGAGGTTGATGATTTGCATATGCTAAGGTATGCTGCCTTTCACAAGGCTTGTAGACAGAATAATGATGGTCACTATTCAGACTATAGACGCGAAGGTTCTTCATCACTTGACAGTGGGCCCCACATTCAACGATAATATTACCTATGGCTATTAACACTGAAATATAAAAACGTTAAGTGTTTATGTAAAGACTTGTAATGTCTAAATATGCCAAACCCTTTGGGACTGAGGAATTTCCAAATTACACTTCAAATACCCATATGCTCTGTTTTTACTGTATTCATCTATTCAAATCTGTTACATTTTCACTTTTCTTTAATGAGCTTTGTTAATAATATTGGTATTATAATCCTTGCCCTTGAAAGCTCTGAAATATTAAAGTGTTATGGGCTGATTATTCACCTGATGATTATAAAGGGCTTTGTTTCTGTGTTGTGCTGTTCACAGTCTTAAATATTGGAATGAAACATATTACTATGTAATTACACATGTGATCTAATACGCGTAGTGTGGTTTGTGGTAGTTGTCCAACAACATGGGCATAATTTTTAGGTTCATAAATCAAGCGACAGGAATTTAATCTAGTGACAAACATTTTATGGAGCCTCTGAACCAATATGAGGCCATAAAATCTGTAGGTACGATAGCTATTTGTTTACTGTTCTACACAAAGCTGGCATATAAGGTACAATGTACAACCATTCAGGCGTTATTGCAAAATAAACCCAGATAGGGTCATCAGGATCTTGTCTGGCCCTGAGGGGGTTTCTTTTGTGATAAAAACCATCTGACCGTACATAATTCCATTTATTACTTGACTTCTTGCCACATAAGTAACCTAAATAACTGGAAACTAGTAATGATTTGAGGTCACTTATTTCTAACTCAAAGCTTCGACAAAGAAAACTAACACTGTAATAGTAGTACTGAAGTCACACAATTTCAGAACTTAAATGCGAGAAAGGATCAATTGCATTTACATTAAGCTATTAGGGATATATGTTGAATTGACATGATCTGCAACTTGCTTTATCTGTTATTATGTGATTTCATTCATGGAACAATAAAGTGTTTCTGCAATTGAACTGGTAATTAAAAACCTATTAGCGTATGCACAATATTGCCTTCAATCACCTTTACCACCATCCACCGTTTTCCTCAACATTGTCTATGTAAACTGATAACGTGCAGTAATCTGTAAAACTGTTTGCGCTATAAACCAGTGTTTTCAAAATAACATAATGCATTAAAATAACATGATAACACACACATTTAGTTGTGGCTGGATATTTTGGCAATTCAACCAAACGAATAGAGATAACAGAACACCACATCCCTTTAATAAGAAAATGTGCATTATATGGACAAAAAGTATTGGGTGCCTTCAAGGGTTAGTTCACCCCAAAATAAAAATTCTGTCATTAATTACTCACCCTCATGTCGTTTTAAACCCATAAGACTTTTGTTCATCTTCGGAACACAAATTAGGATATTTTTGATGAAATCAGAGAGCAGTCTGACCCTCCATTGTTGGCAGATGCTGTTTACACCAACCAACGTGTGATTGCGCTAGTAAACATTACAAAACATGCATGACAGTTGTTAGCTGCAGTGGTGCAGATTTTTTTCCCTCCCTCTTTAAATAACGTTGTAACACTTTAATGCTTCACACAAAGCAGCACTGTGCTCACAAACACTGCTTTATCAGATGAGACCAACCGGTCAAATTAGAGTCACGCAAAGAAGGGGTTTGGGAAAATGAATCGTTGAGCCAATTGTTTTGGAGTCACTGAGCAAGTGAAACAATGAAAGTGTTTTTTTAACCTTGCATGCATGTCAACCTGTTGTTTGGGACTCCCAAAACCAAAATATGAACCTTTCATTAGCCATAATAGGGACACTTTAACTGCATCTTTGTTAAATTAAATTTAATGATGACCTTTTTAGAGTTCTGCTTACTAAGAGTTCACAGTGTAATGTTCATTGGGGACAAAACATCATTGTTTAATGTTTAGGAATTAATATGAAGGTAATTCGCACACCATCTCATAATATACGCTTTGTACCGCATTAAAAGAAAACAGTAGCAGTAACGCTTTCTACAGCACAGTACTTCTGTATTCCAGACACACATCTTTCCACACATTTTCAATCAGGTTCAAAGGCTCTTGTTCCATGATGAAGGTAAATCGAGTAAAATTGAGTGAGGACATCATTTCGTCTGAGGACCACCTGTGGCTCCAGGTATGAGCTGAGTGTGTTTTATGTCTCTGGGGAGCTGTGAAAGAGAAGAGCCTGTTCTGGTCGTAATTAACACAAGCCTGTTGATTCATGGATAATGAAACAGAATTCATTAACACTCCGTTAATTGCCATCTAGCTCTTACAAAGTTTTCACTCAGTTCGAAGAAGGAACAGAGAGGTGAGAATGAGCAGCTCGCTCTTACAGAAAGCTGCGTGACTGAATTCACTGGCATTGAGGTACTTCAAGCCTCTTGACAGCAGGGGTTTATGTCCGGTCCCATAACCCTTTGTGCATCAAAGTGAGAGACCCTTCAAACTTCATGCCTAATAGAGCCTTTGAATCTGTCTTTTATAGCCAGTACTCTTAAGAATTATTAAAGATAAATTGTCTTAAAACTGATTTTTTTTCTCCTTATGTAAAGAGGCCATATTTCTAAACTGATACATAAAGTCAGTCATATTGTATTCAAATAAGGAAATCCATGTTTAATAATGATATTAGTTTATTCTCTTTTAATATATATAGAAATTATATGATATATGCACAGACAAAAAAAAGTTTGTAAAAGTACATATATTATGTTGCCATTTCTTTAGTATAAAAAATAAAATAACATTTTAAGAAAAAATTTCATTCTCTTCTAATTGAGATTTTCATTGATTATTGGAAAAAAAACATACAATTTAATATAGTGTGTATTAAACTCAAAACCTGTTTGCCTTCATATTTACTTAAGCATTAGAATGTTTAAATATTATTTTGTAAAAAAGATTGGTCTGAGCAATACTAAATGAGAAGCTATTACTTATTTAGTAGGTGGAACCCTGTACATAGAACCATATAAAATTAGAAAATTAATAATAAAATAAAACAAAATAAAATAAAATAAGTCAATTATTAATGTACTTTTAGTTAAACACACAATGGCACATGTAATATGTTTAGAGAACCTTGAATTTTAGATTTTAATTTCTATTTCTACTTCTATCTCTATATTATATCTATATTTATCAAAATATGATTATCTATTCCCAGTGGTCCTGTCTCTGCTCTTTTAGTCTCAAGAAAAATAAACTTTATACTGCATCTTACATCTAATTCTGTTTACATTAACAGTAAATAAACTATTCAGGTTTATTGTACATTTATTTGTAGCTACCAGTGAGTTAGTTACTCTAAAAAATTAAACGACTTACTAATTACATCTTCAACAGTGTAATTAGATTACTGTACAAATTACTCTCTCCAAAAAGTATTTAATTGCTTTCTAAATCCAATCAATCAATCAATCAATATTATTTATATAGGGCTTTTAACCATACAGATTTCAGATTGCAAAGCACTGAACATGATCAAATAGGAGAAAAGAGTGATAATAAGGTATAATGATGAGATTAAACTATTTATTTATTAAATGCAGAGACGGTCACTGTAAACCAAATGATGATGATCACTAGAAATTAGATGCCCCCAACTAAGCAAGCCAGAGGCGACAGCAGCAAAGAACCAGAACCCCATCAAAATGGCAAACAAAACCTTGGGAGAAACCATTTAAAGTAACCCAGCATGTTGGTTTACACATTTTTGGTAAAAATACCCAAAATATAATCATTTTTACAATTTATGTGTTTTCATTTTTGTTTTCTGTGTTATTCTTGCTGAGTTATTCTTATAATTTGGCCTAGGCTTAACATGACAATCACAGATTAATAAATAATGAAGAATGAAGGTGATTTAGGCTGTTAAAAGTTATTTTTATTGACAACTGACATTCACAAATGTCTTGAAATTTGTCCGAATTACAAACAACATGCAATTTTATTTTAATTGAAAATGCAAAAATCACAGAAGTGCAGTTGCAATAAATTAGAAACAGATATTCAAATATTTCAGTCTTCCGTGACTGTCTTATACTTAAAGGGGTCATCCGGTGCCACATTCACTTTTACAAGCTGAAAACAAGCTGTGTTGGGAGTGTATGTACAACCACCCTACAATGATAAAGATCCACCCAGTAGTTTTCTTTTAATTTAATAAAAATAAGAGTGTGAGTGTGCTCATTATACCACAGAGTCAAACTGTTTTCTTTTATCTTTTTTAAATGCAAAGAAGCAACTGTATCTAAAGTGCTAGAAAAGAGAGATTGTATGGAATTATCAAGTTATCGTGCTAAAGAATTTAGATAAATCAGGAAGAGTACTTAGAAAGCTTACAAAGTCTTTTGTGGTTGAGGTGATGGTTCTACCATACTTGTTACAAGGTGCAGAATTTACAGTTTTATCTATGCGTAAATATATGCAAGCGTAACCTTTGCTAGCAGACATTTCAGATAATAAAGAAAAAAAAGCCATAATAACAGAGGTATAAATATTACCAAAAGTACTTAAAGTAGACTGTAGATAATGTTACTTGACCAGTTGTTGAACTTTTATTGGATAAAACGCCAAAAAACTGAGAAATGTCAGACACGTCCTCTCCAGCAGCTGTTCCCTGTTGTCATGGTAACTCACAGACAACAGTGGGGTGTCTAACAGTTACTATTTAAAAAAAAAACTAGTATAAAACTAGTGTTGCATTTGTTTAGCATATTTATCAGACACTTCAACTTGAAGTAAAATTGTGCCTTAGTCAAACGCACTGTCCTTTGAGGCAGATGAGATGATGTGCCAGTCTGTGCCATTATTTTACTTTCATAACTCGTTGTGAAATACATGTTTCCCAATTCAGAAAACATGTCTAAAACTATGCCGTCTCATAGTCACCCAGTTGCACACCCAGTTGCCCTGCTGCACAGAGGTGGCTGCCGGAACCGAACAATGTACATGAGCTGAACTACCCGCATTCAAAGCAAAGAGTATAGAGGACCAAGAGGCGAAACTCTGTTGTGAGTCATTATAAGATGTGACAGTGCAAGTGAGCAAAACAGCTGTTCTGCAATCAACTGGATGGACGTTGTCAGTGAAGTGCAGGGAAGAAGTGTAGCAAAGAGGAGTGCAAGAGATCACTTAATTGTGTACTTATTTAGTAGAATAAGAATTCATCATATATTGCACACCTAAAATGTAGCAGAAAAAAAGACATATCGCTTAGCCTAACTAACAAGAAAGATAACTCGTTAGTAAATTCTTGACACTTCCATTCTACTCCTCTTATGTCTTACTGTTAGGTTTGCTGTCAGTTTTGGTATCGTTTGTGTCTTCCTTGTTGTCCTTATTTGGTAGTTCCTGTGCTTTAAGTGATTATTAGTTAATTAGTTTCCCCTGTTGTTCTCCAGCTGTCTCTTATTCAGTTCCTTGTGTATTTATACCCTGTCTGTTTGAGTTTTCCCTTGTCTGTGATTATTGTTGTTTAAATGTCTTATGTTGAATTATTAAAAGAAAGCTTTTTGTTTATCCCTTGTTCTACTAATTCCTACAACCACCGGACATAACAGAATCACGGACCATTAAACGGGTATGGAGCTATAGTTAGCATAGCCATGACTACATAGCCTCTGACCCTCCATGGCCTCCCGAGGTTCCCGACCCGCTATGACCCCCTGAGGCTGAGGCTCCCAAACTCTGCCCTGTCAGAGCCTACATTGAGTGGTCAGCCACCTTTAGGTGATCTGACCAGCTGTTTATCTGCTTCGGCACCCGCACCAAAGGGCTACCGGTCTCGAAACGATGCGTTCGCCTCTCAGTTGTCCTTGTAAGTGTTCGTCACTTCAGTCGAAGTATCTAACTCTACCGGCGAAGAGGTCACCATATATACATGCATACTGGCGGTCTTCGGCTGGAGCCGCGTCCATTCTAACACACAGCGCCCTGCTGATTGGTTTAATCTAAAACCACTGCAAAAAAAATTCCCTACAAAAATTATTCTGGTCATATTTAAGATTAGAGTTCAGCTCACTATTAATTAACTATGACTTTTGCCTCAATATACTCCTAATTACTGTTAATTAATAGTAGTTGTTAAGTTTAAGATTTGGGTAGGATTGAAGATTTAGAATAAGGTTAGGGTTGGATTATCTGAAACAGCGTACAGTCTCATTCAACTGTGTTTGTATGACTTTCTTATACGTAATCTAAGGGCTAGATTACGGGTGCAGATTCATGATGATTTTTGTTTGATTTAATTTAATCAATTATTTATTACATGTATAATTTATTCATTTTTCAAATTATTTTATTTAAATTCTCTATGTATCATATAGTTTGAGTTCTTACAAACGTGCCTGTCATGAAAAGGCTGTGAAGCGTTCAAGTTCAAATGCAACAGTTTATTTAAAGGCTCGGGGTCAGACAGATAGGATCGAGCACCGGCAGACAGAAACAGCGTAGGCAAAGACAAAATCATAAATGTGATCCAGACAAGGGTCGAATTACCAGCAAACCGAGTCCATAGGAAGAAGCAAGATGGAAGCAGTGGTCGACAACAGGAAATCCAAAAAGACAAGACAATAGGAAATAACCATGAATGAGAAAACCAGGAACAGGGTGACAGTGTAAATGACCGTGAAGAGACAGACACACAGAATGGTATATATACAGGTGGTACTGATTGAATCATTAAAGCTAATTCAGAACAGCTGTGATTGAGAGGTGCATTCTGGGAAATGGAGTCCAGGTATGAAAACAGTGCCAAACAGTCTTTAGCTGGCAGCTCCAGCTGGGCGTGACATAGCCCCTCCCTTAAGGAGCGGATTCCAGACACTCCTGACGCTGAAAATGGTGGAATGACCACAAGGAAGGAGCGGGTGGCGGAAACGCACACCCGGGTGGAGTCCATGGAGAGTATGCCCACCAGGGCCAATCAGACAGTTCAAGAGCTCTCCAGGGCAGAGGTGTAGGCAGAGAAGTCCACTTGGGTGGAGCAGGTGGCGGAGACGTCCTCCTGGACGGAGCAGATGGCAGAGATGACCACCAGGGCGGGGCAGACGGCAGAGAAGCCCACCTGGGCGCACCAGGCCACGAGGCTACTCTCCTGGGTAGACCAGACAGCAGTGATGCCCTCCCAGGCCAACCAGACAGCAGAGAAGACCTCCTGGAGGGAACAGATGGCTGAACTGCATAAAGGGGCACAGACAGGTTAGTATTGGCCTCATCGGCCGAGTTCATACAAGAGACTTGTTCGGGGTGAGTGGTCCCTGCAGCCAGGTCAGGTCTGATTGTGTGTTCGACGGCTCTTGGGGCAGGTTCAGGGCAAAGTGACTGTTCAGCGTCATCCTCGGTCGGTCCAGAGCAGGACTTGAGTTCATTAACAGCTTCCTTTGCTGGTTCAGGGCTGAACGAAAAGCCCATGATGGCCTCCATGATTGTTTCAGAGCTGGCTGACATTTCAATAACAGCCTCCTTGGCTGATTCAGGGCAAGACACGAATTCACAGGCCCCTGTGAGTAGTTTAGATGGACTGACTGAGAGGCTGTGTAGCCACCAGTAGAGACCCCAGAGAATCCATGACTAGGGCCGACATTCTCTGGGGCGTGTGCAGCCACAGGGGAATGCTCTGAAGACACGATGGCGCGTGAGAACGTTCCCTCTCACTTCACCCACGGTGAAACGGGAACCACAGTGCAATAAAACGAAGTCTATTAGCTGTTCCAAAGAGCAGTCTGGGTCTTCATCGGGCAAATCATGCAGCACACTAAGATCCAAACCCGAAAGAAAGTACCTCTTGATCTTTTTCTCAGTTTCCCAGTATTACGGTTCATTATGTCATGAAAAGGCTGTGAAGCGTTCGAGTTAAATGCAACAGTTTATTTAAAGGCTCGAGGTCAGACAGATAGGATTGAGCACCGGCAGACAGAAACAGTGTAGGCAAAGACAAAATCATAAACGTAATCCAGGCAAGGGTCGAATTACCAGCAAACCGAGTCCATAGGAAGAAGCAATCGAAGGTCTGTGGGGAAGCAGAGGTCGACAACAGGAAATCCAAAAAGACAAGACAATAGGAAATAACCACAAATGAGAAAACCAGGAACAGGGTGACAATGTAAATGAACCGTGAAGAGACAGACACACAGACTGGTCATACAGGTGGTACTGATTGAATCATTGAAGCTAATTCGGAACAGCTGTGAAGGGGAAGTGCATTCTGGGGAATGGAGTCCAGGTATGAAAACAGACACAAAACACAGAGTACATATAAAGCTGGAAAGCTGGAGTGCCAAACAAAGTCTTTAGCTGGCAGCTCTAGCTGGCCGTGACAGTGCCAATGTAAAATGTTTTTTTTTGATCTCACAGCAATTCGTACATATTTTACGAGGTGGCTAATTTGTACGAATTTGTACGAATGACCTAAACATAACCCTGCCCCTAAACGTACCCATCACGTGGTTTTAGACAAATCGTACGAGTGAGGTCGTATGAATTGGCACAAATTTGGCACCTCGTACGAATATGTACGAATTGCTCGTGAGACTGTGTTGATATAGCAGAAATTGCAGCAGTTCAGAATTCAAATATCTGGTCACTGTTGCTAAAAGTTAATGCTCTATAGATTTGTTGTAAAAACTGCTAAATGCTAAATACAGTGTTGCAAAACTGATATAAAAAGGCATTTGTTGATGCAACTGTGCCATTTCAACTTTCTTCTAACACTGATTTGAACTGTTTTGTAGAACTGTAGTGACATGTGATTCAAACTGGAGCTCCTCTCCTCTCAAGTACATCTCTGTACTCCGTGAGCTACCGAACTGAAAACCCATAGATATGAAGCTGGATTTATGTGATGCTAATGTTCAAAAGCATCAGTTGTCAAATATCCTCACATACTAATATTACTTTGAAGTCATAGCATGGTGTTCTTCAATTAATTGTGTGAAAATTACACTTTATTAATCAAAACTCTGTAAATTTGTGTGAAAAATAATAAAAGGTGTCAGGGCTTTACAGCCTCTAATGTTAATTTCTGCACTGATATTTACTTGTAATGTAATGTATTTTGAGTCCTGCATTTCCATATGCCAGTGCTATTGTCTTTATGGTCCAAGTACATATAATATTTTGCACCAACCCAATTTTGTAGGTGTGAATGCCATATGAACTAATGCAATACGATTTGTACAACAATTTTTAGAAGAAGCATGAGCTCCACCTCTAACCCCAACCCTAAACCTAATGGTCAATGGGGTGGAAGTACATTGCAAAAAACAGATGAGATTGTATGAATTCATATGAACTAGCCAACTAAATGTAAAATCGTTAAACATTGTTGTGAATTGTGTTACTTGGACACAATAATGGTGACTTCTCAAAAAAGCAGTATGGTATACTTGCGTACAGTATGTATGCATATGAAACAGGCTTTCCTTTTCTCTGGTTTGCCGTGTTGTGAGCACTTCTAAGGTCTGTCAAGCACCACATCAAAACAAACCTGCATCTCACAGTCTCCGGGGAATTCCACGACACCTCTTTCCAGTCCAAGGTACGGAGAGACAGGTTTTTTTTTTCATCTCCTCTAATGTTCACTCTTCCCATCCGCTCTAAGACATCCGCTCCTGCAATGATGAGTTTGTTAGCTCCCACAGTCAATCAAAACATGAGGAAGAATATCAGTCCTACTTTTTACCTTTGAAGGGAATCAGTACTGAGATGAAACACCCTGCTGAAGGTGGAATCAAAGCTGCTGGTCCACCCACAGGCGTTGCTCCAGAAGTTAAGATTGTTGTGTGTCTGGACCACTTTGTCAGTGGTCCAGGGAAGTAAAACACCCATGTTGACCTTGGAAAAGAGTGACAGCTTGCTAAATTCCCATTGTACCCTCAAAAAAGCTTCCTGATTTTGTAACCTTATGAAACATTCTGAAAGAAATCTCAAGGCCGCTCACATTCACCTATGAATTTCCACAATTAAGCTTTTGTTTACACCAAAAAGTCATATTAGAAGCGTTGAATTTGCCGCAATTATTCATAATTCCAACAATTCGAGAGAGTAGCTTCCTCATTTGCCTGCCTAATTCTGCCTTTTAATTTCTTGCATACATTTGCACATTAATTTTGCCCATTGTCTGCTGTGAGAGCTTGTTTATTTTAAAAAGAGATTTCCTGTGTGATGTTTTTCACAGGAGTGGAGCGCGGTTGGGTGGCGTTCCAACTGCGCATGCTGATCATTTGTTTTGTCCTCATTTACAACCCACTGCTTTAACACATTCACGGCCACATCACAGAGAAAGATAGAGAGAGATGTCTACTCTGAGGCAAATGATAACTTCAGTGATCACTTCGGCTCAGGTTAGTTAGCGAGTCATTTTGTCAGTACAGCAGTCAATCAAATTGTCAAGATAAATTGGTTTGTTAAAGTGGATGTTTGTTTATTTGTTTTTACGAATACCTATCCCTGTTTAATATCTATAAGTAGCTTTTTGTAGGGGAATTGCCACCCAAAATGTAACAGTCGCTAAATTATGCTATAAGAAACCTTACTCTGTTTGATCATCCCAGGAGATCACGATGTTAAAATGCTTTCCTCACAAGCATTTTTAAAATGAAAAGTTGCCAGCCACTGCCAATTTTTTTAAAATAATTTTTACAAGGTTTTAATGCCACTCAGAATATTGTGTTGTATTTGAACATGCAATAGGCCTATAACAAAACAAAGAACAGAGCTCTGCTTAAAAAAAAAAACAACCCACTTTATTTTAGGGTCTTCTATCTAGTTGCTTATTAGAATGCAAATAAAATGTATACATTCTTTGTAGCACCTAGCCCCACCTTTACCCTAAACCGTGCATGGATCATGGCTTATGCCTGTCACTGACTTACATTGTAATCTTTTCCGTGAGCCCATCATAGAATTTTCGACGATTCCCTGATACTAACACAGTGGTCATTACACGGAATTCTGTGAGATCAGATTGTTTTAACAACACTTGAATGTTATTAATTTATAATTTTCATAAAAACAAACAAACAAATGAAAAACATTGTCAACAAAATGAGATTTTTGCAAAAAGGAAAAACATGTCTGGATCAAATTCTGAATGAAAATCAAAATATAGATGGATGCTTGTTTCTTCTTCTTCATCGTGTTTTAATCCAGATGTTACTCTACCAGAAGATGTGCAATGTGCACCTCCTAATCACAAACCAGTGAAAAATGGAAAGCTGGAACATTTTATTAATGGCAGGGAAATAGTTCATAAAAATGAATAGTTCATAAAAATTATTTATAAAAAATAATAACTTTTTTAAAGTAAAAAAATAAATAAAGATGACATAAATAATGAAATAATGATTTACCTTAAAGGGTTAGTTCACCCAAAAATAAAATTTGCATTTGTTTTACTCACCCTCAAGCCATCCTTGGTGTATATGCCTTTCTTCTTTCAGACAAATCCAGTCTGAGTTATATTAAAAATTGTTCTGGCTCTTCTCTATCATTGTAGTGGGCAGGTGTTTCTCTTTAACAGTCCAAAGCACATTAAATAATGTGCATGCAAATGTAATAAAACGTGCACGGCCCCCGAGGAATGAACGAAGGACTCCTGTAGTGATAAATATCCATATTTTAAACATAATAAACACTTTCACAGATGCCATAGAATTTAGCACGTGAGCCTCTGGAAAATGTGTTTTTTTTGTTCTCTCTCTGTATTCAGTACTACTTACTCAATGCATGTATTTTATTTAATTTGTAATTTGTTTTGAACTGTCAAAGGGAAACACCCACACACTACAGTGATAAGGCTTAGAAGTGCCAGGACACTTTTTTGCAGTAACTTTGATTGGATTCGTATTAAAGAAGAAAGTTGCATACACCTAAGATAGCTTGAGGGTGAGTAAAACACAACTAACCCTTTAACATTATACTGACAATCATTTCTAGTTTTTCCAGCTCTTTCTTATACAGGCTGGGGTAAAAACTTATACAGACTGTGAAAGCAGCATGGTATCATATACACAAATACAAAACACCATCACCATCACTTAAATGAATACAGCAAACATCAACCCAGCATAAGATGAAACAATATATGGTCACACTTTATTTATCCAATTCTAACTTTGAACAAACTATTAACTATGACTTTGTTTTTAAGATTAGGTATTAGGAATGAGGGATGTAGAATATGCTTATGCAGAATATTTGCTACTAATAAACATCCATTTTGTTAGTAATATGCATGCTAGTAAGAAAACTAGTTAAGAGTGAGAATCGTTACTTAAATTAAAGTATTAATACACATTAAAAAATAATAATAATGAAAACAACTGTGAAAGAGAATTCTGGGAAGGTCAGTTTATATACATTTTTTCTCTGTAATTGCTAAGATGACTTGTTCATTGACCTTCAATAACTGTATATTTATTAGTATTTTACTATAAAAATGTCCCCTTATGTAACGCCAAGCCAGCAGAGGGAGCTCTTACCTCTGCAATGACTGCCATAGCTTCCTCTGCTTCCTCTATGGTGACTTCCTGTTTGGCCGCCATTTAAACGAGAGTCCGTCAAACAGGAAGTCGCAAAGTATTGTTTTGCTGTTGCAGACTCCACCAAGCTTTTATTGTATTTATCCAGTTTCTATGGCATTGTTCTTGCCATTGCCATAGGCTTGTTTTCATTTGTTACTTTGGATTGCCCTTTTGGTTTTTGACCTTGGATTGTATTCTCTTCTGTGAACGTTTTGCTGCCTGCCCTGACCATTGTTTGTTTGGCCACGCTGTGTTTTAATAAAGCTCGGAATTGGACCTATTACGCTTGCTTGAGTCCAGCCCCTTTTTAGACCTTAGGTCTATTGCCTTTCTCCCCCTTATAGAGTATGGTAACTTTGAAATGAGAAAAACAAACAACAACAAAACAGGTTTAAAACTTAATATTGTCATTATCCATTGACAATTAGCCCCTAGCAGATAGCATAAGTGCACCACCATTAAATGGCAACAGCAAGTCTCTCACTTTAGTGGCATTTTTTTCAGCTAATCTAATGCGCAAACATTTCATTATATTATAATACACATTTTACCAGTGACAGATTTTCTTGTTCGCCTGTGCTTATTTCTTACCGTCCTGTCCGAGCAGAAGACTGTTCATCTAAAATCATAGCGCTGGTGACTGTGGTTAGGATGCGTGTTCACTCTCTATCAGATTTACATAAATAACCTCCCAGCATGCCTGCACCACTGCCCAGGTGCAAGGACATTTGCATATAGAACTGCGATAGTGCTCCCTAGAGTCCCCTTAGCAGCCGCTGAGCGAATAGGGGGTCGGTGGCGGCACAAATGAATTCAGAATTAAAATCCCGCATGTGTGTCCTCTGTGAAGTCATAGAGGTGTTGACCACGGAGACCTATACAAGAAAACCACTGTTTAATGAGAAAGTGATTAATTGATTAGTTAATTGATAAATTCATTTATTTTGGCCAGACATTTTTATTGCAGACAGATGTCTTAATGACTAAAAAGACACATTAAATCAAAGAGATAATGACTCCCACACAAACACTTCATTCACCTGAACCAAATTAAGACATGTCCACTACTATTAATGTTTTTCTTTCAATCTTACATTAATCTAATTACTGCACATAATAAGGCTATTCAAATGATGTAGGTCAGCATGTCTAATTTAAATGACATCCCATTCAAATTTTATCTAGCAAAGAATTCAGAACATTAGGTTATACCAAAGCAACTCAATTTGCTTTCAGATTACATTAAACTCACACACTCAAATCAGAAAAAGCAACTCATGCTATATATTCAATTTTATATTAACATCAGACTACTACCTTATTACATTCCAAACTCAGATTATAACAAACTCATACCAAATAACAAAATCAATTTTAAAGCAACTTATTCTATACTCAACTACATTCACCTATTTTAATTACCAGGTAATTATGTACTAGTAATGCCAATTTAAAAAATCTAATTAATCCTACATTTTAATCACAAAATTAATCACGATTAATCCAACCTAATATAAAAGTTCCAATAATGCAATAATTTAACATTCAATCTTTAAATTAATATGATTTTTTTTTTCTAATAATAAATGACATACAACTGAACATACATATGACTTGTTTCCTAATATTTAACCATTTAATATATACAGCATTAAAATTTAATTGAGAGATATTAATTTGAATATTTATTAGACTTTAAGCAATAACTTGTAATGTAAGTGACCTTTAACCCATTATAATTAATACATGTTTTCCCTGTTGTTGAAATTCTTCTTTTTTTAAATGTCGTTCTTTTAATAACAGACATCGCAGCAGTTGGGTTAGCTGTTATTGTATATACTAGACTGCTATCACTTTTAGAGCTGCCGCTGCTAAATGTGAGATGGATCTGACATCCATTCTTGTAGTTTCATGCACTGTGAGTATAGTATAATGGCTGGCAGGACAGGAAAATAAATTTTTACTGACCTGACAACATCTCATCTAACCACAGTTGAACACAGTACCGTTTCCGCGCTCAACTGACCAGCGCCTGATGCTGAGGTTTCATCTGAAAAATCTCTTGTTTGATGTGGTTGTAGGTTCTGCGTCTAAATAAGCACGATACTTGTTAAGAAAAAAAGTGACAAAAGCAGTATTTGTGACTGAACCCTTGTCCCGCCTCTGCTTTAATTGAAAAATTAATGGCCTGTATTAGTTTTAACTGTATAAATTCTGTATTATTTGGCATTACCATTATTTACCCACTGAGACACACTGCAAGATTTTCGACTGTCCCAGACCCCATGATTGTTTCATGATGCCAATCTTTCTTCTTGGGATTAACCCAGATTACAGCCAACTCATTCCAAACCAAATCAGATCATAATCTATACTCAACTAACTAATATTAACAGATCAGTCTAGAACCAACTCAAACTATAATCAGTTAATTCTGTATCTAACACATATAAAAACTAGTTCATGACATAACCAACATACTGTAACATAAACAGTTTATTTTATAATCAGCTCATTATATGTTCAACCCATATTCTAATTAACTATCTTCCATAACAAACCCTGATTATAAACAACTTATTTTATATCCTATTCATATCATAACCTGTTCATTATATTTCTCATTTAGATACAATCCACTCAGATTACGATCATATTTTTTTCAATGTCACAGATTATTCATTAGATTATACACCATTTCATTCATATGAACACATTAAAACCAGCCCATTACTGTATATAAGTAATCAATATTATGACTAATCATATAATATTACAACTTGATTACAACTTGATATGACTAATGATTTACCCAACCCATATAAATTAATATAATGACCAGTTCATTCTATGCAAAAGATCTTAAAAAGAGAAATAATTCCAACTGAGGTTTAAAGCATTTTATTCTATTCTAGTTCACAAATTTCTTATTTTGTAACCAACACAGATTAAAAAGAACTCTTTCAAAGAATAGCACTAGAAGTCAAAGAACTGGAATTCAAAGAAATGCATAGAAAAGAATCAACAGCAATGACTGTGACGTACATCTGTCATAAAAGGCTCATAATCCTTGATGATAGTGAATGCCTGGCCTCTTAGCCTGCAGCAAATTCATCACAGCCCTGCCCATCACAGCCATATGACACTCGTTAGAGATGTCAAAAAGACTCAGACGCTTAGTCATTTCACATTTGCAGGCAGTGAACGTGAGACACGAGTTTAACTAGCTGCCAGGTTGGCAAGCCAAGTCTGTAGAGGATTCCCATTGAAATGTTTACCCTGATTCCCATCTCAGGAAATGGGGGGGATCATCTCATAGACGAGCCCATTAACGGATGTATTGTGCCCAGCCACGTTAGCTTTGGAAAGCTTTGAAGAGTGGCGCGTGCCAAAAGAAGCAAATAGCACCATGCCAACAGGAGGAGGCCCAACGGACCTGCACGCAGACAGAAAGTGATAAGAGTCATTAAAAGGCAACTGAAGCATCAGAATGCCTGGAAACAGCGTTAAAAAAAAATCCATGAGACACATGTTTCTATCAGGGTATTTTATTCTTTATTAAAGCTGGTTTGCTAACTTATTTTTCTCACAGTAAAATCACTTTTGCAATTTATTGTTTTACTCTTTTGTCAAACTGAGATTTGGTACATGACTTGTCACACTTTTTATTAGGTGACTTTAAGTATACTATTTACTTACAAAAAAAAGTACAGTGTGCTTATTGTGTTCATATTGTATTGCAAAACACTTTTGCTGCTACTGAGGTGGGATACAGGTTTGGTGGTATTGGTAGGTTATGAGTGGGTTAAGGTGTAAGTGATGGGTCAACAGTGTACTTATAAATATAATTACATAAATTAATTACAGATGCAATTACATATAAGTATTTTAAAAAGTGCAATTTAAAAACATGTATGCATACAATAAGTGCATTGTATCAAAGTATTATTTTAAATGTAAGTATATAGCAGTTAAGGACACTTAATATAAAGTGGGACCAAAAATCCATTATATCAGTGTTAACTACAGTATTTCAAATAAAGTGACACATAAATATAATCTGTTTTTAATATTTATTGTGTGTAAATAATTGCATTTTTTGATAAAACCAACACAACCAACATTTATGCCCCTAAAAATGTTTACCGAGTGTACTTGTTTATCAAGGGGACAACGGTACAGAGTATAACAAAGTTGAAAAATTAGACATGATATGTGAGGAAAATAATGATAAGTGTCACTTGTAAACAAGAATATTTTTACAGTGCGTCATTTCCAATCAATGTGTAATTTTGTCAAATTATGCTAAACATTGTTTAATTGTGTTTATTTAGGTTAAATAAAGTTTATCTATGAAATTGGCCTTGACAAGACGAAGGAGACTGTTTAAAAAGTCATTTTCATCACAGGATGTTATCAAACAGAATTCATTATTTGACAGATTTCTCCTATGATGTATGTAGAACACACTTGGACATTGGTAGCAGAAAAATGAAATAATGTATCGAGAGTGTGAAAAGCATGTTTTAAAAGCAAGTTTCATATTTGCTGTTTATGTTAATGCCTTTTCTGCATGATTCTGCATCCCTTTATCCTACCCAAAACTACTACTTGCCTAACAATTAATAAGCAGCGAAAGTTTGCTGAGGCAAAAGTGACAGTTAATTGTTAGTTAATGGGAATTGGGTTAAAATTAGATATACTTAAAGTGTACATACTTAAGAAAGTACTGGGTTAGAATATGTTATGGGTTAAGGTTAGGTTTAGGGGTAGATTTGGGGTTAATACACAGTTACGGTAACACTTTATTTTAGGGACTTTAGGATATTTTAGTTGCTTAATAGAATGCATATTACTGAAATATAACTTCATAAAATAACTTCATTCTACTGTACATCCCAATACCCAAACTTAACAAGTACCTTACTGACTACTAATAAGCAGAAAATTAAGAGTTTATTGAGGAAAAAGTTGTAGTGAATAGTGAATAAGTGTTCCTATTCTAAAGTTTACCAAAGTTATTAATACCTATGTTATTGTAATTGGTATAATAAGCAGAACAGGATTGTAAATAAAGTGTTGGTGAGAATTTGACCTTAAAATAGTCAAAATAGTCAAATAGTCCAATGACCTGGAGGGTCATTTTTTGCCCATAAACACAAGACCTTCAGTTGATTAAATTTCTTCTATTTTATTTAAAAATGTATTTGACAAGGTTACTGTAAGGATTCTCTGGGCTCTTGTGGATCCATAAGCAACAAAGTTTATAGGGTAGTCAGACAGGCGTGGGTCGTAAACATAAGGCAGACAATACAGAGGAGGATAAGGCTTAATCGTGGTCAGATAACAGGCAAAAGGTCGGGACAGGCGGCAAAATGGCGGAAACAAATAACAGGCAGTAAATCAAACACGGGT
>JAUYWG010000057.1:2863844-2897335 GCA_034779775.1 Enteromius afrohamiltoni | reverse complement strand
TTTATAATATTATTTACACTTTTTATGCATAATTTGACATTTATTTTTTGAAAGACTCAATACAAATAATTTTCACACATCTTAACATTAAATACGCTCTGTCACCTTTATAAACTTATTTTTAAAAACACTTTATTAGAGTTAAATTCTTTTTTTTGCATAGCACTGTCACAGAAACAGAAACAACACACATTTACAAAAAAATAATTGTTTATAGTATATAATTA
This sequence comes from Enteromius afrohamiltoni, assembly GCA_034779775.1. Taxonomy (NCBI): domain Eukaryota; kingdom Metazoa; phylum Chordata; class Actinopteri; order Cypriniformes; family Cyprinidae; genus Enteromius; species Enteromius afrohamiltoni. Next base: position 2,897,108 of record JAUYWG010000057.1, on the reverse strand, counting down.
CAATTTTAGATAATCAGGTTTTTTTTTTCTTTTTTCTTGGATTTCCATTTTTCAAATTCAAAACATACTGTAGGTCAAATCTATACATAAATAATCCATAATAATACAATGTTTTCAAAACAGTTTTGCTGTGACCTTCACAAGTATTTTTAAAAACCAATGAGTAAAACGATGAGTTGCAGAAATACTGTTTACTGATGGCTGCATCCTATAACTGCTAGTGTATGAAAATGAAAGGAAGCAATCGCAGGTGGGACTGAAGTTACAGTGGCCCAGTGGAAGCAGTTGTGAAGGTGTGATGAGTGTGTCGTTTATTCGTCTGGCCTGAGCATGTCTCATGGAGCTCTTGCCTTATTTAAGATGAAAAGGAGGATATGAAGCAGAAAAGATGCAGCCCCCAGCAGAGAGCTGCTCTTCTACCATCATTTGATCTCATATTGTAATCCCAGGTGTTTTGAATAATTTATGGAATACGGCTTCTCGTTAAACAGTAATTTATATGTGTCGCAGAGAATAGGTTCTGCAGCCGTGCACATGTAAATAATGAAAGCAACAAAGCTTGTGGTGGAATCTGATTAATAATAATAAAAATAATAATAATAACTATATATTTTAAGTATAGATTAGCACAGAATTTTCCAATTTTGATTATTTGTAACAAACAAACAAAAACCCTGAGAGAAAATGCAACAAAAGTCTCTTTGCTACGGCAGTTATTTGAACTTCATAAACTTTCACATTTGAAGTATATGAGAACTAATCATTATCTGGTTGTAAGTCTGTTCAGCAGTTACGCACTCACACAAACTTCTGACAGCATGTTTTCAGATTAATGTGTAGCGACTGTTGCACACAGAACAGAATGAGCCGAGATCAGAACAGATCTTACTCCAGCAATCAACACTAAGCGCTCTCACTCTGTGTTTTTCAGAGACGAAGTAGGCTCTCACAGGAAGACATGGGTGCAGGTAGTCATGGTGTGATGTGATGGGGGAAATCACCAGCTCTCTCAGTAGGGCCATTGGCACATCATAAGTGAAATTCTTTCTCTTATTTTGTTTCACTTTCTCTTAAAAGAAAGCCGTTGATGAATTTTCACAGCCATTGTGGAGGATGCGACTACATGTACATGTGTTTTTAATTGTTTTTCTTGATGTTCATTAGCGCCAGTGTCTCTCTAATGAGCTTTATCTGCTCCTCAACAGAGACACATCTGTCTATCTGTCTATCTATCTATCTGCTGTTATTATTAGTTCCGAAAACAAAAAATAAAAAATAAAATTCCTACTGTTCCTAAATCATTAGGTATGTTTCACGTACAGGTTTGAAAATGTGCATCCTCCAAAACTAGCTTGCTAAATAAATAAATAAATCAAATCAGATATCCAAATGATAAAATATAGATTAGCATTTTGATACTGTCTGGTCTGGCTCATCATTTTGCTTCAAAGAAGAGGAAGATAAATGATGATGCCATTAAAAGTGAACTAATTAAGGAATGCTTCTTTTAAAAACTCATTAACGGCACCCTCATTTACATAATGATGCATATTAATTAAGTTTTAATGAATCCTAGCTTCAATCAAGTCACTTTTTGGCTGTGAAACAATTTTGACGAATGAAAAAAAAAAAAGAACAATGCTTTCGAGTCTATTTTTTTTTTTACTTCAAATAAAAAACTCAAACGCCACCTTTGCTTTTTTAAAACATGACATTTATGTCTTAGTTATTGTCAGTCCTAATACATCAGAGGTCTTGCATATTAATTTCCTTCACAGTAGAAATTTCCAAGAGCGTGTGCGAATGATTAATAAAAATCCGAAGGAGTTCTGTAATTTGTGTGAAAATGTGTGTGAAATAATTTTTTAAAATTAATTTTGTTAACACTTTAGAATAGAGCACATTTATTTACTACTAACTATGACCTTTTCCTCAATAAATTCTTAATTTGTTGCATTAATGATGAATAAAGTAGTTGTTAAGTTTAGGTATTGGGTAGGATTAGGGATGTAGAATAATAATGTATAATTAGGCTTTAATATGTGCTTGATTACAACTAATAAATGGCTAATACACTATTAATATATATGATAATAAGTAACTAGTTAAAGGACCTCAAAATAAAGCGTTACCTTAATTTGAATTAATTTAAAGATATCAGTGATTTAGGCATCACTTCGAAACACAGTTCATTTCCAGAATTTGCCTTTTTCAAGAAAACCCTCATAATAAAAGGCTCACAAATGAAGAAAGGTATAATGGAAGTGTCATCTATCATGCCCAATGCATTACTTTCATGAAAAGCGAATACCCAATGGAGCCTGTGCTTTTGTGGCCCTTGATAAGGAGTTTGATGTAAAGTTGTTTTTAGCTCTCTTGACGCAGAGTGCTGTTTGCGGCCGTTGCCTCTTTTGGGGTCAGGGGTCGTGGAGAAGCGTGTAAATGAAGCAAGAAAGCAGATGCTCGTTAATTAGGGGAAAATGTGAGTGACAGGATTTGATGAGCAGTGCTACACGCGTCCCCTGCCACACAACAGCTGTTGTCACCCGCCTCGCTGTGGGCTTCGCTCTCCCAGAACCCCCTGCGGGGTCGCAGTGCCAAGCCCAACCCTGAGCCAGTGTGCCAATAAATAGGCTGCATACTAATAACCAAACACGCTGCTGAGTACGTCACATTGCTCTTCCACCTCTGTCACTCACTTTACTTTTTGCATGCAACTGTTTTATGCGTCCTCATTTTTTACCTCTTCTATGATTATTATTATTTTAGTTTCATCCTACAATCCTTCGAGCTGTTTGTTAAATTTAAGATAGCAGTACTAATTCATGCATGTTTGGCTAAACAATTAGTTTTTATCAAGGCAGAAAAATATTACAATTACAATATTACAATTCAATATCATTTGTAAGCACAATCCACTAGCTCCTCCCAAAATTGTTAATCATTTTAGTTTTTAAACTATATTTAGTTTTGAATTATTTTGGTATCTGTATTACAAAATGTGATTACATGAATGTAACAGGTGTCTTATTTTACATTTTTTAGAATTTCACTGAAATGATCTAGTAAAGAGGGTTTTAAAGTAAAATATGTATGATTCATCATAACGTATCTGGATTGCTGTGTCTTTATTTATAGTCTGATGTCACTGTTAAGGTTCATCCTTCATAATCTTATAATCTTAACATGTTATGTATACTGTGCATATATATATATATATATATATATATGAAGAGTATTTGCAAAATCAGATTTTTATTAATCGGTTTATATAAATGTCCATAAATCGTGTTTATTGTATAAAACTTTACAATAAGGTTTATTAGTTAACATTAGTTAACATCAGTTAACAATGTTTAATAATCTTAGTTAATGTTATGTGTGTTAACATTAGTTAATGCACTGTGAACTGACATGAACTAATCATAAACTTTAGTATTTTTATTAACTAACATTAACAAAGATGAATAAAAACGGTAATAAATGCATTTTTCATGGTTTGTTCACGTTAGCTTATACATTAACTAAGGTTAACAAATGACACCTTATTGTAAACTCTTACCGTTTATTGTGTTTTATTGTTTTAGTTAGCTGTATATAAGATATAGTTTTTTTTTTATCAAAACAACCCAACTGCAGTTTGATTGCAATTTTTTTTGGAATGCATGGAAAAACAAACAAACAAAAAAACATGATTATTAAACTTTTTTTAAAGATCTGTTTTTGCTAATGAACTCTTGCAAATAAATTCTCTCTCTCTCTCTCTCTCTCTCTCTCTCTCTCTCTCTCTCTCTCTGTATGTATATATATATATATATATATATATAAAACACAATTTGAACAGCATGGGTGTTATGAATGTATCTTCAGTCTGATAAAATTTTAATAGACTGACTTCTAATATGTCAGTGATGTTTGAGGTAAAATCAGATGTTAAGATGTTCTGAATAAATAAGCAAAATGAAATAATCTCTGCTTTCCCTCATGTTTTTCCTAAACACCTGCATGTCAATAGTCATTAAGCTAATTGCTTAACAAAAAGTTTCCAGCGTGTCTCCAAAGGACTTGCCACATTTTACTCAGTTCAGTAACAACTAACTTTCATAAAGAGAGAAAGAGAAAAGGAATCACATGTATGATGATCCTGAGGGTTATAGCGCACAGATGCTCCTTGCTCGCCTCCTTTGAAGCATTTAAATAGGCCAGGCGTGTCTGTCAGTCCTGCTCGCACCCCCTCACACCTGGGACTTAAGGTGTTTCAACAATAACGTACCGCAGGAGGGAAAAAAAAGAACCACTTTTTTCTTCTACTGAAATCCCACCAGAGCGCACCAAAGGTATCAAAAACCAAAAGAGCTGGAGAGAAATAAACCCAAATGCTTGCCTGATGAATAATTTGAATGAAGAAATGAAGCCATGTGAAGTGATAGCGCATGGCACAAACAGAAGGATAAAACTGGATACAATTAGGTCACCCAACAGAACAGCTTAAAGCTTCTCCACATATCTTGCAGAATGGCAACTGCATTGTAAATGGAAAAATAAAGGGTGGTCCAGTTAAAGTTTTGCCATTTATTCAGTGACAGATATCCAACAGACCACTGAAGATCATCAAGTTTAATAGAATTGATTCCACTCCGGTATCCAAATAGATAAACCTGAATCTCCAGTTGCTCCTGGGCATCCCGAAATCAAACGCTAGCAAATAATACTGAATAATTTGATGGCTATTTGAGTAATGTGAGGCGCATGATTGTGGCTGTCCTTGAAATAAGAAATATTCAGAATAACAGCAAGATTACAAATGCGATATTGGTTTTAAACAACTGCTTCACATGGCTTCAATATACATTTGTAAAGCTCTTTAAAAAGTACACCACAAAGCATAAAGATTAATAATTTAAAACCAAAAATATGAAAAACAAGAAAAACTATCTTTAAAGTCTGTGAAAAAAATCTTGTTGAAGTACAGCTTGAATATTTGTTTGAGTGACTGACCATAATTAAAGAGAACTGTAGAGGAGGAATAAGTAAACATAAAATGTGAGACAAATTAGAAAGTAATTAAAATGAGACAAACCTGGCCAACACTATTTCCCACCCAGCACTGAACAAATGGGATTTTGTGGGCAGATCTGTGGGTTGACTCCTGAAGAGTTTCCAGTTTGTCAATTCGAAACGCCACCCACTTTATGTACTGATCCGTTTGTACCAAAACCGTCTGCGGTGAACTACAAATAACCACAACAAATTAGATATGGTTGCAACAAACATGGGGTCCAAAAGTCTGCGACTAAATTAGAAAATCTGGGATTCAAAATCTAAATTAAACCTTCAAATAAACGCTGAATAGTTTTTGGACTGTCGTTTTGTAACTAACTAAATAACTACAAGTAAATAAGTACGAAAATTAGGGATATTTTAGTTTCTTATGTTCACAACTTTAACAACACAAGCAAATCAATGTGACAGCCAATGGGCAGATTGCTTGATGTGTATATCAAGTCACTTGTTCTATTTACTTATTTAATTGTACTGTACAGTCTTTTAATCTTATTTATTGTCTGTGGTTATACGTTTGTTTTTCTGACAGCAGTCAGGAGCAGTGCTGCTAACTTTTACATGCAGAGAACTGCAATGAGAATAACCGTACATTCACACGGGGTGTCAGCGTTAACGCGGAAGGCGTGGCTAAAGTTTGGCACTGACGCCATGGTCATAGCTGTGTCAGCCAATGAAATTAGACAGGAACGCAACAATAAAATTTCGGAACCTGATTGGCTGCCGTCTGGCTACTGTATTTGCATAGAGCGATCCTGATTGGCTGACGCGTCCATCGGCGGCACTTCACTGGTGTTGCTCGTGGCAGAAGAAAAATTCTCAACTTTTGCCGTGAGAAACACCAGTGAAGCTCCACCGACGGATCCACAATGCTTTTTCGCAAGGCTTGACGTCAATGGGAAGCGTTGATGCTGACGCCCCGTGTGAACGTACCGTAAAGGCGTTAAATTCAATTACATTCAAAATCATGCTGAATAAGGTTTTAAACTTATGGAGTTCATGTCAGATTATGGAACACTAAAATTAAAGCAAACAAGGAATATAACAAATAGTAAGAAATTCTTTAAATTTGAACTCTTCAGTAATATAATTTTTTTCTAATTGAAGATTTCATCTATTTTATGGGAATTCTGTTCATCTTCATTAAACGTGCTATTTTGAAAGCCATCGGAATCAATGTACACACAAAAACAAATTTTTCAAGCCAGTGACGCAATACCAGATGTAGACACTTTAAATGTAACTAACACCCTGCTGAGCCTCTGAGGAACAGGTCTTCTTCTGACACTTCTTGTGCTTGTGAGAAAGTAGTTGGAGGAAAACTTTCCTCAGAACTCTGACAAAAAGAGAAAGGCAAAGTGAGCGAGCAAGTGAGCGAGCGAGAGTCAAGAAGAAGACTCTATCTTTGAGAACCCAAAACAGGAAGGAGGGCCTTGTTTTGAGAATGCAGTGGCACATCTCCAGGTGACAAATATGTCAGCGCCTAAAGCCCTGTGGCACAATTATGCCACCATTGCTCTGAGTGTGAGCGATAGACGGAGGAAAAGAGAGAGATAAAGAACAGGAGAGAGGGGGGTGCTGCTTTGGTGTGAGAAAAGTCGTCACAGCCTTTGGCTTACGCTGAGAGACAGCCCAGGGGATGCAGTTTGCTCCCATAACAAAGCGTTCCTCCATTTTGAATACGGTTGAGAACATTCCAGCTAAATCCGCTGGGTGTGCGGGGCGTGTGCGTCCACTGGCAGCTGCAACTTTCTCGGGGACCTAATAAACACATTCTCCACTGGCATCGTGCATAATGTTTGCAATAAAATTGGATGTTGTTTGTACACAATTAAAACTAAAACCACAAAAGGAGGATAGACCAAAGACGAAAAATTTGTTGTAGTTGGCTCAGTTGCCGGAAATCTTTTGGATATTGATTTAATGTATTCCTCATCGCTTGCCTTGGTACAGAGTCATTTGTTTGTTTGTTTGGCAGTCATCTATATTCCGATAAACAATAGAAGTAAGCACTGGGGACCCAACAAGGCATAAGAAGGAGAAAGAGGAATAAAGGCGCTGCATTCGACTACAACTAGGTCAAACTGACGGAAGGAACAAAACATAACGGGCTGAGAGTTTGTAGGAATCTTTACAGGAAAACAAACTTGTCACTCACTTGACAGTCTGTTTTGCTTCCAAAGGAGAGAATAATGAAAAAAAGCAGAATCTCCATTGCAAATCAGCATTGGCATTGTGAAGTTCTCCGTTTGAAATGCACATCAAATCAGCCAAAAAAAGCAGACGTGTACCTCGTCGGTGACATCTGGGGACATATGAATCTGGGGGTCTTTGTTTCAAATGTGCGACTTGGGGAGAGAGGGGAGGTGGCGTCTGTATCGGAAGACATTCACATTCATAAAACATAAATACGACTGCTGTATCTCCTAAAGATCCATCATAAAAACATCTATTACTAGGAGAACATGAGAAAAGTTACTTGAAGGAATTTTGCTGCGGGAGAACTGACCAGCTTTCTGCTGTAGACTATACAACGGGAAAAATCTTTGTGCAGACATACAACAGTGGGGCCTGGGTTATGCTTGTTTATGGATGAAAGTGTATAGAGACAGTACGGTACCACTGCACCACGCATTTGACTATTAATTGCATGTTTATTTGAATTGTGTTAAGTTGTATTGGTGCTTTTTGCTTTTTTCTACTCATGTTTATTGAAAATGCATGCCTCTACATTTCTGAAAAACTCTAAATACATACCTATACATTTAAATAGAGCATCCTGTTGAAATGAACAATAGAGGCAACTTTTATTACTTTTAACATAAAAAGTATGATTTAAAGGGCAAGGGTTTAGACTAAGAAAAAGACAAATTTTCTCACAATACTATGATATGACTTAAAAACTATTTTAACATGTTGCAGGATTTGAAAACTGATACTTTTGAAGGTTTGCTCGGTAGCTCACATAATAATGTCATAGAACTCTAGGATGCTGCTTCACCTCAAATGTTCAATGAAGCTATGGTTGGACAAATCAGCCAAATCAGGGTTGGGTTTGGTACTGTGTTGCAGCTGACACAGTAGAGCTTTTTTTTTTTTTTCTCTTGATGTGCAAAAATTGTTCTCACTGCTCACATACAGAAGCCATGTCTTTCCTACTTTTCTGGACCTTGCCAATGTAATTTGCTTGAATGACAAGGGGACAGTCAGGTTTGGAATGACATGCCGATAAGTGAATGTAAATATAATTTGTTCAGTAATGATATTATGCATGGATAATATCACTCATTTAAAAAAGAATTAGCTTAGTTGTGACAGTGTTACTGGTCTCTAATTTCAGTTAAAGATTAATTTATTTTAGTGACCAGAGCCTGATGGTCTGTAAACCGAGGTGCATTCTGGGATGGGATGGGGTGGGGGAGTGAGAACAAAAAGAAAAAGCGAGCAAAACTAAGAAGAAACGAAATGGAGAGAGCACCATGCATCTCTGCATGATTGGCGATGTAGGGGAAAGTGACAGAGCACCTCACCAAGGTCACGTCCAAGGAGAGCACAGCCAATTACTATGCAGATCAGAGCAGGATGTGGTTTAGGAGGATTGCTCAGATGCAATCACATTAGCTGGCCAGAAAGGAAACGGCTGTCTGACCTCAATCACTGGAGGCTGGAGAAGAGAGGCAGGAGAGGTACTACATTTTCCCTGCCTAAACCACCTGTCCCTCATCTTCACAATAATGTGATTAACAAACCAAACATGTCAGTAAGTCTGTGTGCATGGGAATTAGAGAATGATACGAGCCTTGTTGGCTGGTCACGCTGTTATGTACAGACGTAAAAATGCAAGTTTAAACCTGGCCGGATTGGAGCATATCCCCCAAGGATGAAATGTGTTAAGGCTTGTACATAAACTGTTCTTTTTCACCTGGTTACCCATTAGAATCAAGATGTCTTTAAGCAGTTATTATGACTGGTTGCATCAGGGTGGCCAAGTGTTTAAAGAAGAAACAAAAGAAGCCAAAAAGAGTCTTTGTACATGTCCTAAATGCATTTTATATGGACTTGCAGTCTTTGCTTGTGCATGTCCACAAGACTGTGGTTTGTCTTATTTGGATTTTTAGGCTGTTATGCCTTTTGCCAAGCTTGCATTGATGTGGACTTTGAAATGGACTCTATTATCCAATGGTAGACTTGTATAGACTTGAAGCAAAACTGTGAGAGGTGAGCTAATGTATTTGGGACAGAGCCCAAGACAATATATTTAAGGCATCATGAGCACTGACACAAAGGTTGTTACAAAAGCTAGACCACTTTCTAAAATACTAATCAAATTCTAAGCCAGCGTTGCATGTGTTCTTCATAAAGAAGGAGGTCTCACAATGAATTGCAATAAGCTTCGTGAAAACATTTTCCAAAATTGCAGACAATGCAGTGGTTGTATTGTTAATATTATTCATTTCGCTGCAACATTCCATCCATGTTACAAAAATTATGTAGTGTCAAAAGGATTCTGGAGCATCTTGGGACAATTAGAGGACCTGGATAAGCAACTTGTCCTCCAACCAATATGCTCATAAAGGATGTTTATCCAAATCAGTGAAATATGACCCATCAGAGCGTATACTACAATTGCGCCCCTATTGGCAACAGGACATTTTCATGTTAACATTTTGTACTATTTTATCTGTGTCATAATTTGGGTTTCATGTAGCTCAGTTGGTAGCACATTAAACAATGATATATAATCATGCGATCATGGGTTTAGTCCCAGAGAATGTTTATTATGCATAAAATGTATATGCCTGATAAATCATGATTTTGAACGATTTCTGTAAGGGTAGGTTTAGGGGTGGGGTTAGGTTAGGTGTGGTCATTCATACAAATTACACCTAGTATGTACTATGTATGAATTACTGTGAGTTCACTGTAAAAAGTCAACATGTTGCATTTGAATAAACACTCATTTTGATTGATTATCACTGTCATATGTCATTTCATGGTGAAAGATGCACTTTTTTTTTCTTTTAATTTAGTGGCTAATAACTTGAAAGTGTCACCCATAGGCTTACTTCCACATTGAAGAAAAGGCAGATAGGCATAATAAGGTGCTTAGGGTCTTTTTTGTTGGAGGACAGGCTCGGATTAGTGTAAAGTTCATCAAAGGGTTAAAACACATAGACACCATTTAGTGTCACTGATTTTACATCTCTTAAGCCTGAAACAGCTGAAACCTTCAAAATTCTGCTGATTTAAAAAAAAAAAAAATTGCTGTGATTGTTTTACCTTTCCAGTCTTTCATCTGGGACAGATGAACATCATGGACCATAGGAAACCTGGACCATGCAAAAAAGAAGAAAAAAGAAGAGCTAATTGCAGAACAGAAAGAGACCCAAACCTAGACCATCTTGCAGTGAGGTGATAGTGCTACCTAATGAAATTGCTAAGCAAACGAAGAAAGAAGATGCACAGAGGCAAGATGAATGCAGAGCTGTTGGTCTCGTTGGTTTCTTCATCACTGGAGCCGCTGCTGGAAATATCCATGTTGCCAGTTAACAAAGAAATAATTTTGACCAGCGCATCTTCTGGTTCCCTTTTTTTCTGTGTTGCCCACCACCACCTTGTGTACTGGGGTATTTCTGTTTTTCACTAAGCTTGTAATAAACTTATCACACGTGATGTAATGATGATCGTGATGATCTGTGTGTAAAGGCCTTAAGTCTCTAATTGTGTGCTACATGAATGCACCGGATCGATCACTAGTGAGGTTTTATTCCAATTACGATGCTATTTTAGAAGGTGGATGTCTACGTAGGTAGTAGACAGCAAGGCTGCTCACTAGGTTTGGAACACAGCCAATGTGTCCAATAATGGAATCAGCATGGCATGCATACATAAATCACAGCACATTTTCATATGCATAATGTTTCTTCATCCAGTGTCTTCCAGTGCAGGAGATGAGAACGGGGCTGGGGTGGGAGGGAAAGAGAAATGGAAAGGGCTTTTTTGTGTTTTACTCTCTTTTTCTCTTGCTCTTCAAGAACGACTGTCTTTAATGCTTCTAATCTATTGTGCTGACAGCGTAGCACTGGTGAGATGCTGCAATGGGAGATGTCGAGGTGCCTGGCAGACAGCTGCACTTTCTCTACACGCTTGCCACTGTGTGTGTGTGTGTGCGTTTGAGAGAAAGCAAGGCAGCAAATAGAGAGAGTTTGTGCATTTCAAGCATGTCGGTGGGACTTTTGGGAGATTTGAAGAAGACAGGTTTTCTGTCTTCTCTCTCTCTCCCTCTTTCTGTCCCTTGCTCGCTCTCTCTCCCCTCTGGGGCTTTGTTATGCTAATGTGGAAGGATGTAGCGGATTCATAGTGATTTTTCATCTGGCGAGTGACGAGAGATAAAAAGGAAGTGACGAGGTGTCTTGATTGTCCTCAGTGTTTGGCTCTCGCTCACTAACAAGCCGCCACATTGTACAGATGCCATTTTCAAACGCCCTCCATTTGTATCTCCAAGGCTGCACTCTATCGCAACCCCTCTAAAAGTTTATGCCCCCTCATTAGACGAAGCACTCGTCTAAGATTAAAAATGCGGGACACTTTTATTTTCAGCAAGCCCTCTCTTCTGCGCATAGTAAAAGCAGATGTTATCGCGCGGATGATTCTATATTTACGCCACTGCTCCTTGGTGCCGGGGGCGTGCGAGGCAGCGGGGGTTTGAAAATGAGCTGCCGTATCAGTGCAAGGTAACCGTTTCTTAATCACATTTGCATTTTTATTTTGAGAGATTCTTCAAACGTTTGCGTTATTGAGGATTTATGGCGAGACTCGTCGCTTGATATTCCATCAACTTCACTCATAAAGGAGCCACTCCATAACTCAGCTCAAGATGAATCTTCCCGCCCCGCCGAATAATTAAGTAGTAGATTTTTGATGCGGAAACTTCAGATAAATCATTTGTTTATGAGTACCAAAGCCTTGAGGGCACTGAAGCCACAGTTTAATAGCAGATCACTTACGATACTGTCTTATCCGGCACAAGTAGATTCTATTCATAGTTATCGCAAAATCATCCCATAACGATAAAACCTTCGTACGGTTAATTGCCGCAATAAAAAAAAAGAAAATAATTGAGTGTGATTTTTCCACACTTTAGTTTGGATCAAGATTGCAATTATCACTTTTGACTAACTATTAACTATGACACTGGCTTCAATAACCCCCCAATTAGCTTCTTATTAAGGTAGATAAGTTTAAGTATGGGGTAGGATTAAGTGATCTAAAATATGGTCTTAAAACCGCTATGCTAGCAATATGCATGCTAATAAGCAAGTAATAGTGAGAATTGCTCCCTAAATTAAAGTGTTACCTATTTTTTATTACAGTATTTAGTACAGACTAGTTGCGATCATTTTTACAGTAGTATTTTCCAGTGCTATCTCATAATCAATTTGTACATATTTTTACGAGATGGCTAATTCGTATTCTTTGTACAACGTCACTCGATTTTGTATGATTTGTCTAAACCCCAGTGACCGGTTTATTGTATTAATTTGTGTGATTGAGGTTGAAATTAGCCTCCTTGTAAAATATGTAAGTTGCTGTGAGATCTGTTGTTGAATTTTGAATGTTAAAAAAAGTCATTAGAGATAACATTCTAAATATACTACACAAGTCTACAACTATTTTTTTTTTACTGTTAAATGCAGCACTGCCATATATAATGTAGAATGAAAGCTATTTAAGGGTCTATCTCTAAGCTTTGAGAGTTGTGGTAAATCTGAACATCAATTTATGTGTTTCCTGGGATTTGTGACTTTGGTATTGCTAGCGTTTGTTGCTAGCTAGAGGAGCAGAACAAAATAACAGCACGTAGATTTGGAATGACATAAATGTGAGTAATAATGGCAGAATTTCGATTTAGGGTGACCTAATCCTTTGAGATATCCATCAATTCTCAGGTTATTAGGGGATAAAGGGAAGATAGCATTACATCTCTGAAAACGTAGCTCATATAGACTTATTTTGCTATTAGTGACAGAAGTTTAACCATGAACATCTGAAGGATAAATGAACTGTTAAACAGGACATGAGGGAGGGAGATACATGCGTTCATGCTCAGTGTTTGCACAGTTAAACATCCAAACCTCTGAAACCCAGTCATCTGAGAGATGATACCTTTCAGCGCACACAGGGGATCTCTTCGACAACCCCACCACTTAACGAGTTTAATTGTTTTAGCCAAGGACCATTGATTAACTTGCACATTGGTTTAAATTGTTAGCTCCGTGTTCCAAAAATCCACCCTAAATAAACCGGGTACGTCAGTTGTCAGGCTGATTTATACCATGTTTCCCATCTCTGCTCTTCAGAGCAAAAATAATTAAAGTTTTCCTCAGATATTACAGGCTGCTCATCGTTGACTCTTATTCAATCTGTTGATTTGTCCTGACAGAAAAGACTTGCAACCTTCGCATCCACAAACTTTAAAAATCAAATCAAAGAAAAGGCTCACAGATCATGCTGTGTTTTAATAGAGAGGATAGCAGTATTCAAATTTCGTTTGAGTTGATCTCTGTTACTGGTTATTAACTCAAGAGACTAAAGTTTTCTTTATTTTTTAGGGCTGAGAAACAATTTCCTCACAATTGACTTTTTACACCAGAGGGAAATTTAATCATGTTTTGTTTACTCTGACTCATTTTCATTTAGTTCTCTCCAAAAACGTGGTTCAAGGTTTTGAGTAAACTTCAGGGCTCTACATATATTTTTGCAGCTATGATTGTGTTTACCAAGATATAATTGGGAACCTCCTGTGAAATCTGTATTCTGTGTTTAAACTTTAAACTTCTGCAGAGAATGTTATTTGAGACATCGGTTTTGAAGAGGTGCCCCTGCCTGTCAGATATTCCTCAGTTTTAAAGTAATAGTTCACCCATAAATGAAAATTCTGTCAGTATTTTAGCACTCAGCCTTCCAAAACAGCAGTGCTGTTAAATTCTGAAAAACTTCACAGCTCCTTTTCAGTTGCCATTTTTAACTTGTGAAGAAAACTAGAAATTAGAAATTAAGATTTATACATCATCTGAAAACTGACTAAACAAGATTTTCATTGATGTATAGTTTGTTAGGATGGGAAATCTAAGACATGATAAGCACATGACAAGCAGGAAAAAAAGTAGCAGGCTGAATCGTGCACGCTTTATAAATCAGGGGAATGAATTAGTAAATTGTGCGCAGGATTTAGCAAATCGAACGTACAATTGAGAAAATGGAAATAGTAATTGCGTACACGTTTTAGTAAATTGTGTGCAGAGTTTATTATTTTTTTTCTGCATGTCATGTGCGGGGCTCCGGGTCCCACTTTATATTTTGTCACAAATACCTGTGAACTTACATAGTAATTAGATGTGTAACCACAGTGTAAGCACACAATTGTACATAGTATCTGCTCTAATGTTTGTATAACTACACACATGTAACAACCCACTGAATGATATGTGGTAGTACAAATGTTTTACAGGACATTGGTAACAACACTTTTTTTTTCTAATGAAAGTACAAATGTGTACAAAATGTCTAACTACATTTTTTTGTGAAGAAAGTGTAACCTTTCTGACCATATTAAGCATCATGTAATTGCTCTGATGTTACACAGCAGCGGCCAGTAAGTTAGGTAAGTGGACAGTTTCTGAAAAGTTACCATGTAAGTACACTGGTATTACAGACTGGTATGACTCCTCCCACTTTACATATCCCTGAACATACCCAGTTGTTCCAATTACTCCTACACATACTTTTGTTACAAAATGTAGCTATATATATTTCCTGTTTCCATTCTGAGGGTTGTTAAATATGTGTAGTTACAGTAATATTAATACTGTAGATACTATGTACCAGTGTGTATTTACGCTGTGTTAACATACATATAGTTACTATGTAAGTACACAGGTATTAGGGCCACTTAATATAAAGTGGGATCCACAAATGGTTAATATAATTAATAAAGATATATATCTACCACATATTTTGGATGAACTGACAGTAAATGATCTTACACAGACGTCCCAGTAAAATGTCGTCCAAAGCCAGTGGCTTGGAAAGAAATGTATTAAACCCATTACACTGAACTGTATTTAATCTTTGCTTGATGGTACCCATTCTGTAAAAAGGGTTTGGAACATTTTAGGGATGCTCATTTCGGTTATTTCTCGTAACCGACAACCGACGCTTGTTAACCGACTATTAACTGGTTAACTAATAACATTATTTTAAATGAGAATCGAATTCAATTAGAAAGGATAAGCACCTGTGACCCGTTAAAAATAGTAATATTTGTTTCTGCGGATGCATTGTACATGCACAAAAACTATAGCAAACAACAGAAGACGAAGAAAACGAAAGGAAAAAGGTTAGGAACAGTGACCCAATTAATATCAACCATGGCAGCGTCCCCAAAACTAAGTCTTACCACTTTCTGACATGACAGTAGTCCAATCGAGGCGCGAGTTCTTTCATCACACCTCCATTAACGGACATTGCGCGGGAAGCGGAAAACTGACTAAAACTTTCAGATGACACGCAGCTCATTTCTCCATCATTATAAGTTACCCAAAACACACATAAAACACCCGGTAGATGCGTATTTGTGCTTCAGAGCGGCTCCCTTCAGCAGTGAATGACGTGTCCAGTTCCGTTCACACAGCGCGTGTGCTCCGAGAACGCGGTTGTTAGTCCTGATCATTTCCAGAGGAGTTCCCTTACAGAACGGCGGTCACTCCCCGTGTTAGGACTCAACAACTGTGTTCTGCTGCTGTGTGAATGTGACCAATAAAATGAGATTGTATACGAGTAGGTAAAATACTGAAATGAATAAATAAAATGACCCTTTAAACGGTTTAAATGATTGTATTAATCGGTCAAAGTTCTAATCGGTCTGTTAACGGTTAACCGGTTAGAATGAGCATCCCTGGAACATTTGTAAATGTTTATTCTCACTGCTCTGAGACTCCAGCCAAATAAAATCTTTGAGAGTTGAACAAATTTTACAATTTATTTTTTATCACTGTATTGAACATCGCACACTGTAACAGCAAAATATGGAGAGTAAATTTTTGCAAGGAAAACCAGTTCTCTGCTATTTACACGGCCTGCTGTTACAGCTGCTCCTCTGTTCATTCTCTCGCATCTAGATAAAGTGATCTTCCCCTACAACCTACATTATTAGGCAGCACATTTGCATCACGATGTGTCCAGAAAGAAATAATGACGCTGTCAGGCGGTGCAAGGCTGGCAATAAAACAGACAGATTCCATTGCCTCCTGTTTTCCACCGGATCATGACCAGCCATGTCAAACAACAGGGTATCATGCTTTCGCTTCTGAAAAGAATTCAACAAACCAGCTAATAGAAGAAGGTTTTGGATTAATTAGTAAGAAAATTGCTTTGTTGGTGTAGATTCTTACATTTCGCAGCCTCTCCTCAACTGACAGTAGATGTAAGACCGGTAAATTGATTGATGGATAGTTATTTGCATATAACAAAAAAAATGAAGCCCTCCCCCCACATAGAAAAATGAAACAGAGACGAGAGGAAGGTGTTATTAAAGAGATTTATTTTCTTCTGGAAATTCTCGTTCAAGTATAGACCGTCTGTCTGTAAACTGTAAACATGCCCACTTTTATCTGCAGTTAGCTGACAGCTGAATCTGTCTTACTTTAGACTCTTGTGAATAAAAACCGCATTTGAATGTGATCCTTTTGTGTGTATGCTTCTTTAAACGAGCTCTGATAATTTCTCGCCTTTTAATACCGCAGGTTCACTGTTAGGAATGCATGTGTGGCAACAGCATTTGCCTTGACTTGATTAGAAATGTACAATAATCCCAATTGTGCTCCCCGTAAAATGATTCTCATCATACTCCACATTGACTCGAAACACATGCTGCTTATTTCAGTGCCGATGTGAATAGAAAACATGAGAGGTCTAAAGTGTTCTCCTGTCTGCACAATAAGACATGACCTTCACAGCAGAAGACAGAGAAAGCACCGCATCTCATCTGCGTTTGAATATTGATGTTTAGGGGTGATGGCTTGTCCCTGGGCAATGCGAGGATATATACAAGCTCGCTGGTCAGACTGGCTTCGTCTCTTAATGAGAATGAGGCCCTCACACATATAGGTCTTTTAAGTGCAAGTCAGGGGTCTCCCTCACCCACCCCAAATTCATTTGAATATGAGATGCTGATTTATGACCTTATTTGGTCTGTCTTCTGTATGCAGATGCCCGAGGCTTCTTTGGGTACATGCATAATGAGATTCTCAGGGTCATCCCTCCGGAGTGTCACTGCACTATAATGCCGTGCTCTTCAGGAGGGGGCTGCAGGGGGAGGTGCCCATGAGTCGTGCCCGAAAAGCCAGGTTTGCCAAATCTGTGGTTTTCCCATGGAATTGGACTACTGCTGCTGGTGGGTTCTTTTATTTTTGGTCTGAGGTTTTCAAATTATTTTCAAATCCATGCATTCTGACAAGTTTTACCATTTACAAATTAAATTGAAATTCAAGTATTTTGACAGCCATATTTCAATTCTAATGCAGCACAATCTCATGGCAATTTATAACTACTATGTTGTGTGTTTTGCAGAATTGATGGCTGACTTTGTGCTTTTTTGAGGTCTGAGGATTTTACATATTATATAGATTACATTGGAATGTAAATATTTTTAATATTTCGGCGAATTTTCAATTTTATACCAGCACAGTCTCATGGCAGTGCATCAGTAGTGTATGGTATGTTTTGCAGAATTACATTAAAATGTATGCAGACTGTAGATTTTCATACATTTCATACATTTTCATACAGTCTGCATACATACAAATTATTATTTTTTTTATATGAGTCTTTTGACCAAACAATAGCCAATTTTCAAGTCTAAACCAAAATAATACGATGGCAATATCAAACTACTTTATATTTTGCTAAATTGGTGGCCAATTTTGTCTTCAAAATTGTAAAAATTCATACAAAATCAAACCTGTTTTTTCCTTTCTTTTTTGTTCTAAGGTCTGAGGGTTTAACATATTCCATTGAAATTCAAGTATTTTGAACATTTTCATGTAATTCACTTTGTATGAATTCATAAGAAATCAACATAGTACATCTGAATGCAAGTATTTTCACCAACCAAGAGTCAGTGTTCAAGTCTAAACCAGCACATTTTGCAGAATTGGTGGCTAGTTCATATGATTAAAATCTTCTTGTGCCACCCTGATGGCTAGATTTTGAAGATCTTCGTGCTTTAAAAAACAAAAACGTGCATATCTAAAGCCTGTATGCATTTCTTTCTTTTTGTTTTTTGTTTCTTTTACATACCGTGATGACCAATGAGGACCAACATGAATTTAATATTACCAAAAAATGACACATTTCTCATTATTGGGTGAACTGTCCCTCTAATGCTGCTAATGCATACAGTGAGCCTTCAATGAAAGGATATGCATAATGAGGTATTTGTGGAATATGTTTTAGCATTGGCCTGGTTTTATAAGGCGGTCTGTGTCACACAAACACGCACACACCTGGCAATCCTTGTCTCAGTGCTGGGCAGAGGTCTCTGCACACCTCCCTTACGTCCTGCTCCATGTTCACCTATTAACATCAGTCGCTTTCAGTGCATGAGTTTTATTACGATCTCCCGCTAATTATGCCTTTGGTCTGTGTGTGTGTTTAATAATTGCCTGCTCTGAGGGCATTCAATGGGAGTCCGTGCGGGACTGAAATTGATTTTTAAGACATTAACTGATTGCCGTGAGTACCCAGATCAGAGTGAATTTGAATAATTGTTATTCATGTCATCTTTATGGAGCTCTGATAGGAGGAGACAGAGGAGTCTCACTTACTTTTAATTTTTCCCATTATTTTCTTTCCCTTTGTTCAAGCAATATTATTAAAGTCTTTACATGATATTATTATTTTTTTTATTTTTATTTTTTTAGCATTTAAATTTATAAAAATAGATTTAATGGCCTATTAAAGAGATCAAAGCCTGATCCACTCATTGCTATGGAAAAGTAAGTATATCTGCAGACTAAATGAATCATTCCAAATATTTTCAGTGTAATTTATAGTTTGATTTAAAAATGACATTTTTAATGTTAATAAACAAAAAAATTAACTGTTCATTAATCTCAAGTACTTTTTCTTGTCACTTACAAGCACATGTCAGTATTGGCAATTTACATGAATTGAGTAAGGAAATTGTTGACCTATTTCTTTCCTTTTTTTTCTTTTAAAGCAATGAAGTCAATTCTTATTATGAAGTTTGTCAATAGCAAGAAAATAGCATTTAGTTCTAAAAATGGTAGATGGTATGTACAATGTATGTATTATACATATATATATATATATATATATATATATATATATATATATGAGTTTGCAAAAGAGGTTGAAGAATTTGCAAAAACAGATACTAACAATTTTCAAAAATAAATTTTTCATTGTGCATTCCAATTAATCTCAATTCAACTGTAGTTGTTGTTTTTTTGTACTAAGTAAAAAGTATATAAATAAACAGCAAATGTAATAAAACACAATAAACATAACAACATAATAAAACATGTTTTTTTAAATATAAATAAATAAATAAAACGGTTATCTGTTTTCGCAAATAAACTCATATATAATGTAGGCATTAAGTAATTAATATCTTAAAGTAGGTTTATAATAAAAAGACAAAGTTGTGTAAACAATGATTATATTCTCTGGAATGCTCTTTAAATTATTTGTCAGAAAATAAGAAAAATCCCTGTTTTTGAATTCTATAACTTAAAAGTGCCTCTTTGTAAATGCATTGTTGATTCCTTTAGAAAATGAGTTAATAACAGCAAATATCTAAGGAAATGATTATACAGCATTTGTATGAAAAGATTAGGTTTTCCATCAAAGGTAGCCGAAGTAGCAGCTGAAGATCACAAGGCTTATGGATCTTTGTTATGAGGGACTACAAGTAAATCATTTTAAACGTTAGAATAATCTTGCTTGTATGTGGATCATTTGATGAAGGTTTGTAATAAAACGCTCTTGTTCCGCTGCAAATCTATTGCTTTAATTTAATCCGATATGCCTCGCGGTGATTTTAAGGAATATCCATAGTAGCAAATGATCATTTGTTTTTGTCAGAGAGATGAATCTTGCCACACATCAACATACCATCATGTCCGTGTCGTCCACTAACCGCAGTTAACAAAAACTTCATCCAGACAATTACGCTCAGCCCCATTCATCAGATGGAGACCGTCAGGTAGTTAAAATATTAAACGTCAGAACGTCCAGGACTGGGTTAATCTACCCCATCAATATTTAAGGTCCCTTTTTATGCATGTGTGCTGAATTGTCCAATTTCATTAAGGTCATTTGTCAGCCCTCGGGCTGTGGTCTCAGAATGGGTGGACCCCTGAGATTAGCAGACCGTAGACCTGCACTCATTCTCCCAGTGTTGTGCTGACGCACTTTAAAATGCACCGAATATGGATTATTAAATTTAGGAGCCCTTTATTTCCGCCTGGCTTGCATACAGGCAGAACACATGCGCCGCCTCCGAATAATATCTCTATTCCGTTCTATGACCCCTGAACGTCCAAATGATGATTGGCTCAGCATGAATGGGGCAGCCGGTGTTGTTGAGCTTGGCATTACATCGCAGTAATGTCCATTTGAACAGGCCAATTGCCACAGTGACTCATTTAAAACACAAAGTAGGTGTTAGGGGTCATTTAGTCTTCTGTCTGGAGAACAGCTATCATTTACTCGCACACAAAGACGAGCATGTGCCAAAAAGGAAAACAGACTCGTGAATTATGACAAGAGTTGGAATGATTGCCGTGAACCCTTTAAATGAGAGGTGAGAGTGATTTTTAAAAATATGGAAGCAATTCAAGCGGTTCCACACAGACATCCCAGCGTGGCCTTCCCCTCAGCGCCACCTTCTCTGGCAACGCAGCTGATTGGGTACCAAACCGTAGACCACCTAACGCATTCCTGAAAGACAATGTATTCCGGCCAAGGCGTGTTTTTTTCCCCCGACCGATAATATGTCACCTTCATCAGCATCTCCATTTTTTGCTGCGTCTCCTTCAGCCATACATCTGGACACCTGAAAGGCGTGACATTTTAACGGCTCTAATTCTCACGGTGCATGGCTCCATTTCCTGTTTGCACTAAAGTGTCATTTTCATTTCGATCCTGAATGACCAATTTGTCTGTATATCGTACGCCATTTACATGGCCCCCCATTTTTTTATATGCAAAACAGCACACAAAAACGCTCTGCTTTGCATGCCGACGCAGAGCCATTTCCCTGAATCTAATTTGATACTTTTGAGGGGAAAAAGGCCTCAGAGGGACGCTGCCTCTTGTCCTTCCACGCTTTATGTGACATCCTGATGACAAGTGTCTTTAATATGCATAAAGCAATTTCTATATTTCGTCCATTGACTTTTTGCATGTTGAACAGAATTGCATATGGGATGCCATGAGTAGAGTCAGTTATATTAAAACATCTGTTCTTTATGATTATTACTTTTTGAGCTAAAATAGGCACTGCTGGAAATGTATGTGCTTTCTTATGCTGTTATGTTGCTTTGTAGTTTGGGTTTGTGTGTCAGGAAAGAGAGGGAAACGAGACAATAGAGCTGAAAGAAAAATGACAAATGTGTATACATACGTATATGTATAGGTGTTTGTGTATGTGCAAATGGGATCTACTCAAAATAAAAAAAAGAGACAGAATAAGGCAAATAAAGAGAGAATGGTACAGTAGGAGAGCTAGAGGCGGGGCGGAGCGAGCGAGCTGGCATGTTTTGTGGTATTCGTTTGTGTGCTGCCTGAACATTTCTTACTTCTCATGCCTGCTGGTCTAAAAAAACAGGATGAGATTTTGTCACTTCTCTGTTGATATTTACTGAACACTCATCTTTCTCTCTCTTTATTACCATTTTAACACTGGCACATCTCTATGCTTTACTTGCAGATTATTAATTTCAAAACATGTCTCCCTCCTCAGAGGAGCATCTACCTTTGGTTTTTTGCTGTTGATGTTTCTTGCTTTTAAAAATTTAACGAGAGTGGAATACTATATGCTTATAGTATGATTTATTCATTTTAGCTTAATGTCAGGGTCTAAAGTAAACTTTCCAGCTGAGCAATAAAAAGTAAAAGTAAAAATATTTCAATCATAAGAATTGTTTTTTGTGGTATTGTTTTGACTTCATTTAATTCCAGACAGACTGGATGATGATCAGATCAGATCTCTTGTCAGACTCCTTGTGCAGACAATAATCTCACTGCATTGTTACAATTAATGACAAAAATAATGTTTGGAAATGTAAACTGATATTTCCAACTGACATGCTACCGCAAAATATAGAAATAACTGACTTAAACCCATTTTTGTTGGTGAAAATATTATTGGCCTAAGACTTTTGCACAGTAATTTATATATACATATATATAAGTAATTCTTCCTACATTAAATATTTTTCAATAATTAAAAAATATTTAATACAAGAATATTTACTTTTTATACAGTTTTGTTCTTTTCTAATATAATCCATTATGTACATTCTAAAAAAAATCTGTAAAACTAGGGCACGATACTGTATAAATTGAAATTATATTATTTATTTATTTAACAGGTGTTTTACTATTTTATTTTATTGTTTATAAAATTAATGGTTAATGTTAAGTAGTGAGCTGCCAGTACCTTTTCTGTTTTTATACAGCTTACAGTGTTGTATCTACATAGCTATAATATCCTAGTAATTCTAGTAATTTTATACTAAAATAACTCCCTAGAATGCATTGCATTTTACATGACCTCAGAACAAAAGACTCTTATGAAACCTATGTATGAAACCTATGTCTAACGACACCTATGAAAATGAGAAGGCAACAAAGAAAAAGCTAGTCAGCCAGAGGTATAAAATGAAGATCTTTATTCAGATTACTGCAGGAATTGTTTATCAAGGTGACAGATGCCTGCCCTGGCTCAGATGAAGATGACGCTCTATCACAGAGTCCCTGACAGCAGGCGGACACGCACCTCTGCCAAAAGGAACGCTGGAAATATTATTAATAGATGCTGACTTGATTTGCCACAATTGCAGGGTCTTCACATGGTTTGATTGCGGTCGGTGAAGACCTGTTCAAAGGGGAAGCTATTATTCAAGTCTTAAATGCACCCACCCCTACATATAAGGTTGCTTTGTTGTCTCCCACCCAAAACAGAAACAGCAGGTAACAGTATTTGGGAATAGCCAAACAAAAAGTTTCCACAATGCCAATTTGACTACACTTTTCACCTTTTCCCAAATTTCAAAATTCAGGAAAAAGATGGAACATCTGTGGTCAGTTGCATAAACTCTGTGATAAGAGATAGTCTTAAGATCTAGTGTGACTAACAATTAGCCAAAGACATTTTTATGTAACTAAATTGAAGTTATCACCAGTTTACTGTAATAATTGCCCTTATTATGGGTAATGAAAAGTTCATTTTTTGGTTTTGGGAGTCCTGAAACTGATACTTTTGAACATAGTCGTCACATATACAGATATATATATATATATATACATACATGTTTAATATGCTATATATATATATATATATATAGCATACATATGTAGTGGATATTTCCAATATGACAGAACATTAATCTTCAGCGACACTCACTGCATATTTGTATTTTGAATGGCCACAAAACGTAAGAGCATTATAAAAACACTGCAATACGCACCTATACCAACCTAATACAAACATGCCACAGTTACATATTAAAGATGTGTTTCAACCTGATCTCACGGCAATTCGTACATATTTTACGAGGTGGCTAATTCGTACGAATTTGTACGATCTCACTCGTATGTATTCATAAGTTTTATTCTAAATCGTACGTATTTTACGAGATGCCAATTCGTATGAATTTGTACGAATGACCTAAACATAACCCCGCCCCTAAACCTACCCATCACGTGGTTTTAGACAAATGAGTGAGTTCATACAAATTAGTACAAATTGGCACAAATTTGGCACCTCGTATGAATATGTACGAATTGCTCATGAGACTGTGTTGGTTTTAACATCACTCTCCAGACATTTTACTTTGAAACTGCTGTGAAACGTGCAGTAAGGTACATAATTACAGTTAATATTTAGTTGCAAAAATGTATGAAGGGGCGCCATGGAGCGTTACCATGGAAACCACTATTTTTACAGCTCCAAAAGGGCATTTAGTGGCAAAAAATGAATGTGCATTTTCATTCAGACCAATGCAATGAGACCAACAAGTGGGCGAGCAATATGCTAATGTTTCATGTTGATATTAACATGAAATGGATTTGGGATTTGTTTTAAAAACGACTAGTTTTAATGATTCCGAGTCAACTCTTTCTTTTAAAGAGATAATAATTTTATACACAGTACACTTTCAGATTTAAAACGTTGCAGAATGTTTTCATTCAATTAGAGCTGTGTTGCACACTGCATGAAAGGTAAAATCCATAATAGGGACACTTTAATTTAATTTTGTTTTAATTAAATTGAACTTTTGTCTCCTGATCACAGTGGACAGCTGAACATTTGCATTTATCGCTGCCACAAATTAGTCTATACCTTTCATGGAATTACCATGACAGATGCTTTTGAGGGAAAGAAGCAGAAGCTATTTACTTCATGAGAAT
This sequence comes from Enteromius afrohamiltoni, assembly GCA_034779775.1. Classification (NCBI taxonomy): domain Eukaryota; kingdom Metazoa; phylum Chordata; class Actinopteri; order Cypriniformes; family Cyprinidae; genus Enteromius; species Enteromius afrohamiltoni. Next base: position 2,872,325 of record JAUYWG010000057.1, on the reverse strand, counting down.
GATTTTCGAAACGTACATGAAGTGACTTTAATTGCTTTCGTTTATTACTATTTTCAACAATAAAATAGTTTATAGTGAAAAATCTTTTGGAGTAACTTTTAGAGTTGCTGCTTTTTCAGAAGGGTTGCTTGTTTTTGAACCCCCTAAAACTTTTTGTCTAACAGGCTAGAAAGTAGCAAGTTTTATTACCTTTGGTGGGCTATAACATACCTCTCAGCAAAGACTCTGAGCTGTTTGTGTGTGTGTGTGTGTGTGTGAACTTTAAGTAATTCAACAACACTCACAATAGAAGTTTAGTTAGTTTAATATTAAAATGAAAATGACATTCAGACTACAGACTACACCATGGCACAAATAACAAAACATCTTACCTTATTTTAAATAAAATGTAATTATTACTTCATGATCTTTGACAAAAGCTTGCCTTGGTAATTTCAAAGCAGTTTGTATAAATAGATGCGTTCTTTTACAAAGCTGCTCACTGATAAGAGGTCACCTCAGGAGGTTTGCAGAAGCGAAGGAGCGCAAACTATTACAATCCAAAACCACTGTCTCAACGGCAATACCTCAACCCTCGAAATAACATCTGATCCGATTACACATGAGACCAGAGACTTACGGAGGTTCTCAAAGCATCTCGCTCTGAGGAGCACCTGGGCGTCTAACCACACACATATCTCTGCCGACGTGTCGAGATGTTGTTAGATGTTACCCTCACATGCTGATCTGTAACCTGTTGTGTGGTTTTGCCTGTAGTGGTTAAAGTTTGGATTTGGCTGGGGTGTTACTGTTCCCAGACCAGCCTTATAGACAACTGGCTGTGGTTAGCGCTATGCAGGCACAGAGTTTAACCTCACGCAGGAAGCGAGCTCACTTTATCTCCCCGGCTGCCTGCGCCCTCCGCCACGCAGCAGAGCGTGGGTGTGACACCTGCCTGTGTGTGGGGGGTGGTGGAAGAAGGTGAAAGAAGCTAAAAAATGAATGCGTAACAAGACCAATCAGGGGAAATATAAATAGCAAAGAGAACTGGAAAGGAAATTCAGAATGAACGGATAAATAACAGATGAAATAATTTCATGATATTTTATAAAAAAGTTAATATGGAAGACATATGAATTTCCACCTGCTAAGGTCTTGACATCTGGTACTTATTCTGTAGGCTGTCTTTAAGACAGGAGAGAAATTAGGTCTCTTTAAATCTGTGTTTCAGTGAGGAATGCTCACTGGTACAAGTAGTGTGGAAAATATGAATTCACATCAAATGCATTTGCAATTTTGATGGTATCAAAAGTAGTGCAAATCTTTCCAGCATGTGCCACAACAAGAAAAGTGCATTAACTTTACAGAATCGGGACAAACCCCAAGAGAGGGTTTTTTTGTGGAAAATATATATATTTTTAAATTGCATTTGAAAATGCTTTTGGATTGTATTTTGTATAGTGCTCAAATTTTGCATACAAATAAAATACAAATAAATTAATCAAAGAAAATAAAACATAAAAATAAAACATTTTTTAAGAAGACAAAAAAAAGAAAAACAAAACTAAAATGGGGCAAAACACGATACATTAACAAGAAATAATTATAATGATCCAATAAATCCAATAAAAATAAGATTTAAAAATGTATATAAAGCAAAACCATTAATTGATTGAGAGTAAGTTTAATATTAATTTATTCATGAAATAAGAGTATTTAAATATTTTCTTATTTAATTTAATATTTTATTTTTACTACAAAGTATAATTATGACTTTATTTAATAATGACATAAAAAAATCATTTTTGAATTTCTCTCTCAATATTTAGTGTCACAAGCTGCCACAATATCACTCTTTAAAAAAGTTGCTTCACAATGCCATACAAGAAAGTTTTTTTGTCTAAATGTTTCCATAAAGAACCTTTGACATCTCATGAAACGTTCTATTTCACAATTGCTTGGATGAACCTTTTAAAGCACCTTCATTTTTAAGTAATGTTGGGCAAAACCCAATGATGATTTTATTCAATATTATTTTCTAGAAAGCATCTTCAATCTGAGCTTTTGTAAGCATAACTTCACATGATAAAAATCTAAATTGCTTACAATTATTTATTATTTATTTATCCAAATCGTGAGACTTTAAAAGACAAGTGGCCTCCAGCTTTTGCACCCCTTTTTAAAAAAGTGAAACGAAGCAGAAATAAGATTAAAATGAGTGTGATGTAAACCATATGGATAAGTGTCCTTAGTTTTTATATTCCCCGGTACTCGACTGCCTCTCATTGTTTCTACAGCCTCTAAATCCTCCATAGAAAACTCAACACTCTGACTGTGACAACAAATCTTTTACTAATTTTTCAAAAGTGTTGGACTTCAAGAATATGGAAACTTCACAGCTCTGAGAGGCCAAGCGAGCAATGTGAGTGAGAATTGATTTGTTTGGGTTCGTCACATCCATCAGTCATCCAAGAAATGATGAGATGAGCATCACGGCACAACAGATGCCTTATGTGGTCTACAGCACTTGGCAGACCTTGATGTACGTCAACACGAAAAGCAGAGTGCTTGAATTTCCTCTCTGCATCCCTCTTGTTTGGAGATATATGAGTGTAATGTGCGGATTGAGTTTAGCGTGTGAACTAGGAGCCAGACCACATCAGAAGCGCTCTGCTGTGCAGGCGGACTGCGTGAAAGCATCTCCCTTTCTCTGACGCTCTGCCCATCGCCTGTTGATTCGATTGTAGTAATTTATGGTCATTGTGATGACTTTGGGTTTCACATATGGAATAGCACAACCTCCCTTAATGAGAGCTGGAAAATTTGGGATGTGTGTGCAAAAATTAACAGTCTCGGATAATACATGTCAGATGTCTTGGAGAGGTGTTAAAGTGTGATGAGGATGCTAAGGCCAGTTTATATGACACTAACAAGTGACAAAAACGCCAAATTCCAGCAGTTGGATCATGGTGCTGTTCAGGAAGTGTGAACTTGACAGTTATATTTCCTAACACTGTGAAGCCAACTTTGGCATGCCGGTAATGTTGGTTTTTAGTTCATCCAAATATGAGAACTCACTTTAACGCTTAATAAAACACCCAAGATTGGCAGAAAAGTACAGTATGGGGCTCGCTGATCATTTCTCAAGTGCTCCGATTGGTTTTCATGAAAATCAACCCAATATTTCAGCAGTTTTTTCAACCCAGGAAATATGTGCCTCTAAGTACATTCCTGCAGCACCTCACACATATTTCTCAGCAGTTTCAATGTGAAACAGTGAAACCAGTGCGTGGTGCTATAAAAGTGGGTTCAATACGTGACCCTGGTACATATATATATTACGTTGCTTCAGATACATATTGCGGTGGTTTATAATTCAAATATCTGAGGAGTGTTGCTAAAAGTTAATGCTCTGTCTGGTTGAACATATCCGTTACACCAAACCCAACCCTACTGATGGTGTTAACAAATGCAAACGATAGTGATTTATCGTTTATTGATGCCATGCTATTTTAACTTCTTTATGCAAATTATGAATCTGAAGAGACCCACAAATGTGCTGGACAGAACCGACCCGGAGCCGTATTTTATTTTATTTTAAAGTGAAGTCTCCCATGACTTTGTGTGATGCGTACAAACCTCCTTGGCATCAAATTCACATCCATGCTAGGCTGTTCTCTCTTTTTATGAAAGAAAGGCTCTTCTTAATCCACTATTCCCGCTTTAATAGTCTACTTGCGGTGACGGTTGGTGACAGATGACTAATGTAATACTTTTTTTCTTCCATCTTAAGTCAATCTTCGACTGTTTACCCTTTTGAACAACAATAACGATACCTTTTGTATCAAATGCTACACAAGCTTATAATAACATGAAGACAAGTATAATATACACTATATTACGTATTCGTGAGAACATATTCACATCAATTTTTGCATTTGGAAATTCTGTTTTGTTCCTCACTTTTGACGTAGGATGATGTTATGGTGATTTTGATGACCTTTTGGATTAAATCTTTGTTGTCTATGAAAGCTAGTATACCCAAAGCTGCTAAGTTGACTCTCAAGCTGTTCCATTTTCCAAGCACTATTATCTATCTCTGGAGTCAATGCCAGCATCAGTCGCATGGTTTACCATTCTTACATCAGTGAAACACGCTGACTCGTACATTGTACAAGCCAGCATTTGGTACAATAGCTCACACCTACATAAGGTAATCAGTAAACTTTGGGTTTAAATCACAATGGCTGTACAAAACAACTAAATTGTAATGTTCATGCGCATTCATGATGACAATACAAATTTCAAATGATTTATCACTTCTGGGCAAGCTTAGAAGCTCTGGGGTCCCTTCCCCCTCGTTCCCTCACACAGAGCAGGGGTTCTGGGGTCGGACTTCGGCAGATCTGCTTTGAAAGCTAAGCCCTCATTTGGGCAGAGTGGATTCAGATGGCTTGGCCCCAGCTCAAAGGCGGCCTGCTCTCTGGGTCAGCTCATTACTTCAAGAGAAGCAAAGGGCTGATGCTCTCGAGTGTGGCGGCTTTCAATCACCATCCGACAGCTCCAGTCGCTGGGTCATGACATGTGAGATACATAAGGCAAAGATGACACAGTTCTGATTGTTCAATTAGGTCTGTATGTCAATAGCTTGACATCAAACTGTATATTTAGGTATTTTGCAATATTTGGTCACAATTTGGTGTATATTTAAATAAATACTACAAGTTATGTCTATTTATTTATTTATTTTTTAATCTAGCAGATATAAAATAGTATAAAGTAATCCATCAACATGGATTTCTTTGTTTTGGACACCCCACACTCTCTTAAAATGCTGATTCTTGGTTTATTTCCATACCTGTTTCCTCATGTCTCTGCCTCGTTTGTAACCCCACCTTTGTCATCAGTGTTTACTCCCTGCCAGCCGTGTTTCTCCAGGTGTCCTGCATTCCATGTTGATTGGTCTTTGTATAAATTCACACCCCATGTCCTGTATCTTTGTCAGATGTTAATGTTGCCTAATGTGTTGAGCACGTGTGTTTGTTCATTCAGTTCATCGTGTTTTTGTCTAATAAATGTTCTTACTGAGAATCTCTCGAGTCATCCTGTTTCCCGCTGAAGAGTGCACAGTCGCCTTTTCGCATTGTTACAGAACATCTGACCAAACAAAGAGATGGCGTTCTGTTCACGGGATGCGCACATCTCAGCGGACTTCCCATCACGTCCGCAATACCAACTTCCAGGCTCCCGTTTGGCAATCCGGCGAGGTCCGCCTCTGAGATCACACAGTCCAGCCGAGCCGCGGGACTTTCGGTTTTGGTTTCGCGGTTCAGACAGCCATGCAAAACTCCCGTGGTCTCAAGCCCACAGCTACCCGGGTCTCACCATGCCAATACACTTTCAGCGATCATTTCCCTAGAGGAGGTGAGGAGAATCATGAAGATAGGTGCACTCACACTCAAGATGGCGGCCAAAGAAGCAGACACTGATCCAGCCTCGGGGTTTGCCAGCACCGCGCAAAATCCCTGCGGGTTGTAGTCCCATTTCACGGTGACAGGATGGCACTATTATGGACTGTTCAGCCCAGGAGGGCATTATCAGTGACTGCTCGGCCCAGGAGGGTACTGTCATTGTCTGGAGAGCCCAGGTGGGTCTCTCCGCCACCCACTCCGCCTTGGAGGGCAGTGTTACAGACTGTTCGGACCAGGAGTTCTTGGTCTTTGTCTGCTTTTTCTCCCAGAGGGCACTGCAATCGTCTGCCCCCGATCGCATTGCGATCAAGAGCAACAAATATGTGCCAGGGCTATTAAACTAATTTTAGCTCCACTCTCTGAATGTTTCACTTTGAGGTGTGTAATATCGGCTGCAGAATTTTTTTATGAGTAGGTTGAAAATCTACCCATACTTCCCTCCAACACAAAGAAATAAAAAGAGAACACAATTCAGCTGCTACTATAGTCTTGGAACTCATCTCTCGCTTACTTTGCCCTCATTCATGCAAAGCCAATTTTGGCATACTGTTCTCCAGTATAAGCACATTACAAGCACATTTATATTTCACAGCCTCGTTTTGGAACTAGGCCTCCAATAAACTACAGTATCCGTATGATAAACTATAGTATCCCTATTCATGAAGAGTACTTGCACGTCCACGAAACACTTAAACAGCTATTAAAAAGTTGATATATTTGATTAAAATATGTTTGGCTCTCGGATACAGAATCTCTGCTCTCTAATTTTCTCATTCATATAAACATAATTGGTTATGTTCTTAACATCTGCCGCCTGCAGGAATACATTTCGTGGCCCTACAGTTGTGTAACTCAAATCAAGCAAAACAAGCCATTCCCTACACGGTCTGGTGCCCACTCTTGCAACCCCTCAATTGGTTAATGTGGGGTTTAATGACGACCAATTAAAGTGGATCAGTGAGCAGGACGCACAAACAGCGCCATGTCACACTCAGCTTGGACCTCTGGACACAGTCCTGCAGCGAGCCCAATTACCCCTTCAGACCACACACATCTTGCCCCAAATGCCTAAAAGCAGCCCTCTGTCTTTTATCCGAAGTGGAGATCTTCCTATAGATTCATATCTGTGGTTTTAACAGGCTAATCCAATTTTGCGCGCTATCATCCTCTGGTCTGGTGACCACATGTGCATTGGTGCTGGAGCGTGTGTTTAGAGGAATAACCTCAAGCACATCAAATCTGATGGCCAGTGGCTGAACCAAAATATAAAACAGCAAAAGTAAATAATCTTCACAAAAGCTGCCACGGCTGCCTTGGAGAAAACTCCAGCATGTGAATAAACTTGGCTTTGTAGTCAATGTTGTAGAGACAATCTAACGCATTATCTAAAAGAAAGGAATGTGTCAAATGAGGCTAATTTTATCTAACACATGCTTTTTGGGGACTGATCATGACAGCAAATCTGTCGTGATACATGGCAGTACAATCTGCTACAACCGCCTGTGGTCATGTGGGATAACGGCACAGATTATCTTGAAATCTTTTATCCGAGAATGTGCAAGATTGTATGTCAGAGATAATGCATGCAGCGGTTTTCCTGATGAAATTATTAAGTCATAACATTGTAGAGATATTCAGACAGACAAAAGATAACAGGAAAAGTCTTTTTAGACATCACTTTATTGGAGCCGCTGTGCCAGTAGCAATAGTCCAAGCTGAACACAATAACATTTGTGTGTATTTAAATCAGAGGCAATATTAGCATTTGTATGACATTGTATATCTCTCTCATAACAAGTCAGTTTCTCAAGCTTTTTCTGTATATAACAGAATTTTATTTCAACATGTGGACAATTGCTGCCCTCGAGACATATCGGAAAGATTGTATTTATGAGCGCATAGCACATGAATGGCACCACAATGTAGTAATTATCAGAGGGAAACTTTGGATTTTGTTTAACCCCCAACTTTTTGTCTCTGTTTCTGCTATTTATTCTGACACCCACGCCAAATTCTAATTGGTTATAAAAAGATTTGGCTGGTTAGCATGGGTCAGTTTAAAATACATAAGCACAATCTTGCTAATAAGAAAAGTCTTTCTTATTTGCTGACCAGTTGTGCAGAGGTGGGTAGAGTACCAAAAAAACTGTACTCCAGTAAAAGTAGTATTACTTACAGAAATATTCACTCAAGTAAAAAGTAAAAGTAATAGTCTAATTAGTTACTTGAGTAAGAGTAATAAGTATCCGATTAAAAAAAAACTACTCAAGTAGTTAGTTACTTGTTACTTTGGGTCGTATGCTATATATCTACAGTCTAGTTTTATTTAGAAATATAGATATTGTAACATTGACTCTGAATCGGTTGTATCCATTCGCAAGGCTTTATTCACAAACGTAAACGGGCAGGAATCACAGTTACCAGCAAACAGGGATGTAGAAGACAATCCAATAGAATAATCCATAGGCAGGCAAAGTCACAAAGGAAGGTAGCAAGAAGCAGAGCCGAAATCAACAATCCAAGGTAATACACGGCAAGACAATCACTGGGAAAAAAGCTTGGTAGTACCTCCATACTTTGCGAGTAATTGGACTAAAGTCCGGGCATTATATAGGCGGAATAACAAGCAACACATGGCGCGAATCAGCCGAGGTGCGTTGGTCAAAAGTGTCTGGGTAGGAACCTTAGTAGTCCGGCGAAGAGGCACTGGTTGTGACAGATATAATTTATATATATATATATATATATACACACACACACACACACACACATATATATGTATTGCTAGATGGCGCCGAGTATGGCAGCCTCGTCGCGAGCTCCCTCATACTATAGTGGTTTTTTGTATCTAATTCTATTTTTATTTCATTTTTTACTAGTAATATGTTATGCCTTTTTGTTTACGATCGCCAAACCTTACTTCACATAAGAGCAGGCCTTTCTCACCGTTACATTTTTGGGACACAGATCCTCCATTCACAAACCCCCCATTCATCTCGTCCGAGACGCCTTTGTCCTGGATCCCCGGAAC
>JAUYWG010000057.1:2800188-2856099 GCA_034779775.1 Enteromius afrohamiltoni | reverse complement strand
AGGAACTGCCCACTTAATATAAAGTGTAACATTCTGGACACCAACCAAAATTTATATGTAAAGCCTAATTTACTACCTGCTGCTGTGTAACATCAGAGTAATTAGGCTACATGCTAAATCCACAGCAATACTTAATATTATGTGTAACACTTTTTACCAAAAAGTGCTTTTAGTCCTGTTACACATTTGTACTTTCATTACCAAAAAGTGTTGTTACCAATGTCCTGTTACACATTAGCTTCTTAGGGTTGTTACATGTGTAAAGTTACAGAAATACTGCAGCTGTAGATACTATGTACCGGTGTGTGGTTGCATACTACATACACATCTAGTTACTATGAAGGTACACATGTACTAGGGACAATTCATATAAATTGGGACCTTTTTTTTTTTTTTTTACTCAAGTGATCAAATACTTATTTGAGACAGTAATTCCCAAATAAATTGTTAAAAAAATCATACAATGTATGTTTCTTTTTAGATCAGTGTAAATGCACCTATGCTGAAAATTGTAGACCCCTCCATGATTTCTAAGTAAGTGAACTTGCAATATCACAAGGTGATCAAATGCTTATTATATATATATGCTTACTGTATATGTATTTATATATACAGTAGTCAACACTGAAGTGAATCAAATGGGTATTGTATTAGTTTTAGGACATATATATGTGTGTGTGTGGTGTGTGTGTGTGTGTAAACTAATCATTAATACAATTAAATAGATTGTTCAGTGCTTTTCAAAAATGGTCCATTCATATATTTTTTTCCAACAAATGGTAGTTAAAAATATTAAAATAGAAGATGCTCTTTTAGCCACACGTATCAGTTATTTACATTTTAAAAGTGAATCTTTGCAGCAATGGACAATTCATATTTAATAATATTATTTGTAATTTTGAATGACACACAGTATAATAGGTAAAAAAAAAACATAGCTCTTAAGTTTGAGAAAACACTGTGGTAAACCATGAAAAACAACAACAATAATAACAATACTAACTAATTATTTGCCAATATCTATTTGCCTCAGATCTCAATTCCTCAAGCCGCTTTAGAACCGCAGCAGTCAAGAGTTTTTCTCTGATCAAAATCCACTTTAACCACACCTCAAGATTTGAGTATTGTATGAGCTTAAATGAATTTGCTCCCTCCCTATTGAGCTCCCTCCCTGAAGATCTGTGCGGGGATGGGGGAACGGGGCATCGCTTTACTGAAGACGGTGGATTAATTAGTGAAACTCCTCTCGGGGGAAGCATTAGACAGAGCATCCACGGTCAAACGGGAAGCATTAGCTCCTGAACCCCCTGGCGCACCCGGGCTTCAGCACTGCCTGGGTAATTAATAGGGCCTCAGTGTAAGTGGAGGAACACTCATTCACTACTCACAGCCGCAAATGTTCTGTAGTTCAACCGAGCAGAACTGGGATAAAACCTCATTTTGCCACTTGCCATGTTAATGGAGTCCTAACTTGAAAAGCACACCAGTTTGGGAGTTATAGTCTTTGGTGTTTAATGCAGCAATGAGGCGTGAGTAAGTTGTATTAAGACTGCTTTAAAGTCAATATGAAATGGCTTTTGCAAACCCACGTCCGTAATGGGCCGTATGTCTGCATCTATTATTTGTTCTGCACTGGCGTACTCCATGAACAGGATCTAGATGGTTTATTAAGGCAACTACAGTATGAGGCTTTGAGAAGTATAAAAATGGAGAGTGAATACCTTGCTTTTGTTGGTCAGAAACTATAAAGGTCTGGAACTAAGATTGGTTCATTATTAGAATAATGCTTACTGAATTTATTGAATATATATACCTTTTTTCCCCTGCTAGAAACCAGTCTCATCAGTTACCAAAATGAAAAGTAATCCTTATTTATAAATTGTTTAACTGACTGCTAATTATAATTTGGGATTTTTATATATATATATATATATATGATAGTGGATGCCATCACCTTGACTTATGAAGCACAAGGTGTGCCCTGCCCACTAAGGTTATGTGCTCACTCCACTAGAGGTGTTGCATAGTCCTGGTTGCCCCTTATACTCACAAAGTGATCAGTTGCAGCTCAATGCAATCATTGCATGCCAATACCCATTGGATTGTTTTGTTACACTCAAAGTCTCTCTGGCAAGATCCCGATTCGTCGGTCACTGATGTGACGTCTCTGTTCCCACCTTCAGGGAATGAGGGTTACATACGTAACTGGGATGATCTTCATTCCAATGTCAACTCATTCTTGTAGTTTTTGTCTCTAAAAGTAGTTTTTGACTAAAGCATTCACATCAGACAACATTCTTAATTCCATACTGATTACTCTGAACCATTCAGTACTTTAGAGTTCACAGATTCACTGTTAAAAAAAAAAATTCCATTTGACAAGGTCCACAAATTTTTCGATGCATGGATCTCATTGAATAAGTAGTTGATTCTCAAAGCCTCTCTAAATCTCACTTCAAAATTCCAGATCTCTCTGAATCACTTGCAGATTGAAAATTTCAAAGCTTTAGCGCTAATCTGCCCTATGTAAATTCAGCATACTTCACTCTCTCCTTCTCGCCCCATTATAGGCTCCATGCGACCTGCAGAGCATATGCTCAGGGAGCTCTTCATACGCACCCATTTGTTTCATTTGCGTTTGTGTGGTCAAATTTAATCAAGGAAGCATCTGGGCCTCTTTAATGGAAGTAATTGTCCTTTCTGCACGCCTGTGTGTGTAAGCAGACAGAGAGAGTGTGTAAAGCAGCTTGTGGTGGTACTGTATGTGCATGCATGGACAGTGTAAGAGCATGTTTCAGCATCTATCTAAGAGGCCATTGTATTTGGCCACATGAAGAACATTCCTCTGAGGTTTGCTAATTATGATGTGGCTTAACTTGGCACCAATGCAAGAGATCCTGGCTGAAGCTTTTAAATCTGTCCACAAAGTCTCGTCCTAAGACTAATAAGTACCCTGTGCACCAGACCTCCCAGGGGGACAAACAGCCTGGTCCATCATAACAGCAATTGCTTTACTGTACAGCTCGAATCACACACCCACTTATGTACGCATGCTCCCAAGTCTTATATGGGTCTCCAGCTGCTTCAGTGGAAGACACCAAACTGTCCTGAAAATATGAATCATATACAAGCCATTTTTTACAATTCATATAAACTACATTTATGGCATGTTTTGTCTTTTTGGCCATCATAAACTGCCATTATAAAGGAAGAATCTTTGCAAATTGCTATTTTGTGTTAGGAGAAAGTAACAACATAATGATGAGTGAGTATGAACAATATCGTCACTTAAATATGGGCTACTTTTCTATGCCTTCTTTCTTTCACATTCCCTATTTTGTAACATTAGGGAACTAATTAAGGACTTGATTTAATTAAGGAGCCAAAAATATGAAATTATTTCATTATGTTTATATATTTTAATTGCTTTTCTTAAGTCAGTTTTGTTTCACTGAGCTTAATATCACCTGCAGGTAAGTTTTTTGTGAACCTTCACACCCACCTCACACATATACTATTTCACCTCTTCCTCAGAAAACAGAAAGGGTGAAAGATGACTTGAAGCACTTCACCCCCTGCCTGTGTCTTTTGTCTTTGCTGTGTGGCTGCTGGAGTGATTCACCTTCACTCTGTTTACAGTCATGACAAGATTCACTTGCCACATCCTTGTAGGTATGAAGCCATACTTTAACTGCACTTAGTCATCCATGCCCAAACACACAGCCTTCCCCGTTTAGATCACTCTGAAGCATACACGTCCTTCTTTTCTTCCTCTAAAGCCAGAACCTGAAGCTTTAGACCCATTCAAACATGTCCTGTCAGATTTCTGAACCAAGTGGATTTTGAATGAAAGCTCAAAGAAAGTTTGATCTTAATCCTTGATAGTTATGTTGCAAATATTATTATAGGTGATAAATGTCTAGTGTCAAGTGGAGTCACACTTTCGGTTTATTTGAAAAATATACTGTAACAAATGTAGGCCTTTTAACAAGTTGTTTATTAGCATGATGTTGATGTTTACCTCTACTTTCCAACTATCCAAAATACAAAACCAGATTTGACCAGATACATCATTTTCTGGAACTTCACTCTCTTGCAAACGTGCATACGACCATTGCTGGAAGTCAGTGATTTGAAATTAATTTAATTATTTTTTTCACAAAAACCCATCGATCTGCTTCAGAGGACATGTGAATTCCAATGAGTTAATCAATAACTAAAGATTATTTTTGACTCAAACTACAAGTCTTACAGGCCAAAATCACAGCAGTTTTACACTTCTATCTACTGTATATCTATCCTAACAAAAGAGTCAGGACTGCTTAGAAAACAAAGTGCACTGCACCCCCAGAGGAATCTGTCTATTTTCCCTATGCACTCTTCATTTTCCACGTTTATCTTACTCCTGTTCTCCTTCCCTCTTGCTCATCTAGGTAGGCTGATTCCTTTCCATCTGCATACGCAGTACAAATGCAGCCGCAGCCCACAGAGGTCGATTAATATTAATGGCAGGCCCTCGTGAGGTGTCGGGGTCTAATTAGGAGGATCTTGTTACTGTAACGCGCTCACTGGCCTGCTGGGATGCGAGAGGGGACAGGACACCCACCCACCTCTGCGCCAGCCCCCGCAGCACTGCGCGTTTAGCAGGGCTCTGCATGTTCCAGATCATTAATGCAAAAAGCAGTCCGCACGCGCTCTGTGCTGGATCAACTCTGCGGAACTTTCCCGCTGTTCCGCTAATTAGACATTCTGCTTCACAGTCGACTCTAGCGCCCTCTACACGGCTGAGAAATCCTGGTTGCCTCTGCAACTCTGTGACACAACTTGATCTCAAACTTACAGGGTCTCCTCAGAAGACTGTTTTATTTGAACGCCTCCACACTGCTGCTCTTCTGCATGAACTTTGTGATTACAGAGCTGCAGCGATCTCCTCCTTCCCTCCCACCGCCTGAGCAAAGCTCCAGGCTCCTGCTGCTAGGAGGGGGTATCTCTCGGCTCCACGCATCGTCCCCTGCCTCGCTAACTCCGGTGGGAATTTTCTTCATGTCCTTGGTCTCTGATGCTATTCCCCATGGTATCCTCCTCTCAGCACCTGCCTTGTCTCTACCTCTCTTCCCTGTTCCTTGTTGTGCATATGCAAAGAGAGGCAGGTCGCTCCCCTCAAATGAGCAGGGTCCCTGACAGCCTCATCAATGGCGTTGACAGAATAAGGACGAGGGGATGATGATCTGAGGAAAGCTTGGTGTTGAGGTGCAGCCTCCCCATGGATTCATCAAGCCACCTGACACGCCTTAGCTGTGGCGTCAATTGTGGGAGTTATCCCGGGAGAGCTTTAGCCCTTTATCTGAGTGTCTCCATACCTTCCTAAGTGAATTTACATTTCAAAACAGCAGCTTTTCAATCACGCAGGATCAGTACAGGGTCCCCCTTTATCATTAAGTTTACCATCAGTTAAAGAAGAGACTTACTTGACAGAACAGCCCGATCTCATGTTTAAATGTAGGTATTAATATGTTACACTTACAAGCATAAAACTGTTGCTAAAACGTACAATTTAGACGTATTTAAAAAAAACAAACAAAAAAAACCCTTTCATTTCTGTACAGTGTAAGAAAAATATGACAGACAGATAAATGCAATTACAATCATTTATTTGTTGCACAAATGTCAAAAGCAGTACCAAAAGTAACCCGAGTGGCGATGTTTTGCAGCCACAGTCCACTCTGGCAGAATACAGTAGGTTTATGTAAGGTGCAGAGCAGAATTTATGTTGTTATTGCGGAAAATATTATCCAGATTATCTTCCCAATCCTCTCTCAGTGAACTCATGAAGACGCGCGCATCATTCAAATACACATTACCAGAAACACGGCATGTCGCAATCTGTGACGAATGCAGGTGAGAGCCAATGAGTGTTCCATTATCCTGCCGTAAAACCTGTCGTTTGAAGCAGCAACATCTGAATTTGTGGCTTTGCTGTTTATGGTCACGTCTTCTCTCACTGCTCCAGATAGGGATGAATATCGCAGAATAAAGGCTTGGACTTGGGTGTGTTCCTCTTAGTCGTATGGATGCAAAAGAATAGGATTACAATGTAAAGTTTTGTACGTTAAAAAGCTGAAAATATGTAAGAATTTGTACATTTAGATGCTGAAAATAGTTCAGTATTGTATGTTTTAGTGCCTGTAAAAATTTAAGTAAATGTATGTTTTATAGAACAAAATTGTATGTGAAATACATACGAATTATCACGAGAACACGTTGGACAGAAAAGTTGTGAAATTTAGTGAGAGGACGGTTTTGCTCTTTGATGACTAAGCTGCATTTCCACTTTCAAATGTCAAAATGGTCAAGTCAAATGGTCAAAAGTCTCTGCTGCGGTACCAAAGTGCTAATGACAACCAGTGTGGGGTTTTATCTTCAAACTCCCAAAACATTACAAAATATGTTGCTGCAAATAAGAAGCCTAGGGAATGCTTACAACATTTCCCATACTGTCGACAGTGTCTTTTTGCATGCTACGGCTGTGTTTTGCTGTATGTCTCAGTATAACAGACAGCCTGTGGGGTGGTGAGAGTTCCCACAGTGGCAGCGGCTTTTATCTGATCATCCTGGCAGCCCCTCGATGAGATTATCAGCTCGGCCATTCATCACTCATGATCTGCCGATCAGCTGATCATTATCCTCCTCCAGCCATGCTGTGACGGATGTAAGGCTACATGCTCTCAGCTAAGTCCTCTAAATACACTATGTGATATTTAAACATTACAGAAAGCAAAAGACAGCATAATCATTAGGCTAAATATTAGCACAGGTGCCAGAACAGGTGTGTCTGAAGTCACTCCTATGGGATCTCTATATGTTTAACACCCTCAGCCAGAGACATGGATATAAGTGGAAAAATATTTATATGAACACCTATATGTACTACTAGTGGTGGGGTAAAAACTGTAAAAATGTAGCATTTTCAAATTCAGTGTGAAATGCAAATCTACCTCATCTTATCTTCTAAATGCATTCTTGTTAATCATATTGAGAATAATTAATCAATCCATATGTTTCTTATTTTGTAAATTGTCAACTCAGAAATGTTTTGTCAAAATGCTATATCTCCATCTTCATATGAGATAACAAACTTCACACTGGTCATGTAAATATAGTCCACCCTAGTCTACTAGAACATAGTCAAACATTTAAACATTTGTTTGCAAAATCCTACAAAATAAAAAAGGTAAAATGTTGTCCTAAAGAGGGATCTAAATAAGTAAAATCTTTTATCAAAGGCCATTTGAATCTTGGAGGTGTAGGTCCATAAAATGTTCATCCAATTGCTGTCAATCAATAGGCTGTCCTACCTACCTGCATGTCAATGTATCTGCATACTCAACACAGTCTCGCAACCAATCCGTACGTTTTTGTATGAGGTGCCAAATTCGTATGACCTCACTCAATCTTTTTTGTAAGATTTGTCTAAAACCCAGTCACAGGTTGGTTTAGGGGCGGGGTTAGGTGTAGGTCATTCGTACAAATTCATATGAATTGGCAACTCGTAAAATATGTACGATTTAGAATAAATCGTATGAATTTGTATGAGTAAGGCCGTACAAATTTGTATGAATTAGCCACCTCGTAAAATATGTACAAATTGCCGTGAGATCAGGTTGTCATACCTCTAGATACATACCTCTAGGAGGGAGGGATCTTATGCTTTCAGAACTAAATCACCTGCTCTACCTGCAGCAGCAACCACTCCAGGTATTAGTAGACTCTCTGCTTAATTTTTTTGGCCACAAAAGACTTTCTATTCTTGGATATGTGTTTCTAACACTATCAATGCAAAAACATACATAGAACTCATAATTACAACTCGTAAGCTGGGAATCCTCTGATAGTTGCACCATATAAACATGGATTAATTTAGGTGCTACTTAGGCGTTGATAGTGTTGAGATACATGAACATACAATTTCAAGTTCAAAGATGTGGTGTAGTATGTCACTTGTTTTTATCTCAAAATTGTGGTATGACATGTTCATAACGCAACTACACAAGTATATGTCAAGTACTAATCCACACGCTAACTCTAACAGTTCCCTAATACTAATACTAATTAGAATTAGTTGGCATGTAGTTGTTAAGTTCCTTCGGTCACACTTAATTTGGTAACAATTTAGTATAGGGAACACTTAGTAACTACGACTTTTCCCTAAAAAAAAAAATCCTAATTTGCTGCTCATTAATAAGGTAGTTGTTAAGTTCAGGTATTGAGTAGGATTAGGAACGTAGAATATGGTAATACTTAATATGTGCTTTATAAGTACTAAGAAAAACATGTTAATAATAGTTATGAACTTGAACTTGGTTGATGGTGAAAATTGGTCCCTATACTAAAGTGTTGCTTCTACTTCGAGCTAGTAAAATGTGAAGTGGACCATCGATTTTAAAAAGTTACAAAAGTAGCTTGTTAATGGAAATTAGCTACTGTAACAATGCAGTTAGTGGCATCACTGCATTTGGGCATTCCACAAGCAGTCTTGAGCAGAAATCAATAAAAGTTTGTTACAAATGCACAGAGGAAAGAAAACATCTTTAAATGGAAACAAATCTTTTACACCCTCCTTTTTTTGTTAAAAAAAATCCATTGTTTTTTCAAGAGAGAACTTGTGTCAGTCAAGTGTCACTCATGCAGAGCAAATTTACATCTATTAATACTAACGCTAGACTGAACAAACCCACCAAACACAATACATTAAAGCTACCATATGTGAACTATTTGGAGTGACAGTAACAGTTGACTCAAGTGGTGTGCACTAGGAGAAAAAACAGCAAGAAAAAACAACGACTCTGCACAGCTGGAGACGCGTCAAGCATCATTTGCTTTTTCACATGATTAATTTGATTTTAATATCTCAAATCGAGGGCTGATTAATTTTGATCATATGTTAAAGATGATACACACTCCATTAATTAAAAGTTTTCTTTGAGTTGTTGGTGCGAACTTTCGCCTTGTGGATCAATGTCGACCATGTGAGTTACTTTTGTACTGCGTGCACAGTCACGCTCAGTACTGTTTTGATGCTTCAGGCTGAGAATGTCACTCAGTTTTTCTAAGGGGGCACCCATGTAGGATCGAAAGCTGACTTGAGGTGATCTCTGACATTCCCTCCTACTTTAAGGCCTAAATCCAAATTCAAAAGCCAAGGAAAGTGGAGCGCTGTCAACACTGTAGGTAATCCTTCACTGAAGCTCTCAGTTTCGTCTAGTTTATGATGTTCGATTGGGACATGACAGAGTAACTTTAGAAGATATATTACAGGAATGCGTGATGACTGACATCATTATTGCGCACAGAAAGAACAGGGCAGGCTTTAGGGCAGTTTGTGCTTAAAGCCTGATGCCTGAAGTTTAGGAACGACAAAGTCAGTAAAGAAGTCATAAAACAAAGCATTAGCATATTATTTGCAAATTGTCAGATTTTTTAATTAATACATTTTTATTATGCATACTTAATAGGTTGTTTTGAACTGATTGTATGCAATCATTGGAAGCTCAAGTCAGGTGCATTTGTTAAAATCATCATTAGTCATTTTCAATTACTGTGTGGTCGCAAGTATGGAAGCATATGTGTAGCAATTTTCAATTCGCAATGCAATTTTCAAAACGACAATTCAAAATGGCACTGCAATATTCAAAATGGCAATGTATTTCTTATTGAAATTGAAATTTTCCATTAACCCACATGTACAAAATTTGGTGCAAAATGAAAATGAAATAATAGTATTTCCATTTCCCATTTACAACAGTAATCCTAATATGTAAATTGAATACTAATTTGAATGCTGTATAAGTAGCAAAATTAAAATGAAAATATATAACCCTTATTGATGTGATATGTGTAACAAGCAGAAGTAGCAGCAAAATCATTTAAATGTTATTTGTCCTAAATGCATTTAGACTAACAGTTAGGACACTTAGAGTACAATTGCATTTTCATCATGACGCCGTGGAAAATTTGTAGCAAAATTCAATGCGGCTGTGAAAATGCATTCCGAACTGACCACGCCCACCCTCTGTCAATCATTGCTTCAAGGCGGGGATTGGTGAAAGCGTGTTAGGTTTAAATCCTTCGAAAAATAGCGGCTGAAGATATGAAGTGGAGCGTGAAAAGAGAAATAGTGTTGTTATAGAAGATTTCTACGTGTATGTAGATGACAGAACTGACAACTAGTAAATGTTTTATAACTACCTGAATGAATCTTGAGTTACAGTAGAAATATGTGTTAATAAAGCCTGTTACTATGTGTATAAATAATAAGGTGCATAAATGTGCATTCAAATAGTTTATTCGTCATTTATCATCTTGTGAAGCATAAAGTATGAAAATGCAATTACTTAGTATATAAATATATGCTTATAAACCAAGAATAAAGCATTTATAGCTGTGTTTATAAACTGGTTACTAATGTTTATTTAATGTAGGAACAATGCTTTACAAATGATTAATGAACTATTTACTAATGCTTAACTAATGACCAATAGTGTGTAGTTATTATAAAGTGTTACCAATGCGTTTAAATAATACATTCTAATTTGACATTATTACTACTGTAAGTGCACTTCGTTGAACTGTCTAAAACAATCATATAAGTGGATTGTCTTTAATTGTGTAACAGGGTGAGAGACAGGTGGTAAATGAAACACAGGTATTTATTAAACACAAATTCGGTTGGCATTCATAGCCAAGAAAGAAGGCAGTAAATCTCATATTAATCAGGCAGTAGCAGTAATTCAGTCTTAAAGCAATCTTCCTGATCGTAACATAAACAACACTGGTGAGTAAAGGGTAAGTATCTTCACAGGTTTAGGCAGAGGTAATGTTTTACAGCATTCGGGCAGGTAATTCAGTAACACAGTCTCTCAGCAATCTCCTGATCACAACTCATCAACAGCACAGAGAAGTAAACGGTAAATATTCTTACAGGTGCAGGCAGAGGCAGAGGAGACTTTAGTGGCTTGGACCAGAGAGCAAGACAACAGGAGGTTGGAAGTTACCTCGAGCTCAGCCTTCGATCTACTAGCAAGAGAGGTTTTTAATCCTTGCTGGTAAGTATCCACAGGTGATTCTAATTAATAGTCAGGTAATTGTGAGCGAGTGAAGGAGGCCGTGCTGGGATCAGTGACTGCTGATGGCGTGACAAATTGACATTTTATTTCATTATAACTATATCATTTTTAAGTACAACGTTTTTTGTAAGTGTCCTTATAGTCCTTATAATTATGCAATAATTATGTATAATTACATGCAAGTAACCAAACCAAGTACACATTCAATAAAGTTAAGCACACTTTCTTTTCACAAGGGTATAGTCTAGAGAAGTATTGGTAGTTTATGGGATGTAGATTGCTGCATAAATCATAGCAATCCGAAGAAAGTAATCATTACTGGCAGTGCACTTCTTTTGCAAGCCTTAAAAAAGCTTTGTCCTATAAACTTGATACATAGGCCTACATGGACTCTCGTGCTTGTGGCATAAACTGGAATTCTGCTGAACACACAGTTTGGTTATTAACGAGAGTGACAACTGCATTCTATTTTCAGTAAACCTGGGCTGTGTTAAAGCGACTGCACCGGACAACTAGTTGTCTGTCACATCAAGCAATGCGAGACGACTCTGCCCTGCACACTTGAGTGTCTCATGTGTGCTGTATTTTTCCTCCTGTGGGTTTTTAGTTCCTCACAAAGATGCACATATAAGCTGTGTGTCATCGGCACTGCTCCCATCAGATTTGTGGTCTGTGTGTGACCCAAATGAGCAGTTATAAATAAAAAAAAGCTATCAAATTCTGTTAATTAAGATTTGTTGGATGAAATCACACTTAGATCTTGATCTATTTTTATTAAGTCACAATTGTGTCTGCTGTGATATTTTCTAGTCTTATGGACTAAATCAACTTTGATATTTACTTTAGTCATTGTCACACATGGTTTGTAGTTTCATTAGTTGTATTCTGTGTCAGTTTATTTCAATGCTGTCACTGTGCTTAACACGTGTCTAGCATAGCTTTAACAACAACCAACCATGAGAACTGAAAACACAAGAGTGATGCATACAGAAGCAAACTAGGATAATGAACGTCACACAGCTGGACAGAATAGCAAAATTATTTCAATTATCATGGCAACTAAGAACAGAGGGGGACTAGAACAAAGAAGTATGAACAGAGACAAAATAAAAGTCCTTGAGAGTAAAAATTAAGATTGATACTGATAAAGTGCCACATGGAGGCTGTTATTGTTTCTGTACTGGATAATTAATAAAAAAAAGGCACACTTCTTCTCTTTTGTTGGAAAACAAAGCATTCATATTACTAAAATATTAGCCATTTATTAGTACTAATTAAATGCATATTAATGCCTTATGACTTTATTCTACATCCCCAATCATACCCAATATCTAAACTTAATAACTACTTTACTAATTCAATCAATCAATCATATGAATCATTAATCATTCTAGTGACGATAATCACTAGAAATTAGGTGCCCCCAACTAAGCTAGCCAGAGGCGACAGTGGCAAGGAACCAAAACCCCATCCATGAGAAAATGGAGATTAAAAAAACCTTGGGAGAAACCAGGCTTAATTGGGGCTTGTTCTCCTCTTGCCAGATGCCCAGCATCTAATTCCAGTTCAATATTAAGTATATGTCAGATTGTTCAAAGGACTTCTAGTGTATACTGTACATAATTATGGTTTCACTTTATTCTGATTGTCCCAACATTTTCTGTTGATTATAAGTAACATTGCACCTACAGATATGTACATACAGGGTATCAACTAACTCTCAATAGAGTGCTAGCAGAGTATTGTAGACTGGTAGGCTTAGGGTTTGAATAAGTTGATATGTACTTGCAAACTTATAGTCAGTAGAGTGTCTTTTGGGAGACCATCACAATAAAAACTTAGCAGATATTAAGTACAGAGTGTACTAATATTCTAATGAGAGTTAGTTGACATGTAGGTGCAAAGCTACTTATTGTCAACAGATGGTTCAAAAGGGACCATCAAAATAAAGTGCTACCATAATTATTTATAAGCAGCAAATTAGATACATCCCATACTAAATACTAATACGCCCTTATAGGTCATTTGTATAAAGCGGCGAAATACACAGAGCGTATACTAAAATTGCGCCACTATCGTCAACGGGACATTTGCTAATTAATGTTTTGTACTATTTCATCTCCCACATAGCACATAGCTGTTTTTTAGAGTGATGCGTTATAAGACGCGACGTGATCATGCAATTGTGGCTTTGAACCCAGAGAACACATGTGCTAGTAAAACCCTATAAAACATGATTTTGCATTCTTTTTAGGTGGGTTAGGTGCGGTCATTCATACAAAATAAACCTACAAAAATAATCATAGTGAGATTGGTGTAAAAACTCTACACACTGCATTTAAACTAAACACACATTTTGACTGGTAATGACAGTCATAAGTCATTTCATGATGACAGACGTTGTCATTATTTTTACACCCACTAGAGGCCACAAACCTTTAAAACGTAAATATAAGCCGTAAAAACCCTATAGGGTCATTTTTTGTTGGAGGACAAGAATCATGTGACACTGAAGACCAGAGAAATGTCTATAAAGAAATAAATCACATATATAAATATAGTTTTATTATAAAACGAAAGAAAATTACAATAACGTCTCAATTTTACTGTTTTTACAGTAACTAGTTTAACTACTATGCACTTAAGAAACAGTAAGTACAATGTATGTATTATGTTCATATTGTAATGCAAAACACTTCTGCTGCTATTGAGGTGGGATACGAGTAAGGTTAGTGACAGGTTTGGTGGTTTGGGTAGGTTTAAGGATGGTTTAAGTTTTAAGGGATGGGTCAACAGTATAATTATAAATGTAATTACAGAAATTAATTAGCCTACAGATGTAATTAAATGCAGGTTTTTTAATAATATAAGTACGGTGTAAAAACATACATGTACACAATATGTGCATTGTACCAAATTATCCATTTAAATGTAAACACATAGTAGTTAAGGCCACTTGATATAAAGTGGGACCGTAATATTGAGCAAAAGAGACTTCTTCAAAGAATTACTTTTATTTCCAAAGAGTACACCTTGACTGTAGTTTACCTACTTGAATAATGAGCAGCATTCCACATTAAATAGCTTGTATAGTTTGAATGAATTTTGTGTAACTTTCTGAAAAGCTTTGTGGACATATAGACTCATTGCATCGCTACAGTTTTTTACTTTCATTACCGCTGACCTTGAGATATCTCTGACGAGAACTTCAAACATATACAATTAAGGCAGCTTTGGATAGACATAAAAAAAGGCCCCAAGGTCAAGTGGAATGCAACATTGCTGAAAGCAGCGCTGTTTTCTTGGCATCTTCGGCAGATGGGTTGATTTCCTACATCATTAATTGCTGAATAGATTGCCTGTTGAATTCTTAATATGCTGCCAGTGTGTGTTTGTCATTACAAGGTTGGTAGAGAGCAAACTGGTCAGCCTTCAGTCAGTTGGCCTTGGATTACCATCAGTGAAGCAAAAGACAAAGCTTTTTCAATGCTTGTTTTCAACACCTGGCAGCCCTTTTGGCCCTTTTAAACAGCCTTCGTAAATGTAGAGATGGTAATGAATGAAGTGGCATGCACGTGTATTGGTCTTATAAAATGTTTTGTCCATCCAAAAAGCACCGTTTAACCAAAGACCCTGATTTGAGTTTACCTGTAGGAGTCGAGCGTTTCAGAATCCATTTTAATGCATAAGTAGGGGGCTTTTGGTTTAATTCATATTCAGTGACTTTGCATGTTTTAAGCTCTATGCAAATATTATTGGATTTTCAAAGGATTTGATGGATTTTCTCTGGATTTCCTCACACAAATGTTGGCAAAAAATAGAGTGAAATATCTGCCTCTTTGTGAGGAAGATTTGCATGCATGAAATATTTTAATGAAAGCTTCCCCCAGTCCTCACAGGAGAATAGGATTTGATTTCAAAATATCATCATTTTGGGGGGCTGGGCTTCATATACAGAGGGGCCTGCGTGCCACCATACTTTCAAAACACATTAAACACTAACCTTTAGCACCTTTAGCACATTTTCCTGTTATTTACACAAAATAGAGGCCCATAGCAAAGTAAAACACAGTAGTAATTAGCAAAACATCACAATGTAACTTTAATACCTTTAATAATGGACATACAATAATATTCATAATACCAGCTTAGTCTAAACATGGTAAACACATTTATAAAACATCAATACATGCTTAACTTTTGCTCTAAACACCAAACATCACTTCTTTTTTTTTTTTTTTTCATTTACTGTTATTATTTTATGTTTTCAGGTGTAACGGGCAGAAGGTCTTTGTGTTATTTGTGTTATTTTTATTCTGTTAAATTGAAAAAACGCATACATTTACACTGAATATTTAAAAAGGTATTATAAGTTAATGACACCTGAAACTTGTAGAATAGATTGTATGAACCGGTGACGCAGTGAAGAAAGACAGAAATGGTAGCTCTAATTTACTCTGGTTATTTCTGCATGATTGTGAGACATCCCTTCTCATTTAGGATTACATTCATATACATTCCATGTACAGACACAATAACAACAAAAGCAAATCCACCAAAGCAAAAAGAAAAGGCATTATAAATATATATATATATATATATATATATATATAAAGGATTCTATAGATAGGCCTATATGAGCCATGGTGAGAACTACACTGCTTTCTTTCTGTCAGAATAAGAGACAGTAGAGCCAATGCAAAGCCTGTCAGACAGGGATATATTTTCATATATATTTTTTCTCAGTTTTAGTCATGATGTAGTAAACGTTGAAAGTTGAAGGCTGGTAGCATATGAATGGTTATAATAGTCTTACAAGTAAGAGTAACACTTTGTTTATAGGTGTCCATAATACAGAGTTATTAACTTGTAAGTACTTA
The DNA here is from genome assembly GCA_034779775.1 of Enteromius afrohamiltoni. NCBI lineage: Eukaryota > Metazoa > Chordata > Actinopteri > Cypriniformes > Cyprinidae > Enteromius > Enteromius afrohamiltoni. The sequence continues at coordinate 2,840,096 of JAUYWG010000057.1, read as the reverse complement.
GTAGTAGCCAAGGTACTTGTAAGGTAGTAAACAAATTAGACTTACCATGTAACTTAGTTAAAGTTAGGGAACAGTTTGTAATTATGCAGACGTAATAGGCCGCTACTGTTACACATTTGTAACAGACTGAGTCTGTTACACAGCTACTTATGTAACCAAGGTTGTCACATATGTGTTGCAGACTTTATACAATGTTATTATAAATTCAAGTACAAAGACAAAAGCTACTTAAAATGAAGTGTATCAAGCTTGTATTTAAGTGTAATGCCCATGCCTTCACACTGAAAGACAGGAACAGCTTCTACTGGCCAGTGACAGTTTCATCTACTGTTTGTTGTACATCGGGGCTGTAGAGATATGTGTTGTGAGAACAGACACTGTGTGAGAGATAGAAGACTTTTTAGACATGACCCATGAACATAAGAACCAGACTGCCTGCAGTCTCCCAAACACAAGACATTGGTCCAGGGTCACATTTGTTTCACATCAGTCTCTGCATTCTAGGCTAGGGTGAAAGAGTACTAACAATAAAAAATAACACCTTTAATCCTTGTAATCTAATAAAACAATATTATCATTCCAACAAAGTTGCAACGTAACATTATTAAAGGCCATCTGAATCCATCTTGAAGTTGTGCAGAATCTTTCTCTGTAAAGAGCTCTCTGTCTATGTGAAAAGAAAAGTCATTGTGTTGAGTTGAAGTGTGTTTACCCTCTTCTAAAGAGAGCATCTCAAACAGCCTGAGTTGTGTTTTCATGTCTCCAGAAGTGGAGGTGAACTGTAAGAATAATGTGCTCAGTCATGAGAAGCACAGGTTGTTAAAGTAAGATGATGGTTTGGAAGAGGTGTGAGTGCCACATGGTAAAAACAGTGAGAAGAATGCTAAGGAAACATTCTTGCAGCTTGTAAATAATTGCAATTTTAGAATAGTAGCTACACAATCACTGAGGGTCAACACCACAACATACAGTTTAGTAGAACGCAAGAGTTTTGTCTGTTTTTGCTTCTCACAAGGAGGACTTAGTAAGACAAGACTTTGTTACAAAGGAGTAAAAAATAAAAGAACATGAATACAGTAAATGGCAAGGTAAATATTTTGAGATACAGCTTCACCAGAATGTCACTCAAAAATATTTTTAGTTTTTTGTATTTTTTTCTTATTTTTGCTCATTTTGTGAAATGTCAAATTTGAAACAATTACATATTGCATACAACGCATCATTAAATACACAGTAGGCAGAGTGCAGTACACTAATATTACCTGTATACCTATCTATCTATCTTATATAAGTAATAAGGTACGAGAGACTGCTGCGTTCGCGTTGTACCTGCAACTACTTCAGCCATGATTTACTCAAAATACAGCACTGCCTCGAGTATTGTTTTAGAAAACGGTTACCGGTTTTAAGTATTAAAACCAAAAATATATGTATTGATATGTTACTTTTTTTGATGCAAGTTTGTTAAATGCGGTCCTTCTGCTAAAAAATAATCCCTGACAGCATCTAATGGAGTCTAATGTACTATTAAGAAATACACAGTGTATACTATACAATATGCAGTACACCGGTATTCTGACCCTACTTTTCTTTCAGAATTGAATATTTATTGTTGTTAAAAAAGCAGTATGCAGTGTAATACCCAGATCATCTATATTTTACAAAATTTGTGACACACCGAGTGCACACTACATCAAATGTCACGCATTTCAAACTGACCTTTCATATCCAGGCTGACAAATGAAATAAAAGCAATACCAGTCATAATCTTTATTATTTATAATTTGATCAGACTGTCAAAAGATAATTTTTTTTAACCAAAATTTCAATACAAATTTATTGAATTAAATAATAATATTCAATCTGACCAAATTGACAAACTGACAGCTGGAGGTTGTGTGGCAGCAACGTAGCATACTTCTGTTTGAAAGGATTATCATTTAATGAATCATGTACTACTTTTCTTTTTTAGTAGACAGTATACAGTAAGTTATATGCACTATGTAGATATTTTTTAGACCAAACAATAATTTCTTTCTTTTCTTCTGTCTGTCTGTCTGTCTGTCTGTCTGTCTTTCTGTCTCATAGTTTGCTAAGTGTCTTCCCCCCCCTTCCTTTGTGCTGTCAGTCTGTCTTTGAATCAAAAGTCTTCACTCCGGCTGTGGTTATTTACAACTGGCAAATCTGCATTTCTCATATAGATCTGTCTGCCACTGATTTTAATATCAGTGATGTTTCCCACGACACCTTTTGTTTTATTATGCATTATGAATTTCTCCTTCTCGCCCTTCATCTTCTCAAATCCCTATCCCCACGCCGAGGATTATGAGGCCAACTATTTTATCAGGAGGGGTGAGATTTATCATTTCAATCTCATTTTAATAAATAAAATAATCTCTCTTCTCTTAGAAGTGACAGCAGCTAATGCTATTTTGTCATCGTTAGACTGAAACTTTGCAGACAGAGGCTGAGCGATTTTTAGAGCCATGGCTTAACTTTGATCTCGGCGACCATCATGCACATGTGCTGCTCTGATGCCGTTAATATGCACTGCAAACAAATTCACTTCGCAAAGCGCATCAGACTTTTGTACATTTAGGTGATTCTAATGGTCCGTGGCAAATCACCACAATAAAAGGTGATATGATGACCTTGTTTCAATGCTTGTTCCCTTAATGGTCTTCAATGCATGTGCATGTATTCTGTTATCTCCCTGTCGGAGCCGCTTCACAAAAACGAAGCTGTCAAATCCACTGCTTGCGAACGCATTGAGAAACAAGGCCGACCATCAAAACGCCATTTTTTATTTTAATTGCTATCTTCTTTCCTCCCATTTCTTCGTTTCTCACCCCTAGAGCAAATCAAGGAAAAACGGGGGGAAAGCTGACAGGAAAACAATTGCGTTTCAAATTGAAGTCCCAGCAGAGTATGTTCAGTTCCTTAACCTGACATCCGTTTTTCCCACACACATCCTGTAAAAAAAGAAAGACAGACAGCGAGAGAGAGAGTAAGAGCTACAAAAAAAAGAAAGAAAGAAAAAACAACAAAAAAGACAGACGTCTCTAAGAAATAGGGACCGTCCTTTTGAATATGTGTTTTCTGTTTATCATTAGCTGACTGGGTGCTTCATCATTCTGTGAAAATCCCTATCTGCTGAACATAAGGCTGCGAGACAGCAGGGAATCAATCTTTTGTGCTTGGGCAGATAAACACAGGACGCAATCAGGGGGGAGACGGAGGCATGAAGCCGGGCGCAGGACTCACGCCGCTGGTGATGGATGGAGGAAGTAAAAGTGTCAGGATGGCATTATGCAAATAGGGGAGGCATCCGAGCATCGCCCTGGTGATTATGGGAGATGGGGAGAGCAGCCCGTGGTCCCCCTGGCATCGCTACTGCCCGCGCTTGCTTCCTCACTTTCTTTTTCCCTCCTTTACTCATTAGCTGTGCTTTTATTGCTCTTTTTAACGGGCTCTGTCATTGTTTGTCAGTAAGAGCTGCCACGGGATCACCGAACATGTGGATTATTGGCTTAGGGCCGAGTGGGTCTCACCAAGCACTTGAAGTTGACACCAGCACTTTGTGTCTCAGGTAGGTCAGAGTTCAGGTTGCCATTAAGACACCATTATTATGTGGACAAAAGCATAAAAGATAAAAGGCCCAGCTTCACAGACAGGGTTTAGGTTAAACCATTAGGCCATAGTTCAATTGCATTTAAATAGCTTCTATACATTTTTATTTAAAAAAACCTTACTGGTGTGCATCTTGAGGCAAAATAAAGAATCAGACATATTTTGAGATCGCTCAAGTGCAAGTTTCTTTTAAGTTTTTTTGAGCCCAGATATGCATTTTAATCTGGGACTAGGCTTAACACTTGTCTATGAAGCCGGGGGTAAATAAAGTTTTAATTGTGAATATTTATGTTACCCTGACATTCTTTTTATTCCATGACCACCAGTCTTTCTAATATGCTAACTTACTTCCAGATCTTCATCCATCCTCTGTAGCAAAGCTTTGTAACACACATACAACATGCTGGAAATGACCTGAAACATACAAACTTCCTATATAAACATGTTAGCAACATGTTAAAACATACTAGCAATCTGCTAAAACACCTAAATGTATATACATAGATTCCTTAAACCATCAACCTTAAATCTCAAAAGTTGATTCCATTTCTTTGAGAATTTAAACCTTGACCATTTTTTCAAACAGTGGTTGTGTTAAAAGCAATGTGTTAAAAATGCTATCGATGTGGGAAAACATGACAAAAACATAAGCTACGTGTTAAATGGTTAACATGCTACAACATCCAAGCAACATGCTAGCAATGTGCTAAAACATTGTAGCAATTTTTTTTTAAAGATTTATAAATACAGCATCAAAAATTTGTTATCTAGTTTTGCGATTTCAATGGGAGACCTTGCATGTTGAAAATAACAGCATATGCTTGTTTTAAAGCATGGATGCTGGTTTGAGATGGTTTAAACTGGTCCTTAGCTGGTCATGTGCTGGTCCTCCAACTTAGAACTAGAACATTACCAGCGAAGGACCAGCTTCAACCTTTTCCAAACAACATCCAACTAACTGGCATATGCTTTTTTTTTCAACAGGGTTCATCAGCTCAGCAACTGCCATTGATATGATCACCTTCTGTTCTCTTACTTAGAAATCATGGAGGGGTCTACAATTTTCAGCACAGGTGCATTTCCACTGTGAGAGACAGAATCTAAAAAAAAATCTGGAAATCACATTGTATGATTTTTTTAAACAATTTATTTGTGAATTACTGTGTCAAATAAGTATTTGAACACTTGAGTCAAACAATTTTAATATTTGGTACAGAAGCCTTTATTAACAATTACAGAGGTCAAATGGTTTCTGTGGTTCTTCACCAGGTTTGCACACACTGCAGGAGGGATTTTGGCCCACTCATCTAGATCTTCTCTAGATCTGACAGGTCACTGAGCAACACAGGGATTCAGCTCCCTCCAAAGATTTTCAATTGGATTTAGGTCTGGAGACAGGCTAGGCCACTCCAGAACCTTGATATGCTTCTTATGGAGCCACTCCTTGGTTTTCCTAGCTGTGTGCTTTGGGTCATTGTCATGTTGGAAGACCCAGCCACGACCCATCTTTAATGCTCTTACTGAGGGAAGGAGGTTTTTGCCCAATATGTCACAATACATGGCGCCGTTCATCCTCTCCTTAATACAGTGCAGTTGTCCTGTTCCCTGTGCAGAAAATGAAGAAGATGCTTCCAGCCCCATGCTTCACTGTAGGTATGGTATTATTTGGATGAAACTCATCATTCTTCTTCCTCCAAACACAGCAAATGGAGTTAGGACCAAAAAGATCTACTTTGGTCTCATCTTACCACAGGACTTTCTCCCATAACTTCTCTGGATCATCCAGATGGTCCCTGGCAAACTTCAGACAGGCCTGGACATGGGCTAAGGAACCTTCCGTGTGATTGCATTTTAAACCATGCACGTCCTGATTTTCCTGAGTTAAGTGTGTTCCTGGGTCAACATATTTTTCAACATTTTATTCAAAAAAATTTGTTTTGACCATATATCTACACCTAAACCTAACCCTACCCATGAGCATTGCCTAAAATCAGGGGAAATTATAGATTACTGACACTGATGTACAAGCACCAAACACTGATTGTAAGCCTAAACTTCACAAAAACCATAAACTGGTTCTTCAAATCTGATTGGCTAATCACAATGTTGTTCCAGGGTCAACAAAGATGTTGACCCAGGGACACGCTGAACTCAGCAAAATCAGGTTCTGCACGATGGCACAGTGTATTGCTTATAGTAGCCTTGGAAACGATGGTCCCAGCTCTCTTCACGGCATTGACCAGCTCCTCCCGTGTAGTTCTGGGCTGATTCTTCACCATTGTTAGCATCATTGATGCCCCACGAGGAGAGATCTTTCATAGGGCCCCAGTCCGAGGGACATTTTTAAAAATTTTGTTAATTACTTACAAAGTCCTGAATGGCTTAGCTCCTCGGTACTTGAGCGAGCTCTTATCACATTATAATCCTCCACGTCTGCTACAGTACATTCTCAAAACTCAGGTTATTATTATATATCAAACCATTTGATAATGCCTAGAATATCAAAATCTACTGCAGGTGGCAGATCTTTTTCCTATTTAGCACCCAAACTCTGGAACCTTTGGGTTACAAGTCCAACTCCCTATCCATTAGGCCACGACACATATCTTTACTCTGGCTTACACTTAACACACCAAAACACATTTATTAATCAAATTCGTTAAAGGATTGTTATGCTGCATTAATTAGATCAGTCGGAAAGAGGAACACTCCCCTTAACACACTATGTACTCGTTACATCGTAAAAAGAATGGCATCTACGCTAATATTAGTCTGTTTCTTTCTTATTCTGTTCCTCAGTCCATATCCAGATCAGATGATTTACCAGCACAAAGAGATGATCTTCATTGGAGACAAGAACACCTAAATGAGCTCTGTGGACAGATCGCCGGAACCAGATGCACACAAACACACACACACACTATAAGTCCTTTACACTCTGTTCACATACTTGATGATGTTAAATGCTTTGCTACAATCTGTATTGTTAAAAGTGCTATATAAATAAAAGTGACTTGACATTGACAGTCATCATTAGCCTCTTCCATTTTCTGACAATTGCTCCAACAGTTGCCCCCCTAGCCCTTTTCAGCTTTATAAAGGTCTACAATTTTGTCTCTTGTGTCTTTTGACTGTTCTTTGGTTTTGCCCATGTTGCTACATAGACTTTGGCTGATTGCGGGGTGCACAGGTGTCTTTATGACAGCTAACAATCTCAAAAAGGTGCTACTAATTTAGAATCATGACTATTTAAAAGCAAAATAACAAGTCTTTGAGAGTGAGAAATCTGGCTGATAAGCAAGTGTTCAAATACTTATTTGACACAGTAGTTAAAAAAATAAATTGTTAAAAAAATCATACAATGTGATTTCTGGATTTTTAGATTCTTTCTTTCACAGTGGAAATGCACCTATGCTGGAAATTGTAGACCCCTCCACGATTTCTAAGTAAGAGAAAGTAAAATCACAAGGTGATCAAATACTGTACTTATCGACCTCACTATATATATATATATATATATATATATATATATATTCCTATATACCTTATATATTAAAAAAAGACCTGTGAAAAACCATGTAAATAATTTTAAATAAACACAAATATAGTATAATTTGCCAATAGGTTAGCATTTGGCATACAGCAGATTTTAACTCTGTAATACTGCAATGGCAAGACATGGCTGAAAAGCATCTGAAATGGCGCAGCCCCAATTTCTCTTCGAAGGGTAATTTCCTGCTGGTGTCATTGTGAGGTGTAGCCTGAGGGAAAGAAGAAATGACACGAATACTTCTCCTGCAGCACTTTTTCATATAAGCATCATACACCCACCACAGCGGAGGATACTGCCATATGGCTTCCTCCGCTCATCTCCTCTCAAATCTTTTCCCGGGAAAACACTTTGAAGATTGGTTAAATTGCTTTTATGGTTACCTCATTCCTTCAGTGCACAAACTTTCTTTATTTGTGACTTCAGTTACTTCTTTTTGGTTTGTTTTGATGCAGCCATGGCCTGTTGTAACTAGTACTTACTTACTAGTCAAAGCCTAAAAAAACGCCCACAGTGTTTGCTTTTGGAGAATGCAGTTCATTACCAAATAAAACAGGCTTGACTCTCTGAGGAAGTGTCACTGTCATAGTTACACATCTGACATGCAGATGTGATTTTTTTTAAAAAGTCCCATGTATTTAAATAATAAAAATCTAAATTAAAAAAATTAAATTAAATCTAATAAAAGATTAGATTTTATTAGATTAGATCAAATTAATAAAATTAATCTATTAATTAATCTCTTTTTTTTCAGATATGAATCTTCTGAATTCATATGATATGAATAATGTATGCATACTACCTTTCGAACATTTTAAGAAAATTAGTTTTTAAAACAAATTAATACTTTAATTGCACAAAAATGCTGAATAAAATTAATCAAGATTTAAAATGAAAGGTTCAAAAAGACTTACAACACTACACAAAACTATTTCAAATAAATTTTGTAACCTTTTTTTATTTTTTTTTATATTTTTAACGTTTCACTCACAACTCACCATATTAGATTTCTGATAATTCATGATCATGTGACACCAAAAACAAACGTAACTATTATAGGAATTTAAATTAAAAACAGTATTAATATATCTAAAGAAAACTTCATATAATTTCACAATATGACAGTTTAATCATATAAAGGCAGCCTTGAAGTGGTCCCTAGACATGCCCGTCCAAAAGACAAACAAATAAATAGCCTTATTATGTAGTAGTAACATGAATTATATTCTTATCATCCTCATGGTATAAAAGTCATGCACTAAAGCTTCATACTTAAGGGTTTGTTCAAAATATGAGCTTGAGCAATAAAAACAGTGACGCTTGCCTTAGCAAACACCACTAATGATAAAATAAGTATTTGCCATTTCACCATCAGAGAGATCTGACAGTAAGGACCGGCCCTCTCTACCCGTTCCAGCAGAGTTACTGTAATGTTTTACCCTTTGTGCGCACATGACAATTTCTACATAATTAACATAGTACAAAGCCCACCCTTCTCAAAAAACGGATCCCATAAGGTGCAATAGTTTTTCCATTAACACGGAACAACCTCCGATACGACCGTCGAGCCGTTTCCAGCCACGAGCCTAAAGCTGCCAATTGCGGTCTCTCCAGCTCTGGCACTCTCCACAACACACAGACAATACTACTCTGTTTCAGCAGATTGGATCCATTTGCATCGGACAACTCCTCTGCATATAGATTGATGGGTTTAATCAGCGAATCAGGGAGAGCGCTCAGACATCAATCATTGTCAGGCCTGTCTTTTATTCGTTGCCTGCGTTTCCTTGCTCCGACTCATCAGCGAGAGCAGGTTCAGGCGGAGGAACCCAACCTGTGATGAGAACAATAGCTCCTCCGGCGCTCCGGGGGGAATTTCTGCGGCCCATGCAGATGAGGAGAGGACAAATCACCAGAGAGGACTCAGCCAGCCATTAAACAAAAGGAGCAAGTCCTGAAACTGGGAAAATTGGAGCGTCGAAGGTGATACGCATCAGATGTAAGGCATATAAAAATTCAGAGAGCTCGGTATTAAAATGATTAATTGGAATCCAGTGGCTTTTAATGTGTATGACAATGACTCCTATCGCATCCGAATTCTCCCACACATTAGGCTATGACACAGTCTTTTGCAATTAAAATTAATTTCTGCTGATTTGCATTGTGTCAAAGAAGAAAAGTGTTAAAGGCTCATTTGAAAGTACCTGTGAGAAAGTGACAAAATCCTCTCCTTGACTTTCTCACATGCGTTTCCAGACATTGTGTTGATTGAGGACTTGTTTTTTTGCGTTTTTGCCCTCCCTTGATGTGACATGTATATATAGCAGGTGATAATTGAGTTGTGATGGCATTGTGTTCTGAACCAGGTATCATGATCCAGACCTTCCCTACAGTGTCAAAGTATAAACTTACCTGTCACACTTCCAGTCAGGTGACACCCTCAACACTTCGCATCTCTCTCCAATGCCAATTAGTACCAGTTCAATTAAGATGGAACGAATGAGTTGAAATGTATTGCTGAAATTAAAGGTATAGTTCACCCAAACATTTTCTGAAAGTGTACTTACTCTCAGGCCATCCAAGACGTAGATGAGGTTGTTTCTTCATCACAACATATCATCACAGATGTAGTGTTACATCACTCGCTCACCATATCTGCAGTGAATAGGTACAGAGAAAATGACTTTTCAAGCAGCTGATAAAAACATCACAATAATCCACAAGGAATCCATCAATAAGCATGTTCTGAAACATAACAGCTGCATATTTATAACAACAACAAAAAATAATTAATAACCACAATTAATAACCACCTTCTGGTCAAAATACGAGTCTATTATATACAATAATGCTTTCTTCAATGAAAATGTAGATCTCTTATTGTCCTTCCAAATCAAAGTCATCAAAATTCATTTGCAAAAAATGCAATGCAAATAAATAAAGAGGATAAAGAGACAAACACATCTACATCTTGGGAAATTTTTAACCAATTTTCTTTTTTAAATTAACTATTACTTTAACTCTAATTTTGTGTTTTTGCAAATGCTGTTGTTGTTGCATTTGACTAAAATATATTGACTTTGCTAAGGGGTATAAGAACTACCCCCAAAATTAAATTCTGTACTTTAAGCATTTTTTTTTCTTGTTACATTTGTGGTGTAACAAAGCAAAAAATTTCTTGTCCTGCTATACCATTACCATCATTACCAATTATTAGATTCTGTCTGTTTACTTTGTTTACTCGTTTGCGTTCATACAGTAGGTTTTGGTTTCTTTATGAATCTGATTGATTAAGGTCAATTAGGTTAATGGTGCATTAAAAAAAAACTTCATTGGATCAGATCTTGAAAAGTCCTAATGCACAATAAATTAAATCTACATATTTAGGTAGGATCGATACTAGTGTCCCTTCAGAAAGTAGGTGCGTAATACCCCTGGCAAAATATAAAACATCTTGTCAAAATCTCTTTTTGGAACTAAAACATTAAAGTCATCTGTTCTGTATTACAATAATTTGCTCATCCCACCAGGAGCTATCCATGATGCAATAAGCTACGTACGGTGGTCTCCATTTCTGCACCACATCTCTCGGGATCTGTGTGCTGCTAAGAAACTACTGTATTATATGACACAGCTATATTGGCTTTAAAAAACTTCCTTCTTGAAGTTGCTTTGACAAGAGGAACAGAAGTCAGCTATAAAAAATCCACAAAACTATTACTAAAGGAAGAAACTTTAATACAGAATATCTCTTAATGTTCCAATTAGACCCACTGCATCTTTTGTCTTGCCGCAAGTCAAACAGAAAACAAATAAAGCAGACTGATTTAGAAACCTTATTAGCCTTGCAGTCCCAGAGCAATTAAATCATTACAGCATTATGGCTTCTGTGAGACTGAGACAGAAAACGTTTAGGTGGTCCTGTGTCTAGAGGTGGTCCTAAAGGCCTCCTTTTGTTTGTTTTTTACTTTACATTTTCAGCATCTAATGCAAATGCATACATTTTATGTATTTGTTTTTAGTGTTGTTCACACCATCATGGTAATAACGAAACGGCTGTTTAATAAATGATGCAGGTTCAATTATTAATAATCCTTCTTGTATTTTTTTCATGTTTAAAAATCTAAGCATTCATAAAAGAAAAAAACACATTTACTTTGAGATAAGACAACCTAATTTAACTATGAAAGATGAATATTTAAAATAAATAAATGTTCTTAATATTTATTCTTCGTAATTAAAAATAAATATTTGAAGAGTTTATTTGCAAAGATAGATTCATAATTGTAATAATTAATCATTTAAATTTAATGATAAAAATCATTTATGAACTTTTCAAAACAAAAAACAATTTGTTTATAGGATAAAATACTAAGGATAATAACATAAATAAAATAAAAATAAAAATATCTGAATCATGCAATTTTGCTTCTTAAGTATTTAATCAATCATTTACTATTTTATTTTATTTTACCTGCAAATAAAATATTTGATTTACAGTATCTCAGAATTCACAGTGGCATTCTACATACTAAATGTACTGAATTTAATAAACTTTAACAACCATCAAATGCATTGTAAACATTATCTGAATGTATGTCTCTGGACTTCCTGAGGTAAAATGGAGCTCTGGGCCAGTAGGGGGGGACAGTTCTACTTTTGTTGAAAGTCTGGACACAAACTTTCTCACACAAACACACACACACACTTATAAATTGGAGACAGAAACTCATCATTTCAGAGCATTCCTGTCCACTCTGGCTTAACTTTTTGCACAGGCTAACAATGCATCTAAACAGCCAGTGTTGCAAAATATAACTGTTGAGTCATTAGCACATTTGGGCACACATTTTACAGATGTGACCTCAGACTGTGCATGTGGGTTCAACTCTTGGAAGATCTTCTGGGTCCTTCCGTAATTACACAGCGATATGCTATCAAGGCCTGCCAGAGGTGGTGGGTTTACAGATGATGGGGAAATGCACTGAGGATCAGAGTCGGCCTCGGCATGTTTGCTTGGCCACCGTCCAACCAGAAGACAGGTTTGCTCTTGTGCAAGAGTAGAAAAGACACTCTCTCAAATGAAATCAAAACCAGAAGCGGCTTCATCCAGTTTGTCTTTTTAACTCTCAATGACTGACCAAGCCGGTTTCATGCTCCAAATGCAGTCCAAACAGTGCAAGTTTTCTCCGTGGTCTGCTGACTATTGTTTTAGTGAAGACACAAACACAGAGACAAAAACTTAGTCATGTCGCTGTTGATGGAAAGTCTGCTTTACTTTTATCTGCTGCCATTGAAGCATTTTTGTTTAGTTTGTTCTCAACTTGTGAGGTTTTTCATTGCAATAGTCCTTCAAATCTGGTGTATCAACTTTGAGGAGACGCAGAAAATGTTTTCTTGGGGCCAGTGATGAGCAGGACCCACATCCATCCTCCATGAAACTGCCTGCTCATTGGTATGGAAGTCTGTTTCAAATAAAATGTAAACTAAGATACAAAGTCATACCAGCAAAATCCATGATGTGAGATATACTTTCACTATTCTATATTCAAAGGTGGAATCAATTGACTATACATTGGTCTTGACAGCAAAAGGCTCACAATAATTGCACTTCATTATTTTTGTTCCCCCTGGAAACGAGACAAATTATTCAACCCAGTCTCTTCGTACATATTTTGCGAGGTGGATAATTCATATAAATTCATACATCTTACTTTTAGTAAGTTTTTTAGTTTTAGTATTAGTTTTTTGCTAATTTGTCTGAATTTGTACGAATTACCTACACCTAACCCCGCCCCTAAACATTCCCATCACTGGGTTTTAAACAAATCATGAAAAATTCCCAAGATTGTACGAATTTTTAGAAATTAGCAAAAATTTTCCAACTCATTGGTCATGAGACTATGTTAAAATATCTTAGGTAATTTTGTTTATCTTGTAAAAGTATCTTGATTTATGTACTGTATTTGTAGATATTTTGGCTGGAAACAAGACAAAAAATACAGTAAAATAGTTGATAATTTACTTTCAAATAAATTTGATTAGCTGCTAAAACAAAATTCTTTTGTGGTTGTCTATGCAGTATAGTACCTGAAGAGTAAAAAGAGATCTGGGAAGTTACCTTTTGTAAGTGTATGCTATTAAAATGTGAAGAAGACTTTCAAGATCGACAGGTCATTGAGATAATATTGTTTGCCTCCGCATTGAGTGCCACAGTAAACATATATATTTATGAAAATCACCTTGTCTAATAATGGCCAACACTCACTGCTTGTGTAAACATCATTCCACTTCATGCTGTTCCCTGTCCAACTGACACACTTACGTTGACTAAATGTTTTCTGCGCTCTCATATTTCAGGGAGCCTTTGGTTGTCCTTTGTGCTGCACAACAACTCATATCATGTGCCGCTGGGGCTGAGATCTCGCGCACCGGTTGGTCTGCTTGCTGACTGCAGGCACTGCGCCGGGTGTAGTATCACAGGCATTGCTTTCCTGCTGCATAAAAGTGCAGGTGTGTTTTTCACCCAAGTCTTTTGTGCCTCTATGGGTGGCTGTGCAGAAAAAAAAAGCAGTTGGTCAATCTTTTTACACTTCTATTGTGCGGTGGGATTTTGACAGAGTAAACCAGCAGTGACACATGTGAACATAAAGGATGTCTGCTGCTTAAATGCGGGTGGGGGTGTTAGGGCTGGATTCCAAGCAATGGTGGGAATGATGGTCGAGGTGGGGCAGGGTTTTTTGTACGGCTGGGATAAAGGGCTCTTTTGAGTGTCTGGGAGTTCAATGCCGGGAGCAGCATGCTGCCAGACCCCAGAGAGGCAGTGTTACACACTGAGGTGCGCTGATACCTGCTTGGGATTGTCATTGTATCATTTTTCTTAATGGAAAGCAGAAGATTTGTCACTGTGACACACTCAGATATTCTTCAGAATTAGGAAAGCTACTTTGAAACTGTAGGCCATTGAGCTACAAGCTACATATACTGCACATCCTTCCATTTAAATAAATGGTTCCAATTTTCAGTAGCTAAGTTTTTATCAACCTATTTGTATGTGCATTTTGGGATATTGCATAAAAAAGAAAACAATAGATAGGAACATTAAGATTTGCAAAAAAATTACATAAAAAAGAGATATGCACAAAATTGAGGCAGATTTTTTGTTCTATTTGTTGTTGTGTGATTTTCCAAGTTAAATTTGTAACTTTGGTTGGAAACAAACCTAAATAGCAACCTAAACTTTTTAGTTACTAACATTCTTCAAATATCTTCTTTTGGTTCTTCAGATGAAAGTAAGTCAGGTTTGGAACAAGAGGGTGAGCAATTGACGAGCAACTTAAATTTTTAGGTGAACTACACAATCAAAGCCAAGCTCAAGTCAAATTACTTCTCTGTATTACAAATCACTAACATAGCTAACTACATCAAAGCTAAAGAGAGTACATTAATAGACAAACAAGTTAGCATGACTTTTTTGTCAACCAATTCCCTTAGACATGAAACACATGCAATACCCAGTAAGATTAATGGTAATATTTAAATAAATGAATAACACATTGATATATCCAAAGTTCTCAGATGTTGGTTAATATTCACATGACATGCAAATAAACAGAGGAAATATGTTATTTTTTATTTCAATTGTTTTTATTATGACATTTTCAATTATTTGCATTTATGCACAACCTGGCCAAACTTTTATTGTGCCATAATTCTTGCAAAAATTAGTTGACAAACATGTTGTAAATAATGCAAATTTGTCAGTAAAGTAAACTCACAGCACATACAGAGATGAGTTAAACTGCATTTATTGCAAAAAGGAAAGTGCTGCACTTCACTCTGAAACATACATAACAGTATCAAAAAGAGCATCCAGTACATTCCTCACAATTTCTCATTTTGTGTTCTTTTAGAAGAAAGAAATCTGAAATGACATTTGTGAAATTGTTTTCCCTACAATACGTAACAAAAAGACTTCTGAAAATCACTGAGAAAAAGTTCTTGTAAAAAGTGATGATTCAAATTAATCTGTGATTCACTGTAAATTCACTGAAATAAACTTTATGATTGAACTTGTTTTCTAAAATGAATCAGACATTCCAGTGCTACTTAAAAGAGTGAGCACATTTTATTACTGCTTATGACTGGAAAGTCTACATTTTGGAAACACTGAAGCTACATGGGAAAATATGTAGTGCAGTTAATAGTGTTAAAAGTAATTCAAAATAGCACTGCAGTAGAATCGCAAAGTGAACGTCTTAGTAGAGAGGTGTCACACTCTGCTACACCACAAGCAGGATGCAAGGAACACAGGTTTTCACTTCTGAATGGCAGGAAGAGAGAACGTGAGAAGCATACGCGTCAATTGTTGTGACCGGAGTGTTATATCAGTTCAGATTCGAAGACAAGCTCAGTTAATTCACTGCACATCCTTGTATTTTAAGATGCATTCAGTTAAATACCTGCAATTCAAGTCAGGCATGCTGACTTGTTGATATGAGAGCGATTGACTCCTCTGTGTTGTACACATTTACTTCCAGCTCTTTTCATAGTCCACAGAAAGCCGATTCTTTGGGTGCTGAAAATGCTCTGGACGGCAGCCAGCGCTTGTCACCACGGACCAGGATGAGCCAACAGAGGTGAGTGTTAACAGTAGTCAGCGTGAGCAGTTATTGCCAGCTGGAAAGCTTGACTCATTCTTCATTAGCAACTGTTGTTGTTGTGTCAGTTTTTTTTTATTTTCAGGATTCATAAGGCTCATCTACGCTTGTAGCAACCATTAAAAAAAAAAAATTATGCTAACATGTAGTTTAAATATATATATATTTAAAATGTACACTCACATGAAATTAAGGCTTCACTCTATAGAACTGGCTTAGACACATATTTTATGCTACATAAAGGCATCATATATGGTGGCTGCCATTCTGAGGTCACATGACACAAGATTCTAATTCTGTGTTTTAGTCACAATAAAGCACATATATAACCATGGTTCTGTGTATCACTGCACAACACCCTTAGCAATATAAACCATTCCTTCTCATTAAATCCCACCAAACAGATGCTACCCAGTGTGATCATGTCTTTAACCAAAACTAGGCTCATGAGACCTAGACTTGACCTTTTGACATATGAACTTGAAAGATCAGAGATATTTGTCCTTTTAAAAGCCATTAGAGCCACGAGTTCACCTGTCCTTAATGGCACCTGTCTCCTTTAAATCCCTGACACGTTGCTACTCGTCCCAAGGGTTTCCAGTCTGCTGTTTCACACCTCTGCAGAATGTAGCCAGGACTACATAAATGCTAGAGTTTCATTGCCAGTCATTCAGCGGAGTGACCATATCACCTAACTGAGAGTGCAAACATCTCGGTCATCATCATAGTGAGAAGTGATAGCATGTCTTCCTCAATGGTCGCTAATTCTGAGATGTGACACCTTATCTCCAGAGATGACAAAGAAACACACAAGATGAGTCGGACTGAGAAACTCACAGTAATTGATGAGCTCAGATAACAAGCAGAGATGGGAAGATCTGGGTTCTTTTGTATTTTACCATCTCAGGAAAAAAACAACAACATATTGTTGGTGTGAATCCTATAAACTATACCCAGAGTGTATTTGGCAGCCAAAAAGTCAAGATGCAGTCAAAAGTCAAAGTCAAAGTTCAGAGGGATCAAACTGGGGTCAAAAGGGGTTCTGAGGGGTGAGTGAAAAGTTTTTAGTAAAGTCTTTGTAAGTAAACTTATATATAATTATTTTATGTAATATAAAAAAGTGAAACAACGTAAGTTACTAAAATATAAATTCAGAATATACTCACTATAAATGTATTGTTTTTTTAATGAATTTCTATTATTAATGCAAGTTCACCAAAACTCAAGACAACAGTGCATATAAGCTACTTTAAGTTAACACACACACACACACACATATTTATGTATTTATTTATTTGTTTGTTTGTTTATTGAAGAGGTTGGGCATTATCACTTCAATCCCACTTTATATTAGGTAGCCTAAACTACATTTAAATTAATACTTTGATACAATGCATTTATTGTGAACATAAGTTTTTACATACCTTTACTTTTTTTTTTTTAAATACCTATTTGTAATTACATCTGTAATTAATTTCTGTAATTACATTTATAATTACATTGTTGAAACGTCCCTTACACCTTAATTGACCCTTAAACCTACCCATAACCACTAAACTTGTCTCTAACCTCAAGAGTAGCAAAAATGTTTTACAATACAATATGTACATTGTACACATTTTTCATTATTTTTTTCTATTACAGTAATGGTGGGTAGAAAAAAAAGGAATCATTCAGTACTCGTTGTCATACAATAATATTTTAGATGCATACAGTATACAGTATTCTATAAATAAGAATTTCAGTAATTATCACCACTCCTGCCATTTGCTTTCAAACTCATTGAACTTGTTTAGTTTCAGGGTGTAATACTTTACATGCATTTAATTTAGTTGACATTAGCTATTGATTTAGATACCATTACCTAACAATAAACAGTACATCAGCAGTATTCATAAATATTGGACAATGTAAATGTTTTGGGTGGTCAACATTAGTTATGAATGGGAATGCATTAAGTAACATTATCCTAAATTAATAAATGTTACAAAAGTGTTGGTCCCATTTTATATTAGGTGCCCTTACCTTACAAAAAAACTTGTATTTTTAAAATACAAGTAAAACGTAAAAACATGTATGTACATGATACAGTAAGTGCATTGCATCCAATAATTAATTTAAATGAAAGTAAATAGTTAAGGCCACCTAATATAAAGTTGGACCATAATGTTTATTGTAAGATTATGATAATTAGCTAATTAAATTGTATTAACAAATCTTATTGTAAAGTGCTGCCCAGTTCCCCTTCAGTCGAGTCACTCCGACGTTTAGGTGATGTAACGTCTCCGTTCCCTCCTTCAGGGAACGTGGGTTACCTTAGTAACCTTAGACGTTTTGTCTCGTGACACATGAATTTGAGATATCTCCAGTGTATGCAGTGCACTTACAAAATGTTTTTACACAGAACATTTTGTTTTCATATAATTATGAATATGTGTGCAGTTTGAATTTGCACAAAACACTCATTATGCCACTTGAAACAGCAAACTTGTATTTTTTACTATATTATTTGAATACATTGTCTTAATTATAAACATACCACCCTGAATGATTATGATTATGACTACCTTTTGGTCACGAGCCAAGGTCCATAACTACTTCCACAAATATAACACAGCCCATGTAAAGCTAACGCATGATTGTAAATGCTGAGCGAGGGCAACAGTCAAACACCAGGTCAACTTGAGACACCTGAGAACAGCTTGAGTAAGCCTCAGCTCTGGCTGCCGGTGGGCATGAGGCTCGACCACTGCTCTTCCCTCGTTATGCTAAACCTTCCTAATGTATTCCCAGAACTATAGCCATTAATCTCACAGAAAAGAGATTTTGACAGTGTGATGTAAGCAATCAGCAGTGACGGTGATAACTGTGACAATAATTACGTGACGCCTGCTGCATTCATCATGGTCAGCTACGGTTACTTAAACTCTCACATGATAAATTAAGGATGGTTTAGTGGGTGAGTGGGCGTTCCAAATTAAAAGCACACGTCTGTCAATTCAACTAACCCCTAAATAAAAAAAAACATAATTACCCTAAAATATAAATGCATACATGTTTTAATCAGTCATTAAGTAGTCAGCAGTATTTTTAATATTCGGGGCCTAATGTTTTCAGTCTATTATTTGTCTGAGGATCAGACGTCTGTGCTCTTGACCTTTGGCTTGACTGGCAGCTCTTGAGCACTTCCTCTAGGTTAATGGCTGTGTAAATAGTCTCAGGCTTTCACCTTTTGACCTCTGAGTATGTGATCTGGTTGTCTGACTAAATGTACCCCTTGCTACCTTTGCTAAGTCAGCTAGCATCATCTAGCACCTAGCACTAAACAAGTGCACAACTGACAACATTTTCACCCACATGACAAAAGAGATTAACTTTACAATTTTGGTTATTGAACTGATTTGAATCAACTTAACTTAAATAATAGCACTGCTGTTTGAATTTGTTTCATATTTGAAACGTTATTGATTATTTTTCTGTTTATGAAGCTACTTTGAATCGCAGTCCCACTTTATATTAGGTGGCCTTAACTACTGTGAACATAAATGTAAACAATATATGTATATATATAAATACAATTTACTCATTGATTTTATTGCAAAAACACTTCTGCTTCTATCGATATGGGATATGGGTAAGGTTAGGGACAGGTTTGGTGATATGGGTAGGTTTAAGGGTGGGTTGAGGTGTAAGGGATGGGCCAACTGTGTACTTATGCACAGAAATTAATTATAGATCTTATTTAATGCAGGGATTTTTTAAGCTTAAGTACAATGCAAAAACAAAAACATGCATTGTATCAAATTGTTTATTTAAATGTAAGTATGTAGTAGTTAGAACCACCTAATTAATTAATAATAACTCGTTACATGTAATGTGATTATGCAGTTTAATTACAAAATAAATGCAACTGTAATCTATTACTGAGTTGTTGTTAAATTAAAATAAAATGTAAAATTGAAATTAAAATACAGTTACTAAAATGTTAAACAATTACAAACGGGGTTACATCTAAATATTTTCTACGTTTAGTGAATTGATGCTATTCTAAGTTTGCATAAAATGTTTGAAAATTATTAACAGTTAAAAATTGATAGAAATTTAGAAATATAATTAAAAAGTAATCGCATGCAATCAGTTACATTACTTTTAAATTAATAATTGAGATTATTATGGATAATATAATATATAGATAATTACTTGCTGCATTAACTTGTAATCTGTAACCTGCTACATTTGTAAAGTAAACTTGCCAACACTGATTAATACTTATTCACTGTAAAGTCGGCATGCTTGCCCTGAAAAGAATGTCAGTGTATACAATGTAAGAATGTAAGTGAAAGTGCAGATAGACTTGGTAAACCTGAATTGCAGGAGGTTGGTAAATAATAATAATTTTAAATAATAATAATATTTGTATAAATATCAAGTATCAAGTATCAAATTGCTTCCTAAACTGTGGCAATACCAAACTCAAGCGAACAAGTTAAATGTTCTCCAGCACAGATTTGTGGCATCAATTTATCTGTACAATATGCTACAGTAAATATTTCACTAAACCTGACTCAAAGTTTGAGCAAAAGCTATACAATGTTTGAAATTTCGTATTATTAGCACATTTTTAGTCATTGCTTTCTTAAGTTGAATTGCTTTGTTCTTCGCTTGTAAGTTGCTTTGGATAAAGGAGTCTGCTAATTGGATAAATGTAAAATGTAAACATAAATGTATGACATAAAAGTAAAATTGCAATTTTTGTATGAGTGTTGTGTTTCACAGGAGGAATACAGGGATCAGACTGTTTAATCTAAATGGCAAATGTTTATTACCTAAGAATGATCCTTATACGATGCAAACCTTAACATTGGTACACAACTGTTATACAAAAGCTACAAAAGTATGGTATAAAAAAAAAAAAAAAATTGTGTACAAAAATAAATCTTTATTAATTGATCAATTGATAATAATTTGTGTGAAAATGAGTTTTTTAGTGTTTTACCACCATTAACTGCAGCAAAGTGTATGTACTGTTAGGATTTTAGAGTATTGCAAATTTGAAAGCAGTCGCATTTTTCCAGTGAGACCAGGTTGAACATTTTCTACGAACACGAAAGTCTTCCGTGTTTCAAACCAGGCCTTAGTTGGCATTCCTTTTGAGACTGACAATACAAATAAAAGTTAACAGCAAAATAATGAAGTCTTTCAACCAAGAAGAGTTTCTCATTAAAAAGGGCAGCACAAAAGAACCCAAAAATATTGCTCATAGGGGCTAATTAAATAATTCTACTTTCACATATCAGTCCCTTGCTTATTGTTACGCGGTTGCACGAACCTCCTTTTGAAAAGTTACTGAAATTATCATTAAAACAGCAAGACTCCACTGTTTTGTTCTTTTTATAGCATAACTTTGTGATTTCCCCGCTCCTGGTGGAATCTCGCCGTGTCTCCAGAGAACCTACGCTGCTCCACTTACCAGGAAACTCTTTCTAGAAAGAACCCCATGTAGCCAGTTATTATGCAAACTATGGAAATAGCTGTGAGGCATCTTAGAGTGCGGGCAGGGAGGGACGCTTTCCCACACACCACGCTGGCTCTCGCGTAGCCCTGTAGGCGAAGACGTCCTAAAGAGGAATGAGTGAGGGTGGAGTCATGAACGTCCCCTCCGAGACTTCTCCTAACATGGCAGAATGTCACCTAGGAATGAAGGGCTGTGGGGACACTGTCCACCTCCAACTACCTCAACTTTAGTTTGCGTGTAAGTAAAAATAATTATTAAATAAAAAGACTGATAGAGTGACTGCTGTCTTCCCTGTCCATTCAATTGCAACAAACTCTCTTTCATGATTTGTAAAAATGCATAATAACCACTTGTTGTATGCACACTCGTTTGGATCTTCCCACAGGAGAATTACAATCTCCCTGGGAAATTTCAATCTGTGTATCACAGAGCAGAACAAAAAATAGATATATTATTATTTTTTCTTATTGAACAATTTTATAAATGCACCTTAGATACAAACACTACTGATGTGCATCATGAGACAAAACAACAGAATTGACATTATAATTTTAAGGTCAGTCAGTGCGAGTTAAATTAGACTACCTCTACACTAATCCAGACTAATTTGTTTTCGCCTAAAAATGTTTCAACTGTTTCTGAAGAGTTGATTATTCACACTGAAACGACTGAAAATGCTTACGTTCCTGTACTGCGTATGCGTGCAACGTTAGAAAATTCTGCATCATTTCTGTCTTTATTTACTTTGGAAAGCACAGAGTTCTTGCTTCGATTAACACAAGAGAACAAAGTTGAAAAACTGCTGTACAATGCCATCCGCCATATTAGCTGAATTGGTCACATGACTGCATCATCGTTTTCACATTCCACACTGCGACACCAAAACAGTGTTTTCAAATCTATCCACTTTGGAGAGCGTTTTCAAAAAGCTCAGTTTTCCTTGACCAAAAACGCCATCTCAGTGGACGGAAGGCCAAAGCGGACAGAGAAAGATGCATTTTCAAACAAAAACGTATTAGTGTGGACATGGCCTTAAAAAAGCCCAGACTTGCATTTTAGTCCCAGGACTAGGCTTAAGTCTTATTACTTAAAATATTAAGTGTAAGACTTTATGGAAAGAAAGTATCAAAATTAGCTGAATTGATGCTGTGCAACAAATCAGAATGAATGAAGTGGTTAGATTAATAGTAATAATGATGAGCGATGCGGCTTATTTATTATTTTACATGGCTTAAAGAGAAGAGGGCACCGCCTACAGGCCCGCAGCCAACATTCAAATGGTACGTAAAACACCAAGCTGTGACCATACGTAAAATCTAGAAAAACCTCCTTCCCCGTAGAGCCGACTGAGATGGAGAGGTCGCTTACCTGTAATTACTCCATGATTTGCTGCCCTCATTGGGAACGCAGCCAGCTTTTCTATACTTTTACGAGGATTTTGTGTGTTTCTTGTGGTCTTCATGTTGCAATTAAAACTGTCTCTGAGCTTTGGGTGGCAAAGGCGCTGAGACAGACATAACTCGAAAGGAACGTCTCGCTGCAGGCACCATGAAAAGCACGGGATGAGAAAAGCACAGTTAATTACGCTTGACAGGTAACTATTAAATGGGATTTTTGTCCAGGCCTTGGAGGTCTCTCTGTTGTAAATGAAAACATACACATATAATGCCCACTGAGACACATAGGGTGTAATTAGCTCCCAGTGATGCTGCTGGGCTGATACCTGGGCTGCTCATGTATATGTGAGTGCACAATCAATTCCCCGTTTTGTCTGTCTTCTGTCTTTATTAGTTGTTTGCTGTAACAGGTCATCCCCGCAAGACTTTTTCCACTCAGACTTTGATGTGGGATCCGTGCGTCGGCCGCCGAGGCGCCTGTGATGGAAGACTGTGCCAAATCGGACCTTATCTGTTTTCATCCTGTCATCCATTCAGCTAAACGTAATCACAGAAGCCTCCATGTGAACGCTTTGGATACAATAAAAGATTTTGGTCACATAAAAGGTATTACGCCTAAGGCCACAGACTTTCACAGGAGTATTTTATGTTAGATGTGTTGGCATTCCCCCCTCCACTGTAATAGCGTGGGGCCTCCAGTCTGTTTCGTTAAATTGCCTGCACATGCTATACATTCCGACTAGCAATGTTCTTTTTATAGCAAATGGTAGGCACATCTACTTCACTTTGTTCTGTTTTTTTGTTCTTTCAGTGATACTACAGTAAAAGTACCATGATTGTATATTGTTTAATCTTAGAACGTCATCATATATTCCAAAGTCATGCACACTGAGTAAGCGTGGACAGCCATTTCTTATTTGTGATCCTGGACAACAAAACAAGTCTTAAGTAGTACGGGTATATTTGGAGCAATAGCCAACAATACATTGTATGTGTCGAAATTATAGAGTTTTCTTTACATCCTGCTTTACTGATGTATTTACTACATTTCTGGAACTGGAATTTCAGTTATGTTGCTGTCTATGGAGGGGTCAGATGGCACAAATTATATATAAGTAAATATATAACAACTAAACTTTTGATTACTAATATGCATTGCTAAGAATTCTGGACAAATATTGATTATCTCAGTATTTTGATTTTATTGCACTCTTAGATCCATTGCACAAATCATACATCAGTGGAAAGCTTATATATATATAAATAAGTTATGTATAAATCTATAAATTTATGACTGGTTTTGTGATCTAGAGTCACATTTGAATGTGCAAGACGTCCAGGGACAATCTAAGTAATATACAGCCGTAGCCAAAAGTTTTGAGAATGAAACAAATATTAGTTTTTACAAAGTTTGCTGCTAAACTGCTTTTAGATCTTTGTTTCAGTAGTTTCTGTGATGTACTGAAATATAATTACAAGCATTTCATATGTTTCAAAGGCTTTTATCGACAATTACATGACATTTATGCAAAGAGTATTTGCAGTGTTGGTCCTTCTTTTTCAGGACCTCTGGGCATGCTCTCAATCAACGTCTGGGCCAAATCCTGAATGATAGCAACCCATTCTTTCATAATTACTTCTTGGAGTTTGTCAGAATTAGTGGGTTTTTGTTTGTCCACCCACCTCTTGAGGATTGACCACAAGTTCTCAATGGGATTAAGATCTGGGGAGTTTCCTGGCCATGGATCCAAAATTTCAACGTTTTGGTCCTCAAGCAACTTAGTTATCACTTTTGCCTTATGGCACGGTGCTCCACGGGTTGCTTCTCATCCAAGGGAGTGGGCTCACTCACAATTTTGCCCCAAAACACAGCCATGAATAAAGTTTAAAGTTTAAAACTATTTGTGGTTTTTAGTAAAAACAGCTTTACACTTATGCTTTAGTAATCTGTTTGCTAATGAATTAGAAGTCTCGCTGTTTCGGGGTGTTGGAAAATTATAATAATTGATATTAATTGATAAATTGATATTAAAGTGGTCATATGATGTTGCTAAAAGGAACATTATTTTGTGCATTTGGTGTAATGCAATTTGTCTATGTGGTTTAAGTTTGTACAAAGCTCATTGGTCTTAAAAAGCGAGGTGTGCTCTGATTGGCCAGCTATTCAGTGCGTTGTGATTGGCCGAGTACCTGTATTAAAAAAGGTACAAAGACTGTAAATGTGGCAGGCAGGCACAATAATGCCGGTATGACACAAATTGCCATCTTGATTGTATTGGTATAAGTAAATCACATGACTGCATCACATGACTAAATATGAATCCTAAGGTTTGACTTGAAGCAGCACTGTGAAGACTGTGTTTTGGGTTATTCTAATACCTCCTGTTTAGCGAATTCTGCCAAGTCTGCATCTTTATAATAGAAAAACTCCTAATGTAATCTTAATTTTATAATTGTTGCATGGTTGTATGTCCCTGCTTTATCTGTATTATAAATAGTATAGGCTTCCTTCTACTGGTGGATCTCTTTTTAGAATTACAACAATAATACTGTTAACTAAGAATTTGTCAATCTTGATTTACTTGAGTTGAAACAACACTAACTTATTCTACAGAAGCATAAACCACTGATCATTACATTTTTAGAAAACAAATATAAAGGTAATGCAACTTCAAATCAATATTTCTCAGTGTATATAGTCATGTAATACATAAGTCATGTAATACATAATATAATATAATTATATTAATACATTATATAATAAGATAATGCACACTCATCCCATTGTCGCAAAATAAACCTGACAGTTTAAACTAGAGTTTATTTTGTAATAATGACCGGCTGACTGTACATTATCCCTCTTGTGACTCATAATAGGCTGGCCTTAAAAGGTTCCTTACAAAGTTTATCGCTAAAAATCAATCACTCATTCAGGAAATGAAGGGGATTTTTGCTCTATAAGTCCAGGTACATTTGTTAAAAAAGTAAAACGTAATAAAAGTAATAGCTATAACGTGATGTAATATGGGCTCTGCTGTATGAAACTGGGGGAGCAGAACTATTCAGCAGAAGTCAACCAACACAGATGTTTATTCCAATTGGGAGTTCAGAAGTTTCGTTCTCCAGCTCCCAAAGATGTCTGGAGAGGAACGTCGAGCTTCCAGCGCAAGGCCAGCCAAAGTCAGGAGGGCAGAAATAGTAAGAGGGATTAGAGAGAGAGGACAGCCCTGACTATTCACTCCTGGCATGAGCAAGACAGCCACCGGTACAAGTGAGGTTTTTTATGCATTCAATTTAAGTTTAATTACTTAAATCTCTGTGAGGGCACACAGGAAGAAAGCCCGGGTGTTTGTATGGAGCAGATTACCCCACTGCCCTGCCAAGCCGGCACATAGCTGCATCATAAGATAGAATTCAAATTCAAATGTGGGCTAAAGAAAATGCAGCTGTCACCCCTCTGGCCTGCGAAGCCCCTGCCGGATCAAAGATGAGCTGTCCTCCCTCTCTGCCTGTGTAAAAACGAGCTGTCCTCCCGTTGCCAGTGTCTCATCTCCCTGCTCGTCTCCCTGGGGCTCCTAATCCTTTGCTTCTGACGACACACTGACAGTCTGAATGAAGGCATTAACCCTGGAAAATAATTACCAATTAAAGCAAAGCACAAAAACGCGAGCAGGTACGGGAAGTGTAGGAGCGGGCCGTGTTGCACTTTAATCCCTGTGTCTTTTGGTATAACCTGTTTCACGCCATTGGACATACATCTCAGTACATGAAAACACCTCCTAAGAAATGCACGTCTGACGGTGTGCTGCAGTCTGTGTCTCTCAGCTTGAAAGTGGACCTAAAATAAATTCAAGCTAGCGTGCAATCGCACCTGACGCGCTAATCCGTATCCAGGTAAAACGATCCTAAATCCACAGCCCCTTTCCTTCTGATCGGCCCTGTGCTTTGTTAAGCCTCTGCTGTTGGCCCGTGAAGGATCAGACGCTGAGATCCGTTCAGAAAGACCAGTCTGGCGGAGGACCAGTCGTTTGACAAGTTAATCTGGTCTAAACGGAGGGGGGAAAAAACATGTTGACATTCTGACTCACCGCAGGACTTCAACAGATAGTTCTCACATAAGTCACAAGTCTGCACACAGTGACATCTGATAGGGATGTGAGATCAGAGGTGTGGAATATCTTTAAGACAAACAGGAAATCTGAATCCCAGGAAATAATTGCCACTCTGAAATAAGGAAGGGATGATCAAACAATGCAAATTAGCTGCTGTTCCGAAACCTAATGAGCTGACTATAAGAGGGTTTGAGGCATTATGTGCCTCAACATATATTTTCAAGATATTGGTAAATGTAATTTTAAAAAAAGGTTATTATTTTGCTTATAGAGTGTTGCGGTGATGATATTTTTACAGTCCAACCCATAAGTTAGAATCACTCTGATTTCCTCGCAATGGATTTCCCACATTGGGTTTTGGATTATTGCTGGAAAAAAAATACAAAATTGTGAAATTCTGCATCAGCACCACCATTAAAATAATAACACTGAAAAATCCAATTAGTTAACCTTACTCAGAAAAATAATGCAAACCGATTGCTTTGAAAAAACCAAGTAAATTCAAATAAGAATTGTAATTTGTATTTACAAAGGTTTAGTGTTTTAAACACGCAAGTTCTGCTAACTCATGTAACAGTTCCTGCAACTTGGGATTTCTTAGTTGTATTTACTTAAACATCAGTCTAATTAACACAATAAAAGCATGCAAACCGATTGCCTTAAAAAAGCAAGTAACCCTTATTTAAGTAAATTCAGTGATAACAATGTTCTTTGTAACAGACACATACAATTTCAAACCAGTTTAAGGTAGTTGACAGTTCAGAGCTAAAGGTAATGATATTCAATACAGTTTTAACTTGTATTACAGGCATTTTAAAACAAAGCAAAAACAATCTGATTTGGGAAATGCTTGTAAATTGTAGAGATTTAGTGTGGCTCTGGGCTGGACACACAAGTTGTCAAGAGTTTTTTTTTTTTCTATCACAGGTCACACTGTAAATGTTCATCACAGTATTTGGTAATCCAAATGTAGCAGTCATACAAACAAAGCATGTGACAGTCCGTAAGCAAATGGTTGAGACAGATTCTTTGCAGTACTTACTGAACAACGATGGCAGAAGACACAGGGTCAAGGCAGAGAAGATCTGGAGGAGTACTTCATCTTCAGTGATAGTCAGAACCCCAACAGACACTAGTGCCCAGACTGCTTCAACATCAGAAACCTGTATAGACCAGAATAAACACAATATTAGTAGAGAAATGTGGATCAACTTTCAGTGACCTTTATTTTCTGAACACAAATGAAGACATTTAAAAAAGAGAGAACAAAAAAAGAAAATGTCTATCCTTCAACTGAATGTCTGTTCACCCAAAGAAACAGTTGGTTTAGGCAAAAAACAAGCGACCAATCCTGAGCAGCGACATCGCTCCAGCCATTCTAAAACACATTGTGTTTAAGAATTCACATCAAGACTGGTTTGTAATCAGACCAATGCCTAACCAAGTAGAAATATAAATAAAACTGCTCCCTACCATTTGGCCCAACTGGTTATATAATCAACATGAATCTTAATGCAAACATCTCATATAACAAAAAAACAAATCTGTTTTTACCACGTTTGTGTATTTGTTTAAGATGTAACTAGGAGTACTTTAAAGGTTGTTCGTAGAAGTATTTGAGGTAGTCACAAAGTAAATGGGTGTGCAGTTTTGTCAAATCTGTGTTCTAGAAGTAAAAAAAGATACAAGGTTTAAAACATAAAAAATACAGTACAGATATTTGTTCCAAGTTGCAATTAAGAATTAATCATTGTTTATTTAAAAATATTTTAAAAAATTAAAGCAGAAACATACATTTTAGGGGTTGCAGGATGTGAAATGTTCTCTTAAATCTGGAAAAAAAAAAAATTAAAGAAATATAGTTGTTACAGGTGCACTGCATCTGCAAGAAATTCTTTAAAATTGCAACTAAAGTGTAGCAGTGTTCATGAAGTAAAAACTGCTGGGTATAACAGCTAATAAAATAGCTGAGATGATGACGCTGTTCAGAGAAGGCCTTTGTCCTAAATATGAAAAATAATTCTTCAGTTAAAAGCAAGCTCCACAATATTTATTTCTGAATGTCTGCATGCTTTACAGAAAGAAAGAAAAGGGTCATTTCTATAGACATCTAACATTATTTGAGGTCTTAGCCATAAAACCGACTCAAAAGCTGCATATTATTTCTATTTCCAATTTCTGAAAGACAAAGAGCTAATTAATCTTAAAAGTACAATTATACTTTTATAGCAGGAACACAGATTACAGTTGGTCTACACAATTAACTCTATTAATAACCAAAAATATATCAGTGGCACTTAAATATTAGCTTCAAAACCTGCTGAAAGCATGCTTTTGAATTATACTTTGGAATTTCTACACACACACACACACACACACACACACAACTCAATCTTTCTTTATTGCAAAAAAAAAAAAAAAACACTGAATGTTTAAATTAGAATATAGCAAGAGCATAATTAGAATACAATGAGGCTGTGGAAGTAGACATGTGAGTAGATCTGTTTCGGTGTGACATGACATGACATTTAAAGGAACAGTTCACCCAAAAATTAAGTAATTAGTATGACTTTCTTCTTTTTTCAGACAAACACAGTCAGAGTTTTTAAAAAATGTATCCTGTTCTCTGGATGGTCCGCTGGAGTGCCCACAAGCCCCTCCACAGGGCACTCCACCAAGAACTGCACCAGTACCTCAGAAACTCAATTTCCCATCATGCATCCCTGGACTGAATACACTCACACCTGAACCGCATTCACTCACACACCTTCAGCTTGTTAACATGCCCATTCACACTTATTACACCCTGCATAAAAGCCACAGTCAAACACTCACTCACCCGAGGTTTTGATTTCCCTGTGATTAATTTCTGAGCGTTCCTACCCCCGTTTTGTTTTCCTGTTTTTGGCTTTGGACTGTTTATTGGTGTTTTGATTGTTTGCCGCCTGCCCTGACCTCTGCCTGGATTACCGTTTAAGTCTCTGGATTGTCTATTGGCGCTTTTCCACTGCATGGTACGACTCGCCTCGGCACGGCTCGTTACGGCACGGCTCGGTTTGTGCTTCCAATGCAGTTTAGTACTGCTTTAGAGTGGGCGGGATTATTCACGTGTCGTTATAGTTGCGGCGCCTCTACTGCCATGACATTCTCTTAAACGAACAAACAAATGCACAACAATGGAGTATTTTTCATTCCGTGTTGCCCCATCAAGCACTCGCTGGATCCGCTCCCTGGATCGCAAATCAGTGACCAGCAGAGTTTACACGTCACATTTTGGTAACGGTATGGCTCGCTTGGAACCTCGACTGAGGTGGTACTAAAAAAAGGACCAGGTACCAGGTACTGTTCCCAGTGGAAAACTCCCCAAAAAGTGAGCTGTACTGGACCGTACTGTACTATGCAGTGGAAAAGCGCCATATGTTTGCTCTTGACGCCATTGTTTACCCTGCCTGCTTGACCTTGAATAAAACTTTGCAAATGGATCCGCATGTCTCCGCCTCCTTTGTTACACCTGACTGTGGAAGCTTTCCAAATTGAATATATCTGTTGTAAAACTAACCTATACACCTCCGGGGGGTTAACACATGTCTTCTAAAGCAGATTGATGGGTTTTTATTACAAAAATATTTATATTTTTAAAATTATAACTCAAATCAATAACTTTTGGCAACAGCTGTATGTGTGTTCACGAGAGAGTCAAGCTTCTTTTTTTGCCTGACCTACTATATGACTCGATGTATATAAGCATTAAAATTAGTGAATAACAAACCATATATTATCACATCTAGTGTTTATTGTCTTCATTTTTAATTAGTTAATAGAGTTGCTGCCTAATTGTTCTAAATGGGTCACTTCCATTTCGGTTAGCTATAGATAGTAGGCAGCAAGGTAGCTCAGTGGTTTTTGGAACTGTGAGTCCTTGCAAACAATCCGTCCCAACATGCAAAGCTGGCAGTTGGCAGGTCAACAAACACTGTAAATCAAGTATGATCTGTGAACATTCCTGCGTTCTTAATGTCAAGGCCCTGTCACAATAATACAGTACACCTGAAGCGGCTTCCCATGGACCTGATTACCGTTTGACATGTCACTCTTCTGGTATTTGACTGATGTTGGCCGCTGTAATTGAAGTCGATTCTTGCCTTGTGGTTTTGGGTGTTGTGGTCAGTTTACCCATTCAAAGAAACATGGGTGGAGTATTTATTGGAAATAACAAAGAAAGTATTTTTTTTTTTTTTTTTATCTCAGAGATGGTGAAAACATCAATTAAATCAGCAGCTAAATAAGGGTGTGATATACTCTTTTTGCCAATCTATATACCTTATTTTATTACTGAGTCAAACCATAAAGGTTATTTTGATCAAAAATCAGCTTACAGAAGGTGTGGTGACTGTTACTGTAGTTCAGCCCAAACCTGTGTGGCCACATTTGTCTTGTTACCCTGATGCATCATTGCATCGCTGGTCATCAAAAACTTTCCCATGACCATTTAATAGCCACATATATACTGATCAGCAGATGTGTAAAATACATTTAAGATTGCAAAAAAGCCCTCTCATATAGGCAGATTTTTGTTTTAAACCCATGAAAAAACACAGGCACAACATAGTGCTTTTAAAGCTCATAAAACATTAAAACATAAAACAAGCTGATTTAAAAAGTTCTGTTTTGGTATTCAGCCTTGCCATCACAGGAATAAATTACAATTTATTAAAAAAGGTGTAAAAGCTTTTAGAAAAATTATAAATTATTTTAAAATAATACTTCAAATCTTAAATAAACACAGCCTTAGTGAACACAAGAACTTTCCAACCCCAAACCCCATAACACACACACATATATATATATATATATATATATTTATATATACACACCATACAACAAATAATTGTATTAACCTTTGCTTCAGTGTTTTCACAAAAGCCATTTGCTCAATGTATGTCAAACTCCAGTACATACATCAAAAAAATAGTTTTCTCGTCCTCTGTCTTTCTCTGATATACGCACCCACTCATGCAAATCCGCAGAAGAATGTATCATAGAACAGAAAATAAACGACGGATGGATTGTTCACTCATACACAGCATCATTATGTTTCTGATTATGGACTAGTTGTCTTCAGCATGTCGTGATCCTTTACATACCTTTGTTGTTTTCACTAACTTGAGTGACATGTCTGGAAATTATTGCAGCGGTAGAAATGTGCATCTCTTTGACTTTAAACTGCTGTTTTGCCGGAGGGAGTCGCACTGATTGACATTGCTGGGACATTTTAACAACAGTTGAATTGATTGTCTCTGCCACTGGGCATTAACACAGGCTAGGTTACTGTGTCCTTTCAGGCTTTTCTTTATTCAGCTGATCTGACTGTCTGGCCTCAGACGGTCAGGTAAATGATCAAAGACTTAAAGAGTCTTAAATGTTTGAGGTCGACATGAAGTTCCTGGAATTCCAAAATTTAGATTTTCATACTCCTTGAGCCTGATGCTGACACTGACATTGTTTGGGGTGGATGATTTTAATTACAAGTAAAAGTATTAATAAATCAATTAATATGATTCAACAAAACAAGAAAAAAGCAGTTGCGGAGCCTCTCCAATCACAACCATGTGCAGTTTCCAGAAAACAACACAAACAGTTCTAGCACAGATTCTCTTCATCCAGGACTACAAAGA
This sequence comes from Enteromius afrohamiltoni, assembly GCA_034779775.1. NCBI lineage: Eukaryota > Metazoa > Chordata > Actinopteri > Cypriniformes > Cyprinidae > Enteromius > Enteromius afrohamiltoni. Next base: position 2,807,557 of record JAUYWG010000057.1, on the reverse strand, counting down.
TCAGGGACAATTCACAGATTATTTTTTTAAAAAAGTCTCACTATGACAGGAAAACCACACCCATTGGAGTTCACACTTATATAAGAGAAGCACCACTGATAGCAACCACAAGTCTAGATGTGTGTGTGTGTGTGTTTCGGGTGTTCGTTCATAGGGGTAATTAATTGATGGAACTCAATGAACAGTTAATTTAGTCTAGTTGCAAGTACATATCATTTTAATATTTATTTTTCTTAAATGTATTAATTTGTTTGTTTGTTGTTTTTTTAAATAACATTTGTAAATACTTTTCACATACATCAGTTATGATGCAGCATTGGTAACACATTACATTACACAATTTAGGTAATATAAGCTGAATACTTTTAGATTACTTTTGACCTAACCTGTTTCAGGGCTGGGACCAGACAGATGCGGACTGGGTACCGCAGGGATTTCCAACTATACTTCTGGCCGTGACAGAAACCAAACTTTCACATGGCTCCCCGAACTGTGCTGGGACCCAACAGATGCGGATTGGGAACTACGGGGATGTCACACAGCACTCCTGGCCATGACTTGGAAACTGAACATTCACACAGCTTCCCGTACCATGATTCTGGGCTGGGACCCGTCAGTTGCGGATTGGGAACCGTGGAGATTAACTGTGGTAACCTGGACTCCCACTCTACATCGAGAGTGGGAAAATGTGGACCGGAGTCCGAGGGTGACTGGATCGGCACCCCTGGCCAAACTTCAGGAACCGGATCAGGAATAGGCAAACTGGAATCTGCGGGTGACTGGATCAGTTCATGCCCGCACTCTAGTTCTTGAGTGGGGATCAGCAGATAAGAATCCGCGCTAGTCGGGCTTAGCGCTCCCGGCCGAAATTCTGGAACTGGATTCGCACTTGGTGGATTAGGATCTGCAAAAGTCTGTTACGGAGTTTCTGGCCGTGAAGGCGGAACAAAATCTGCGAAGATGTTCGCGTTGCTGGACTGGTGATGGGCGGAGCTCTCAAACGGCGCAGGATTTGGGTGGTGTGTTCGCGGTGTTTCAGTGGGACATGGCCAAATCCCACCTGTGCTCGGAAAGACATTAGTGACAAAAATATGCGTAGACCTCAAATGGTGGGTCAGAATTTTAAAGACAAATAATATTTAATGTTAGAACGAGACAACAAGAAAGCTGACAATTGCGCAAGACAGTCCACATACAATTAACAACGGACATTGAACACTACACAGAGCATGGTTTAAATACAAAAAATAACTCATACACGGCTGGAAAGGAATGAAACACTAATGAGATGGGCAGAGTTACAAACAGGGCAAAACACGTGAAGCAGAATCAAAACAAAGACAGCACATGACACAAGACAATGTGACACCTAAATGCAAATATTATTTTATCTTATTTTGACTATTATGTCCAACATTTAATCATGCACAGATCTCAACAGGTAATGACAGCCATATTTGAGCATTCAGAATTATACTTGGACCTTGATGAATACTGTTATCATATGTTCACTTCAGCCCTAATAGTTTTTAGTCATTAGCAGCAGCACAATAGAGTCTGTTGTCATTAAACTAGGACTGTGGGGTAAAGCACAAAAGGATATTATCCAAAGAGCACTGCTCTTAAAGATACTACACATTAAGTTAAATGATTGCATTCTGAATGGCAAACACATAATTTTAATAGCAGTTCCTTAAGTGGAACTCTTGACAGAGCAGCATGATGTACTTCTTAGTTGGCAAGGCCATTTGCTGTACTTGACTCAACTAAAATAAATACATGGTTTTATTTTTAAAAGAGATTAAAACAGAAACACTTTTCTACATGTACATTTGAATGTTTGAGATATTGGCCAATAATTAAATGGGTTGTTCTACAGTATATGGTTCAAGTGTACCTTTGTGTACTTCATAACCACATGCAAAAATGAGTATAATGATTCTGCTATGTGTTATAGTTAATAAATCGTTTCATTTCAGTATCGCTGAAGTGAAGCCAGTAATGGTCGTACAGTTTTTTTTACCCATGTTGATTGGAAATATGTGCCTCCACCTACATTTTTACAACCCCGCACTTCTTTTCCAAGGCACTTGCAGAGGATCTTTTTTAGCCGTATTCATAGTGAAACTTGATAATTAGCACATTATTAGGAAAGGCGATTTGCAAAGATTCATTAAAATATATTATACTCACTGCTTCTGTAGGTGAGACTGGATGAATGATTTAAACATAACATTAATCCTCTGCGTCTTCAGTCACTCAGATGTCTATGTTTATTATTACATTCCACAACAAAACACCTCAATCGCTTAGGGGTCTTGCTTGTCTCTGCGTCTCGGTCTGATGACTGTTCACTCAGGGCGGGTCTGAGGTAAAACACCAGTTCAGTCTCTGTGACACGCTGTTGTCAATCAACTTTTGTGGGAGTGGCCTCAGTCGGTGTGATGAGGGCATTTGAGAATGGTTTGAATTCAGAAGTGGCAACTTATTTTTATTCAATTAAAAGAAAACTACTAGGTGGATCTTTATCATTGTAGGGTGGTTGTGTACACACACTTCCAACACACTTTTCATCCAAACAGCTTGTAAAACTGCATGTGGCACTGGATGACCTCTTTAACAGTCCTTCATCAGTGAGTATGATGTAAAATCTTGGTGTTTCTGCTGGACTGTCCCTTCTGATTCCACTCTTGGCAGCCAGACTCTTTGCTCCAGTATTGGCAAGGGACGTGCTCTGTGAAGCATGTCATACCGGCATTGCATTTTTTTCTTTGTACGCCTTTCAGACTTCCTGAAACCTTTGATTTTTGGCCATCACGAGTTTAAGGCTGTTGGAATTTGTGGTAACAACTCCTTCGCACACCTGCAGCATTTGCAAAATGCAGCGTTGTGTGCTCTGGGGCGGACGAGATGCCAAACGGTAAACGTTTGAATGTATATCTCCCAAAAGGGGTGATAAATGTTGTCAAAAGCTTGCTCTCCTGGGACAATGGGATCTGCCTGAACACAGAGGTTGCATCGAGCTTTGTGAAAACCTTGGCCCAGACAGGCATTGCGATCATCTGGTCCACTGCTGGGATTATATGTCTTTCTCGCCGTACCCCACTTGTTTTTGATAAGTCAAATCAACACATTTTCCCTCGGGCCTTCGGCACAACCACGGGGTGGATTGGATCACTTTGGAAATAACCCCCATGTCCTCCGTGCACTTCAGCTCTGCACACACTTTATCGTTCATGGAAAGGGGAACTCGACGAGGAGATGAAAGGGCATATGGCACTGCATTTGGGTCCAACTCAATTGTATAAAGCTCCTTTCATTTCCTCAAGCCTGAGAAAACTGAGGGGTGTTTGGTTCTGATGTCAGCTTGTTGTTCCTATGTGTTCTGTGTGTAAAGGCGCTGTATTAATGTGAGGGCTTCTATTGCGGGAATTCCCAGCAGTGGCTTAGACAGTCCAGCAACATCAAGCTTACCTGGACCAAACAGCACTTTTCCTGTGGCATGCAGAGACCCATGTTGCTGATTATTGAAACTGCTTCTTGAAATTGCTGTAACAGCTGCTCCCGTGTCCAACTTGAAAACAGTACCCCATTCAGTCTAATGAGTTAATTCCACCTACCATTCTTATGTGGATACACTGCTCCCAAAAAAGCTAAATCATTCTCCTCTTTGGTCTCCACTTGCCTCTCTGTAATGTAATCAACAACCCTTGTAGACTTGCATTTTTTTGCAAAATGTCCTTTCCGGTGACATGTTCTACAATCAGCATCTCGAGCTGGACAGTCTTTCCAGTGACGCTTCTTTAAATTTCCACATCTGCCACGATGAGTGCTTTCTTTTTAAATGCCACCTGAATTTTTCTGTCCTTTCTGTAAATAGATTCCACGTGTCCTGTTGGCTGCTTTGCTCTGCATAATATTGGCTGCTGCTTTTTTACCGCTGCGCTCTGTCATTCTCTCATTATAACCTTCTCTAGCATCAGGTCTACATCTAACTGTAAACTTTCTGACAGTTTGGTGTTGCGTATGCCGACGAAGAGCAGGTCTCTTATCAAATCTTCTTTAAGTGCTCTGAAATCACACCATTCAGCGAGTGAATGAACCGCTGTAATAAACGACTCTGCGCTCTCTCACGGCTCTTGGTTCCGCTTGTTGAATCTCACTTTTTCAAAAATGATATTCTGTTTGCTAGCACAGTGTTTATTAAAAGCTTCTGTGACTGCAGCATATGATTTATTTTCCTCCTCCGTCAAGGGTAACACATCCAAAATTTCCGGCAGTGTACATGAATGTGTTCACCTGGTATTCTTGCGATTGTTTATCCAAACCAGATGCAATCCTGCAGCGCTCAAACCGCTGCGTCCATCTCGGCCATTCAGTTGTATTGGTGAGGTCGAACTTGCCTGGCGGTGCAAACGTTAGCTGCGAGGCTAAGAACCTGATCTCAAAGAATTGTGTGAAATAACCATAAACTCTTAATGCATAATTCCGTGTTCGTATCACGTAGTCATCAAAAATTGCGTGATACTACCATGTAAAAGATTACAATGTAATTCAATGATACTCACGGATAACTGGATTCATTTAATATAAAATGTATACTTTTATTGTAAAAGTGTCACACCTTAATAGGTCCTTTTAACAGCATGAATCTCCTCAAAGTAGTCCTTACAGAACATACTTTAACATTCTGTTCTAAAGAAAAAAATTGAAGTGGGTAAATAATGACAGATTATTTTTTTTATAATAATCATTATAATCATTTTTTCATTTGTTTTCTTTTTTATACAACATGGTGTTTTGGGGTCTAAAAAATGTAAAAAAAAAAAAAAAACTGGGATTGTTTTGGCGATGTTGTCTGTACATCTAAATTTTACAAAAACGCAAAGGAAAAACTTCAGCGTATTTAGTTGTCATGTAAACGTACCTTTAACGTAATTCCTTAAAGTCATTGTTTTGGTTCCTAGAATGTGTAAAATCTTACAGAAACATGTTCAAAAGATATGCCGAAGGAGAAAATAAAGTATATTGATCACACAGTGCAGTGTACCGCTTGTACAAGGGCATCTTTTCTTTTTCATATGGCATTCAATAACAAAAACAGTTCAGGATGTACTTCACAAGACATGCCAGAGGAAGAAAAGGAATACATTTGAGCAGGTCTTCATCAAAAACAGAGGAGAGAGCGAGAGAGAGGGGCCACGAGGGGAGAAATAAACAGATTAGAAAAGCAATTGACATTTCCCTAAAGCATGCAAGGGCTTATTTGCATCAGTTCACCAGCTCATGTTTTATTTATCTGTGATCACAACCGATCGTGAGGAAAATTAATCAATAGGAAAGCCACCCGGAGCGTCGGCCTGCGCCACGCCAACCACCACCCCCACCCCCCGTTTCGCCCCCATACCTTTACACCCTGCATGGAGGTGACGGATTTCTCTATCCGAGGAATGCTTGGAGGAGCTCCATATGGCCGGGATCAAAGGTGTTGTTCACTGCACGGTTCTGCTTGGTTGCCAGCCACTGCCGTTAATTAGAAAACAAGATCAGAGGCGGTATTAAAATCCAATTAAGCCAGAATGAACAGATTGCCAAGTGATGTTCACTAATGTATTACCGAGCACCATGCAAATTTCAGCGGCTGTGTTTGGTCGGTGTCGTGTGTGCGTCGCATGTGGGTGTGCTCGTGTTTATCCCCTGTCTCTTCCTCCAATCTTCTGCACTCAATGAAAGTTCTTCAAATTGCCTGACTGATCACACTTCAGCAGCATAACATTACCTGGAGGGCGAAGATCCTGCCAAATTGTGAAGAGCAAAACAAATCTCATGCCAGACAGCGAGAAGGGGGTTTACATGGCCTATATGTGAGCTTCAGAGTGCTTCTTTAGGATTATTCCAAGAACCTGAGCAAATGATCTTGTTGAATCGGGCTAATGATGCAGATTCCCATGGACACAAGGCATCTGAACTGCGGAGACATAAGTGCCTCCAGCTGGTGGTCCACGGCCGATCGTGCTGTGGCGGATGAGGGGCTCGCAAAGAAAAACACACGACACCACATAATAAAGGCTAATGAGTGACAGGAAGGAGACCTTGAGTGTCAGGAAATTACCCCGATGCAAAGACTATGTTAAAATAATGGCTAATTAATAGGATTTTTATAAATAGAGCCATGCATCTCGGATGAAAGCTGGAACATTATTAGTACGGCGGATGGCCCTGTGTCATGTGTAATGCCACGTTTGCGTTACACCAGAAATTTGTTTATCTGGTGCTCTTTCTTGCCAAGAAAGCACACATGTGTGTTCATAGGTTTCCAGATTGATACTTGGATTACTGTGATCATGTAATCAAATTTAATCACCCTGACCAGCTCATCTAGTTAACTAGAATACACGCTTTACTTTAGTCTTTTTCTGAAACAGTCATTCTGCCAGCACTTACTGTACATCACCAACACAAGCAATCCAGGCAATTTTTCGCTAATATTTGACACATTTTCATCAATGGGTAGAGGTCTGACTGGATAACTTTGGCAGTTAGCCCCTTACTTCTTCATTCAAAAGCACAGTATGTATAACTATATGTATTATATACGCACAAATCCAGACAATGTCATTATCAAAGTCCTTCTATTTCTTGTTTCACCAATCAAAATAAAGGACGCCACACTTTTGTGCATTACTGCAGTTGACAATCAAAGTTCTGTAGTGTTAAGTAGCAAAGACAGCTAAGGGATAAAACAATATGTAAATTGTAATTATAAAAGTACATCATTTTTATGCATCACATGCATACATGCCTTCTCATTTCACATCATCTTAGTAAAATGATATAGTGTTATTTAACTGCCGACTAAACCCTATACTATAGCAATTAAAATAAACTAATAAATATGTGCACAAAAAAATTACAGCAAAGTCTTCCCTCCTATTGACTCTTTAATGGCATATATAAAGTCCAAGAAAAAAGCAAAAAAAACCAAAACAAAACAATGTGGTCATGAGAATTTTATTATGAAAATATAATAATGATGTTTAAAATATTACACAACAAATTGATGCTTTTATATAACTTATCACTGTATATCTAAGTCATATATGCATTAAGTAAAAGGTTCAATTAAGATTTGTTGTACATTTTTTCAGTCTAAGATATCCAAGATTCTTTATCGTTTCACTGAACATTAGATGAAATACTGGAGTGGTTTGGATCTCTTGTGGATTGTGATGCTTTTATCAGCTGTTTAGACTCTCATTCTGATGGCACCCATTCACTGCAGAGCAAGTGATGCTTACACATAACACACTGATAAACATTTATTAATCAAATCCGTTAAAGGATTGTTAGGCTGCATTAATTAGATCAG
>JAUYWG010000057.1:2771510-2786716 GCA_034779775.1 Enteromius afrohamiltoni | reverse complement strand
TGCATTTGAATTGTCATGTGAGTTTTACTTGTCATATTGCAAAAAAAGTGCATCGGTGCAACTTGTCTTTTTTTTTTTTATCACAATTCTAAAATAGCAATGCAACAGCATATGCATATGAATCTGTGTGTGTGTGTACAACTCGGGCCTGGCACTCTAACAGCTCTGCCCCTAGAACCCGCTACATTCCTAGCTGTCGAAAGCCACAGCAAAAGATTTGCATAAAGAACAAAGGACGAGGTGATGCCATGGGGACTACGACACGCCTTCACTCCCCTCCGGACCCACCCCCCCCAAACGTCCCCTCTGTGCACCTGTCACAAGCCAGTCTGACACCTCACACTGCAGTAACGCGGGCCTTCATTAGCATGCCTGTGATCTGGGGCTCCCAGGGGCTTGTGGGGCCTCACCTCGCATCACTGATGTCTTGTTTGTGATGATCGTGGCTAATCAGGGGGCCAGACCACTATGCTAATGAGAAACACAGAGGTGCAGGATTCTGTGTAGTGCAACTCGTCTGTCTGTGCCACCAACACACTCTAGGGGATCTGTGACGTGATTTGTATGTGAGCGTTTGTTTGTGTGTGTGAGGGAGCTAAACAATATCTATGCACTGCTATGGATTTTTTTTAACAAACTTTTTAAACATTTTTTTAAACTTTTTGAACACCCTATTGCTGTTTCTTTTTAGTCAATTTAGGTTAATTACTATTTCTATGTCAGTAGTGGTACAAAACTGTTTTCTGACATTGAACTGCCCCAAACTCTTGCCATTAGTTGAATCATTGTTGGTCTGGAGGATCGAAGCAAACATGTTTTGGCAAAGCCACAGTTTACAATTCTTTACATTTCTCAGAGAAATCAACAGAAAACTTGTTTACCAATGTACATAAGATTTAAGAATCTGAACAGCTAAAAATGACATCATTCAGCTTTTTACAGAAATTTTACAGATGGTTGACTGAATATACTTCCTTTACCATTTCTTTCTGTCTGTCTGAATTTCTCTCAGTCCATCTGCTAGATGTGACTGTACATCAATTGAGCTGTGAGCCTTAACAGACTATCGTATTGTCTTTGATAAATGATTATGACAATGAAATAAATGATTTTGGCAGGGAGATGATGAGTGAAAAGCCAGACCACATGCTGGGGCCAAAACCACCATAGTTTCCATGAGGATAGCCTGATATTTTCATGTTAAATCCCACAACTTGCAGTGAAGTGTGTGTGTGTGTGTGTGTGTGTGTTTGTGTCTGTGCATCTTCTTCTATATGCTCTGCTTGTGGGAAATAAATCCCTAAAATTTGGCTTTAATAAACAGAAATATTATATTTAAAAAAATTAAAATTAAAAAAATTAATATGTATATTTTAGTTGCTTTCTAACATAAACATAAACAAGAGAAATAAAATAAAAACGAGGGTTGTTTTTAGATAATACATTTATTGTATATTGATTAAAACCCCATTGGCAAATGAAATAATATATACCATGACCACAGGTACATGAGCTGACAGGAGATGTCCATTGTCCGAATGGGTTATCCTTACAAAATTCTCAAGTAAAAAAATATATATTTACACTTTAAAAAATAAAAACACTAATTGATAAAATGATTTTTGCACTGCAAATCTGCCCTAACATGAAAGCCAGGTGCTTAGGGCAAAAGCCTGCTCCACAAAAGCAATACCATAAACTAAAATAATAATTACCTTTATTCATTTCTCTACAGTGTTTTTTTTTTTTTTACCCATAACCTCTTGTAGTTCACTGCTCTGGTGGATGACAGTTATCTGTGATTCCAGGCTATACTGAGGACAGACAACTGAATATGAAAAGACTCCCATTCTACAGTGGAAAAACTGTGTGTGTAAAGAAGCCACAGAGGATAGTGGCAGGGATAGTGGTTATGGCAGGCACATACACATACATACACACGGCTGTCTCCTGTCTAAGTGAAAGCAGGCCTGTTGCATAAACCGTTCCAATCTGTCTCCATCTGCAGGAACACAGAGGAGGGACATCGCAAACTGCCTCTGGAAGAGAAGCAACTGCATTCTCAAAGCACACACACAAGCATACTGATGCATACACAAAAGACACCTACACAGTTACCACCCACTACAAACAAACAAATAAACTCATATTTTCTCAGCCGCTGTCACAAATAAACAGAGAAAACATGGAGACCCTGGTATTAATTAAACCAAATCCACTAACACACAAAATCCACTCAGCATTTCCTTGAGGTTTTTGGGCCTGCACAAAAAAACATATTTTTCTAATGACTATTTTGGTCTTGTTTTTCAGGAAAAACACACATTTTTGATGCAAATTTGCATTATTTAATTTAATAAGGATCCACTTACACTTTTGAACGTCGCCTTGGCTGATATGGCAGTCCTCTGGGACTTACACCTAGTGGTGTGGATGCAAGCAACATTTTCAGCATATCGGAAATATAACGCATATGGGATTGTAGAATAGATACTGTAAAGTAAGTATTCATCAAGTCAACAAATGCCAACCCTGATGAAGCTTGGCAAAAATTATGTGAGAAAAATCCAGGCATTTCAATGTGACTCGGCGTGATGAATAATTTCACTTGATTTCCTAAGTGAATTCCCTTTTGAGTTTCGAGTTTGATGAGCTTTGACACAAATTTGTAGCGCTGACCAATAACAAGCCTTTTGATTGCCTCTCTGTGGGGGCGGAGCTTTGTAACTTTTCAACAAAGCAAACCTGAAGATCCACAATGGATGAGATTCTTGTTTTGATGTGTCTACACATTTTTGCACTTCAATATTATTAAATTATCCATTACATTCGGAGGGAAATTCGGTTTAGGGAATATCTTTGGATATTTATATAACTGGCATTATTCCTATGTTTTCTCATATCTGTTTGTTCATATCTGTTTGTTTTTAGCAAAATAATAAAAGTCACACTGTATTTATCTGGCTTTGAAGATCGGAAGATAAATATATTTATTAAAAAATTTTTGGCAGCATTTACCACCATACCTGTTCATACTGACACACCCACCTCGGCCTTCTACTTCCTCCTGCACACTCACTGCCAGTCTCATGAAGAAACAGGCCAGCCAAAGGTAGCGTAACCGTCTAACTAAAAACACATGCCACCCTAGAGTGCCCTGTCATCATCTGATACTGCCAGAGCGAAGACGTCCTATGGTGCAGATGGGAAAGGACAGTGAAAAACAACTGGAAAGACTTCTCTGTCAGAAAGAGCTATGCCTCTTGGCTCGGTGAGAACAGAGAGAAGTGCATTAGCACAGCGTTTTGTGGCATTGCAACAAGTCTGAATCATAGCTTGGAGTGTGCGTCACCGCGTTAAGATCTGGCTGGCGTGAAAAGGCGTTCAAGAAGAGCTGCAGGAACTTGATGGATGACACTGGTGCTTGCGGCTGAAGGGAGACGCGGAAAAGCCAGCGGGGTGGAGAGAAAAAAGCAAATAGGGGGACAGCGAGGGACCAGTTCAAAGCAAACATTGCTCCATGTCATCACAATCATACCCTGGATCACAATCAAATCTCCCAGCCGTATATCCAGCGGTTAACACTAATAGCTTGACAGGAGACAGAATTAAAATAGTCTTGCGTTGTTACTTTGAAAACGTTTTTCTTTAGATCCTTTTACTTCTTTCAGTTTTACACATTCAAGACACAAAGATAAAAAAAAGTAACTGTTAACATTCTCATTAATCTCTGTTTGGCTAGCGCAGGATGTCCCAGAAGTGCACAATTTGCTTTGTGCCATCTTTGTTCTGGCCACAAACGTCAATCGCCTAAGCAGTATATCTACACTGTGAAAAATGTTTTTCTGCCTCATCATCTTTGTCTTATTTCGCAGTACAAATATCAACATTTTTTAAAATCCAGATACAGTTGCTTTAGAACAGTCTTCTGAAAATGCTTCAAAATGTGGCTTTACGATTGAAATAAATAAAAAGCAGTAAGGAGTAGTTCAGTCAAAAGTAGTTCACAGTTATTTAATAGTTGACCGTAAAAGTGTGACTGTATTGATCCTGACTGTGCTGATTGGCTGCTGCCATTAAATTTCATCCCAATGCAAGGCTATGCTAACTCCAATTGGGTGTCAATGGATAAAGATGATTTTGAAATCAGAATGATGTAGTTTCGCTATCTATCATCACAGGAGGCAAACCGACCCATGTTAGACCTTGCTTCTTGCATGTGTGTGAGCAAGGGAAGCAAAAAAGAACGTAGAACTATCCCGTATGCGAAATAATTGCCCTGGTATTTTTTGGATAACGTGTACTATAATGGTCCCCAGCTGGGCCCAGGCTTCTATACCCATTTAAAGCTCACTGTAAAAATCCACAGGCCTTCAGCGCGCCTTCCAAAACAATCAGGGTCCTGTAAAACAGCTCTTTAGATGCCTTATGAGTGCTGGATCTGCGACACATGCCAGTCATGTGAATGGGTTCCACTCCTGTTGCGCTCAGCAGGACCAAAGCTGCAGCGTCTGACTGGTGCGACGATCATGGAGTACCCATAACCCTGGCACACATACAGCTAACCGCAAACTCAGATGTCAAATCAAAAGCATCTAGTGCAAGATTAAAGCTTAGGCTGCATACTACGCATTCTACTGTAAACAGTGTCAAATCAAAGTCTGATGCCAAAAAATGCGCTTGGATGAAGTGATTGTTTGTCCTAACACTATTTTAATCTATTAGCATGAGCTATTGTGTGATATTTAGTTGGTTTAAATTGGATATTTAATTGTGTATTTGCATTTATAGATTAATCCTGTACTCAGAATGCATTTTAAACAGAATGCATTATATAAAAACAAAAAAATGTTTCAAACATTTATATGCTACATTAGAAGTACAATACATTACAATATAATGTCTTCTTGTCCTGTTGGAATAAAAAAAACGAATATCTAGCATCTAATGCTGTATTTGGCAGTCCAATTAAGTATCAGGAAATGGAAGGTCAAGTGCATTGCATTGTGGGATAGATTATTGAGTACAGTGTGCTGTATTGTAAAAATTAATACATTTTATATTTTAGGAATACGTATATATATTTTTAATTTTCACAAAGGAATAATCTATTTCTTAAACAGCATGTCCATTTTCATACTTTTTTTGTGTGTTAATGTGCATCTACACTAAAATAATTAATTTATAATGCACTAGGTTCTAATTTTCACATTGACAATTAAATACTTTCTCTGTTTATCTCATGGAAAATTTTCAAAGGTGTAGCATGTGGATTATAATTCTTATTTATACTTAATACCGCATGTTTATCCAACTCTGTTTCAGACCACACACACAAACTTGTCTAATACCCAGCTTATCATTAAAATCCATAGATATAAATCTCTGAGCTCTACACTTGGACTTTTTCAACCAGCTAACCAGCATCCCTCCTCTATCATTATAACAAATATTTTAACTTTTTTTTATTCAAACAGTAGACCTTTGTTCTTTCATCTCTCATACTGTGCATATAATGTTCTGACACAAAAAATAACCTGTAGGTAGTATTTTAAAATATTGATTTTAGATTTTGTGTTTCGATTTTTGAATAAATGTAATTTATTATTTTACTACAAAACAATGTACTGTCCATGTACTTGTAGAGTGCAGATAAAGAAGAGAAGTTTTGTTTCTACAAACTGATTGACAACAATGACGGTTGACTGCTAAATGCCAGTTATATTTATGAGAACAAAACTACATTAGAACAAACTAAAAGAGAGAGAGACAATTTTTGCATCGTGTGTCATCTCGCCCTCAGCCCTCCGCTGAAGCCCTCTTCATCCTCTGCTGGGGGAGATCAGCCTCTCCCAGGGCTGTTTTCACAATGATGCGTTTTCAGGTTTTGGCACAGCTCCCCGCATAGCTTATGGTTAAGAACAGTCTTTCATCTAGCCAATGCCTTTAGCAAACATACCGGGAGGGCCACATCTGCCGCACGCTACATGCAAGAACAAGCCCTCACTGGCATGAATAAAAACTGATAAGACCGAGGGTTCATTCATTCAGTCGGCTGCCAAGGAGGGTTTAATGCTGAATTATCATGGAGGTTCTCACCCTAAAAATCTTCAGACTGTAATGTCATCAACCGCTATTAACATGACAGAGCATCCCCCTCCCCTTATTTAACGAGACTCATTTTCAAGTATAAACTGCTGATTTTTGATATGGGAACAGACCAAAAAAGATGGTGAACGCACACCAAGACAAAAAAACAAATGGTTCGTTTTAATGTATTTAGCTCTATATAGTGCCATTAAAGTACGGCAGAATGCAGTAGTCTGCTGCAAAATTGCAACATTAGCATTATTTGATTTGAAATGCATTATTACTTTACAGTTTAATCTAAAATGAAATAAACAGTGTTGTCAGTGGCCACAGTTTGTTCTTACTCAATAACCACACTTTGTGAACCGACATAATATACTGTAAAAATCCAGATGGAAATAAGTCACGAACAAACTTTTCTTGTTTTTATGGTGCAAAACTAATCAGTCAGAGAATCAAACAACAATAAAGGGAACTTTCATGGAAAGCCCACAAGTTCAAACTCATCAGGACACATCAGAGACCCGAGGGCAAATTCAACACTGTGACTTCGTATAGTGCCAGTAAAGTATGCCAAAAATCAGTATCTGCAAATATCAGTTTGCTGCAAACTGACCTGTAAGATGAACTGAATTGGAAATAAAAACAATTTTCGAGCATTACTTGACTTGCATTATTCCGTTAGTGTATTAAGTGCTGAAAAAACATAGACAGCCATTACTATACTTAAAAAAATACAGACAGACTGAGGAAAAAATTGTATTAGAACTACTTTACTTTTATGGTGCCACCCAGCAGGACTCCACACACAATGACAAAAATTTGCCACCAAACTCTGACACTAAACCACAGCAATGGTGGCTGTTTACTGCAGTTTAATTCAATGCAGTCTACAAGATCCCGTCTTTATAATGACACTGTTTTTATTAACATCCTTTCAAATTTTCAGACCCTGAGTTTTTCTAAACTCAACACGTAAAATGTTTGTTGTCGGTAAACCATGTGCCACGTGGAAGAGGTGAACTGCACATGTTGCAGGTTTGAGAGTGTCATAACCCACAATCCTTTACTGTCTGCCCGAGAAAGCTGCCAGAAAAGCCTTCTTCTTTGGGCATCAGCATGTGTGGCTTGGCTGCCTGATTGTGACACCATAGTCAGTGTTTGGCAAATAACCACGCACTTTCTCACCCTGCAGTGCCAAGCCTATCGTAATGTCTAACTGAGAAAGACACCTTAATGTCAAAAGGATAATAAATTGCTATATTTTTCATATTTCTGGAAAAAATTATTAAATAATTTCTGTAACACTTATTCACTATTAACGATGACTTCAAAAAATTCCTAATTTGCTGATAATGATTAGTTAGTTGTTAAGTTTAGATATTGGGTAGGATTATGGATGTAGGATAAGATCATGTAGAATATATATGTTTAATTACTTCTAATAAATGGCTAATATTCTAGTAATATGCATGCAAATAAACACATATAAGAACCCCTAAATACATAGTTACCATAATTTACCACTTTTTGGAGAATACCATTCTTTTAGGATCAATCCATTTGGGAAAAACTTCAGCCTATTTTTATTAATCAGATTATTATTTTTGTAAAATTCTGAATTTGTATTCTGTAATTCTTTTTATTGTGCAGATTACACCCAACGTTCGTGAAAAACTGTCATGTCATTTCACCACCCTTGCTATTTCTTCTAACATATTTTACTTAAATTCAGTCATGGCTAATTTGACAAAAGAGCGATAGTGAGACAGAGAGGAAGAAGGAAAAAAAGCGTTACACATCTGGTCAACACCATCAGCACATGCTGAAATTTAGTGGCGACGCTCACAGTCCAAATTAGTGGCGAGTTTTATTCCCCGCTGTGGAAGGAAAAATATCAAATCTGCTGCCATATGACTACAATAAAGTGGTATGTGGATCGTTTGATGCCTTCATGTGGGAGACTTTAACTCTTTCCACCAGGGCTCGGTGTGGAGCGCACATGCAGTGCTGTCCTGCTCTATAATGCATCCAACATGGACCACGTTGACCCCTGCCGGCAGACAGCACCAATCAGACGGCGATGGGGTGGTCTCGTTTGGACGGATCCCAAAAATAAGCAGGCCTGAAATCCCAGAAGCTTTAACCACAGGCACCATGCAACAGAGAGGCTGGCATAGCTTGGGTGCTGCAAGGGATCATGGGTATGGTTTCTGTGAAGAGCCGGGCATCATGGCTTTGCGTTTTACTGCTAGAGGTCAGAAAGACTGAAATGTGTACAGAAGACTGTCTATCAAACACTACAGAGAGATCTAGTTTAATATGATTTTAAGTCAACATTTAAAGTACTGTACTTTATACATACCATGTTACCGGTGATTACTAATTTATATTTACAGTTGGTACGGAAATTATTCAGACACCCTTAAAATATCACTCTTTGTTATATTGCAGCCATTTGCTACTTAGGACCATGAGATATTTCAATTTGTCTTTTTTAATAAAT
The DNA here is from genome assembly GCA_034779775.1 of Enteromius afrohamiltoni. Classification (NCBI taxonomy): domain Eukaryota; kingdom Metazoa; phylum Chordata; class Actinopteri; order Cypriniformes; family Cyprinidae; genus Enteromius; species Enteromius afrohamiltoni. The sequence continues at coordinate 2,778,120 of JAUYWG010000057.1, read as the reverse complement.
CTGCAAAAATGCTGCACTATAACAAAGAGTGAAAAATTTAAGGGTCTGAATACTTTCCGGGTTCACTGTACATAGTGCTTCAACAGACATCAAATGATACTATGCCATTATTTGTCTGTTAAATGAGCTTTTCTTTAATATTGTCTGTTAAATAATCTAAGATGGTTTTAATTTAAATTTGAGTTCAGGATTCAGTTTGCTAAATTGCAAATGAACTGATCTTAATCTATAACAGTGTTTGAGCTGGTGTGGTAACATAAAAATGGGTCGCAGATCAATTCGGATAAGGTTGCAGGCAGTTGGGTAAAAACGCTACAAGCAAATAAAAAAATGCAACTATTTATCAATGCATAGCTGCATAGAAGCAAGGATACACCGTATTTTTGTAGCCCACTTTTTGACATTCCACTACCTATAAGTAACTTTGTAATTTCATATCATCTAATTCTCATTCATTTGCAACTACATGTCTACTCTTGAGTACATTGTTAGGTTTAGGGTTAGTGGAATGAGTTGACATGTACTTGCAAAGTTTCTGATAGTCAGTATGTAGTGTGTTGTGGGCCCATTCAAATAAAGTCTTGGAAGACATTAAGACAGTCTACTAATACGCTAATAACTGCTAGCTGACATGTAGTTGCATAGTTGCTTAGTGTTAGTAGAATGTCTGAAGTGGACTATCAAAGTAAAAGTGTTAGCAAAAACAGTGCAGAAAAACCGACGTTACAACTTTAGGGTGAAAGGACAAAGACAACAAAACGTGTCCAAACAAATATGCACAAGCAAAAATTGCTGTGGGACATTCTCGCTCTTACTCTTGACAACCCTGAACAAAACCAGGCAAAAGAAAATACAGACGACATTATATACTCTTGTTCGTTCGTATAGAGGATAAATATGGTGTGTGACCACAATGTGTTTTTAGCAATGAATTATTGGCTGCCAAGAGCATGAAACCATCAAAATTCAATTTACATTTATAAAACAAACGCCCAAACTATAATGACTGTAAATCACTATTTTGCGGTTTGCCTATGCATTTATAAAGCTGTCAGTTTTCCTATTCAGTCTACGTCATTTTAATAACTTGAGGTCTTTCATATTGTTGCCTCTAAATGTCTATTTTTAAGGTTTATTTAATTGTTTATTTGAATCATTTGTCTAATAAACAATTGTGTTTAACATATAATTGGTTTTGAAGGCATTTGATGTAAAACAAGCTCTTATGGTCAAGGATAACCATCATTTTCCTTAATGGTGTAAATTTGTGAAAACTTCTCTGTACTGCTGGATCTGTGCTTGATTTTACATAAAGACGTTCAGAGACAAAGAGCTCCTGATCTTTTTTTTTTTCATTTAAAAATGTCAAAAAGAGTGCTTAAGTCATTATAAAAATTCAAAGGCTGATCCTTGAACTTTTTAAAAACATTGTGTATTTAAAAAATACATATTCTCTGAACTTCCAAAACATTTCTGCAGGACTCAGAAGAGCTGTTTCATATGCTAGGATATCAGCAAAAGTTTGGACACAAAAAGGAGGAAAAAGAACTGTGAAACTGACTCATCAAATTCACTTTCTATTCTGCTTCAGTCCCCGACACACACACACAGTCTGAAACAGCCACTGTAACCCCTAATCACAACCCCGAAGGCTGGACATCAAATGCTGCAACGTTGAAAACAGATGATCAGAGGTAATTAACGCAGTTTCATATGCAAATTTAATTAATGCAAAACTACAAAGTCATTATGCAAATGCCGTCTTCTTGAGCCGCTGTGCAAATATTCATCTCTTGGAACAGGGATCAGTCTCCCCATCTTTAGAAACTCTCTCACAACACACACACACACACACACAGTGTTCTCTTAGGATCATGTATGAATAGTGTATTTATTTTAAACTTCTTTCCATTGATACCAGACTGGGGCCATCAGAGCAGACAGCTGAGAGGCAGGAAGACACGATTTGGCACAGGAGTGAGACAATGAGACTGTTAGACCGGCACGGTATGAATATTCATGACACTGATTACTTTCCATGATTAAAGCCTACTCTAATATTTAAATGAGCGCGTGCTAGGTGATTAGAGGAGTGTTGGAAAGGACAAGCGCATCATGCGGTACACTTTCTCTCGCATTCATGGAGGATGATTAGCTAGACAGTTCAGAGATTGATTAGAAACTAAGGGCAGTTTCGCATGTGAGAGATAAGATTTGAAAACAGCAACAATGATGCTTGAATTCACTTGAAGGGAAATTCTATCAGAAACTGGAGGTAATGGGCACTTTCCTTGAGTACAGTACAAATTGGTGTCCCCTTGTTGTTGTTTTTTTAACACAGTAAACATATAAATCCCTTTTGTTGGACTATTTCAACTATTATTTAACTGAAAATAAATCTAGTATGAGAATAGCAAACAACAACAAAAACTATCCATAATTCCAAGCAACTAAACCTTAACCCTATAGCAATGGCGATTATTTGGTTAATATTTTATCTATTATTTTTAATCCATAAAACACAAACAAAGATGTTTAGCAGAATGTTACTGTTACTGTTCAATACTTTTGAACAGAAAAGCCATTCTAGCATGGATTAAAACATTTCCATTGAGATGTGAAGTGTTTAAAGCACACCCATCAGGCTTGGCGTTTTGGCCCACAGCATGCATGGCTTTCGCCTCTAGGCAGCCATAGCTCCATATTGTATTTAATTAGCCCCATTAAATATAATCTAATTTGGCTGAAACTTAAGACAGTTAAGTGACAATCTAATGTGTTGAGCAAAGCCTTCATGCTCTGGAAATATTTAAGTCAAGCCTAAAGCACCTTCCTGCCCTGCATTTCTGTGGATAACCTTGACGGCTTCTCCACTTCTGTCAACAAAGCAAAACTAAAGCCAAAGTTGTTCAGTAAAAAGTTCAGATAATACAAAAAAACTCAAGATTAAGAGCTTTGAAAAGTCACATTCAAACAAATACAGAAAACTAATAACCTTGTATAATTTAGTTTTTTAAGTTTTGACAAGGCTGAAGCCTGCTGACTAGCGTAGGGCAGCAAATGTGTGCGTGTGTTTGATTTGTCTCTATTTGTCATATCCTGACTAGCAAGTGAAGCATTTCCTTGTCCAGGCTGTGTGTGTTTAGAGGAGGGTGGGTGGCACTGTGCTGGAAGATAACATGTGGCCCCTTCAGGCCCCGCACGCTAAACTGAGTCTTTAACCCTCTGAATGAGGGATCTTCATCATTAATCCCCACACTATGTCTCTTAGCACTTGAATTTTAATGGGCTTTCTTAGCCTTTTTTCCTTAATACGATGATATTTTCCCCAAACACGTTGGGTGAGGATTTCTGGAGGTTTTTTTTTTCCTCTTAGAGAATTGTTTTCAGCTGCTGGCGCACTCAGGGCTGTTATGTTTCACTTAGAGATGAGAGAAAGAGAGAGAGATGCTCCGTCTTGCTCTAATAAAATCATGCAAGGGGTGTTAATCCCTCTTGAAGGCCCGAGTCAGAAGTAGAAGACCTTTTGAGAGAAGCGATCAAGTCAGAACTGCTGAACAGTATGTGTGTGTTTGTGTTGCAATAAAGAGAAACTGTGCATATAAAACTACATTAAGCAGTTCATCCCAAAATTATTTTTTTGCATTATTTATGCACCCTCCTGTCATCCTAAGCCCATAGTATTGTTATTATTATCATTAATATTTTTTCAAATGTTAAAGCAAGGCTGAATTTCTGTCTTTATATTAGGTTGTCTTAACTATGTAGTTACATTTAAATGAATCATTTAGTACAATGCACTTTTTGTGTACAAACATGTTTTTACATTGTACTTATATTTTTTTTAATTTGTACTTAACATTTGTAATTAATTTCTGTAAATACATTTATAATTACGCTAGTGACCCATCACTTACACCTTAACCCACCCTTAAACCTACCCACACCTCCAAACATGTCCCTAACCTTACCTGTCTCCCACCTTAATAGCAGCAATAGTGTTTTGAAATACAATATTAACACAATTAGTACACTGAACTTATTTTTACCGTAAGCACATAGTAGTTAAGCCCGCCTAATATAAAGTGTGACGTGAATTTCTGAGCTGGATGATGATTATACTTGCTAAGCCCCAAACAGGCCTAAAAATCAGTATAATAGTACCCAAATGCATCATCTTAATAGTAAGTCGTACAATAGCTTTTTGTGATTTACCGATCAAAATGCATTGATTGCTTTGGTATTTACAGAAGCTCATAAATTTGATTAATTGTGTTCAATTAAAAAAAGACAGCTTTAATATCACTAATGCCAAATGCATGGGCAGATCTAGGGGTGGGGCCAGTTGAAATCTGATTAGCCCCTGAAGTGCCCCTGTCTTGTCAGTCAGTCGGCTGCGTCGGTTCGGGTTCACCTTTTGAATAGTAACCTGCATTTCGGTGTCTGTATAAAGCTGCTAGTGCTTATGTTTTTTACCATCTTCCTCCCCTTTATCGGCAAGTACCTATTCAAAAGTATACTCTGGTTGAAGTCACTTACTGTAAGTTTTCTAAGAAAGCTAATCAGCTCAGGGCTTGACAGGTGCCCGATATCCAGTGTGAAAGACACTAGGGACAAGTTGACGGATTTGGCTAGTTCATGTAAGCTTTTGATTTGTTTAGCAGCTAATGTTAGACTGCCGGGTAAACGTTTTTTATTCTCATGCCAAAGTGCGCTCACTAATCGCCTGTTAAACAGCGGCAAATTACTGAAATAAGTTATCTTTTGTGCTAATGCTATAAAGTAGCATGCTTCAAAATAGCATTTATTTTAAGCAAAAGAAAGAAAATCGTTTAACTTTAATCGTTGAGCGAGTAAATGGTGTGTGTGTGTGTGTGTACACACCATATATATATATATATATATCGCCATTTTTGATTTTGGGTTAATTACTCCTTTAAGGTTCATTTAAATAAATAAATAAATCACTCACTCTTAAGTGGAAAAAATGTGTACAGTTGCATTAATAGGAATAAATCTGTAGAGCAGGGTTTCTCAAATCTTACCTTGGAGGTTCGATGCACTGCAGAGTTTAACCCTGATAAAACTCACCAACCTGTGTTTTCTAATGATCCTTAACACACGGTTTAGCATGCATTTTAGATTAGGATTAGATCCAAACTCTGCAGTGCATCTGACCTTCAGGGTAAAATTTGAGCAACTCTGATGTAGAGAGTTTTATTTTTATTTATTTATTCATTTAATCTCTTGACCTGACAGTATGCTTTGCTTCATTCATCGTTTAAGCATGTAATGGCATCTTAATCAAGCAATCAAAATAAGTTAAAGTGAAAACAACAACAATGAACAATAAAGAACAATAATAAGGAGTCTGAATATTTCCAACCAGTTTTTCCAATCTTTTCTAGGCTGGCATGTTTCAGCCTTTGAAGTAGCATGTGTAAAAATCTGAATGGTTTGAAAACATGCAAATACACTTTCTATGTATTTATAATAAATTATAAGGATATTCCTAAGGCATTATAATTAAAGCATAATGCATTATAAATAACTTTGTAATATGTTGTATGTCATGAATATTCATAAGAACAGTTTTAATGTGTTATATCATTTTCTTTTTTGTGGTTATAGCTTTCAAGAGTATGGTCATCTTGCCATTTTACTTAAGTTACTTTACTTAAAGTTGACAAATACCACTTATAAGTTAAGTAATAATAATAACAATACTATTTTGTTCTCAAAAAGCCAGAAAATCAGATATCAGATCAGATGAATGTGTAACACATTTGTTTTGGATGTTGTTCTGTTGATAAGTACTGTAACTCTGAAACTACATGCTATTTTTTCAGTTGAAAATATTAGCTCGCTCACATTAGCCTCACAGGAAACACTCCAATAACCCTCAGCACCTAACCACTCACAAGATGCTGTAAGGTACTGTGCAGATCTTAAATATACAATCTCATTCTCTAACCTTATCTTCAGTGTGTCATTACAGAAATCTGCTAGTGCAACTCTCCACCTTCAATACCACGACTGAGGTGAGACCCTTGAGCAAAGCACCGATCCCCCCACTGCTCCTGGGTGTATGTTCACTACTGTGTGTGTGCACTTCGGATGGGTTAAATGCGGAGGCCAAATTCCTAGTATGGGAAATACATAAAATATGTAATAGAGGTTCATCAATATACTGTATATGTCACTGCACAGCACCTGTGAAGACTGACTATTAGTTTACATATCAAGGAATGATGCTATTTTTGTTTTAAATAAAACTGATTTTAATTATATGTGTGTATATATATATATATATATATATATATATATATATATATATATGACACTACCTGTCAATAGGTAGCCTATTTTTATATATTTTCAAAAGTAACTTATTCCTGGAATGTAAAGCATCATTAAACAGTCCTCAGTGTCACGTGATCCTTTAGAGATCATACTAATGTGCTGATTTGTGAGGGGAAAAAATCCAAAATTCCCTACAAAAGTTACCATATAAGTTTGGGTTAAGCAAGATTAGAAAGAAAGAAAGAAAGAAAGAAAGAAAGAAAGAAAGAAAGAAAGAAAGAAAGAAAGTTCAGCATTGCAAACAAAA